>CM023357.1:17981121-18033969 GCA_013282895.1 Eriosoma lanigerum
CCGCTCGTATCGTGTTCCTCGTGCTGCTGCTGCTGCTGATTTTAATATGATCGCGGCCGATTACTATATATACGGTTGTATATTATTATAATACCGCGGTTATAGTACCCGAGGTTATGGGTGACGACGGCGACGACTGTTTTATTTTTATTATCCGTACCTATATATATATATATATATTTATACACACAGAGTGATGAGAAATTCGTGCGAACAATACCGCGGGACGACGTAAAATTATACATATTATTATACGCATTCCATGATTTGGAACATAAATTTCTATCTTTCCGATCACCCTGTATATTATATATAGTATATGTGTATACAGATATTTTATATACGACGGCGGCAACAAGTGGCGTGCCGTGGATTTCTCAGCAGTCACGGGCATCATCCCCCCACACACAAACAAATACCATGACCCCGGTCAGGGTCCTCGGGCGCTCCGTTCCGAAGACGAACACTATGGGAACGAAACACATTTTTTCCACCTCCTCGTCCAATGCTCATCGTCTCGTTTTTTTTTTTTTTTCGGCTGAGTATAATATGTTTTACGACTTGTATATATTATATTACCGCATATACATATAATATTATAACCGCGTATATGGTATCTCGTATGAATGTATAATTATAAAAACACAACAATAATAATATTATTATTATTAAAACACAATATCGTTGGTATTTCTTCCGAGATTTCACCGTACGATTATATATATATATATATATATACGTATTGCATATTATAATACATAATATTTCGTTTCTCGCGAGACTATAATAATATTATACGCGTTTGATACTAAATTCTGTATATTACAGAGCGAGAGACTGAGCGCAAACATTTGGTCCGAGATTTATGGCTCGGGAGTCGTTCATTTCCACCATTATATTATTATTATTATTATTATTATTATTATTCCGACCGAGATCCGATGATCGTTTCGCAAGATACGCGGGACACGGCGTGTAAACGAGTTGAAAATACGTTTATGTATTATTATAATATTCCGGCGAGAATATTATTGGTTTATGCCAACGCAGGTTGCTGGTCCTTGGATTCGTCATCGGCGTCATCGTCATCGTGTTTCTACGTTCCAGAGCTATAATAAATCAGCGCGGTAAAACTTAAACGAAAACTATGCACTCGATCGATATATCCATATACCTGACGGTGCATCACGTTGACACTCGGCCAACATATAATATAATTACGTAACAGTTTCCGTGTACAATTATTACACGTGATTAAAAATATTTTTTCAATTTTATGTTAAAATATTTTAAATAGAAACCATAATTTTATTGTATCAATCATATATGGACAATAATTAATAAAAATATGATGTATTTTTAAATTATAATATTTTTCGTCTGTCGTATTGTAATCGAATAGAAAATAAAATAACAGTTGGTTCGCCTAATACACCGTGAAATAGGCAACTAATATTGCTTATGCGACAATATTTGTCCATCATTTAGAAATATATATTATTATATCGCAAAAACATAGTCATGCAAACCGACGATATGCATTACTAACTTTTTTTTTAATGGAGTTTATTACCATTTTATTGTAATTCTCTATGATTTTTAAAGTAGGAAAATTTTTAAAACAAATTGAACCTCTTCGCAAACGAAACGGCAACTTGAAAAATAATAATAACTTTATTAAACTACATTAAACAAATCTACGAATGACTAATCAAAAATTAAATTAACGTATACAATCTTAATACTTAAAAGTATTAAACACAATAAAAATCACGTTACTGTAACTGAACTATTCGACAATAAATTCTACGGTTTTTTTTATAAATCTTAACACTTATTAATGGTAAACACATTATATTTTGTTAATATACTATATAAATTACTATTTAATATTTTATATATATATTATTATCCAACTTTTGTTCCATTATGATCATATGCAAATTGATATAAAAAATATTGTGTTTCGGATAATATAGTCTGTATATATGTTTGTATAATGTAGATTGTAGATTTTAATTATTTTGTAAACACAATATAGAAGAACAACTATTTAACGGATAATATCATTGTATTGAATTCTTTGTTTTATTAATGTTTATACTAATTTATTTTTATTTAAAGCAGTATTTAACTAATAAAATATTTGCAATATGTATTATTAAATGTTAAATAAAATAATAGACAAATAATTCATAAAGTACTTAAATCGGTAGTTTGAACTAAGTACTAATAATCTAAAAGTTAAAAATGTATTACATTTTGTCATGTTAGTTTTCAAGGTCGTAAAAAATATAAATTACTTCAAGCAGGTTAAGTGTTTAAACAATTATGTTATTGAAATTAAACAGTTATTGTTATAATTATAATTATGAGTATTAATTAAAAATTAAATAGATTACAAATTATAAGTTATTTATCAATTTTTAATTACACTTTAAATTCTGGTTATACGAGTACAATGATTTTCTATTTTTATTAAATTAACTGTGACTATTATAATATTAAAATATATTAAATTTAATAAACTAATTTAAATATTCAATGAAATTCATATTTTGTTTAGTATATGTATGTTATTAAATTTGTTTGCATTGGTTAAAAAGCTCATGAATAGTATCAATCGTTTTTACTCGAGATTATCATCAAGTCGTACCCATCATTAAACAGTAAACAAATAACTAAAATATACCTAAAAGTTAAGATCTTAATCTAATAAAATATTTTAGTTAATACATTCTAACTTCAAAATATTATTCAATTGTGTGATTGAATATTATTAAAATAATTTAAATTACTTATACGCTGTTATAGTGTTATACACTGATCAATAATAATAATATTATTATTTTATTTAATCTACAATATCTTATACCTAATAAAAAGTGGTCACTATTTGTCTATAGTTTATAATAATTCATAACAGTTTCAATTAATGAAAAAATTTTTAAAAAATCTTAAGATACGATTGGGATTAGGATGTTAATATAACCGTTGTTTTTCAGGCGAAGATCAAAAATAAATACATTCTTTGCGAAGAGCAAAATATATAATATTATAATCTAATATATTTATATTCACTCTGCGTTCGTTCGTTAATAGTATTATTATTTTGCCTAATGTACCGTACTCGCCAGTACAATATTCGGGTAATTATTTGGGTACGTATTTTTGCTACTTTTCGTCATGCGCGTCGACGGCAATACGTTACGCAGGTTTATCGCTGCGTAGGTTTAAGTCTTCTCCAAACTCTTGTTTATATACCATTAGGAACAATAGACGATAGTTAATAATTATACTGTTCACTATTCACAAATAATAATATGTTCACTTGTAGTTACTATATTATTATATTATTGTATCCGGTGGCCTTACGACAGCGGCTTTGTAGACGTTAAAATATTATAATAATCTATTTGTATACCAAACATACAACGGAATAAACAAAATCATATTTTTAGTAAAACAATTTTATTATGATTAAATACAAATTTTACATCCATATTATCGAGTATATGTACCTAGGTAATGTAAGGTATAATATGGAGAAAAATAAGAGTGTTGCCGGGTTGATGGACAAATAGCGACTGTCGTTGATACTGGGAGGGCGGAGAATGTACTTAACAAAAAGGACACTTTATCCCGTTAATTACAATATGCTAATTCAAAATAAATTATCATTTAGACATTATATTATAATATTAGGACAAGGAAATTATAGAATTTCCTTTTTTTTTTTTTTTTTTGTGCGCGTCAAATTTAGCTAATCTATAGCTAACAAAGTTACAAAATCCGTTCACGATTCCAAGAATTTATACACATCATTTTTCTTATTAGTTATTTTTGCAGATTTCAACGAATATTTGTTAGTAAAAAATGCATATTTTAAACATATTTTACACATTTTAGTAAAATTGTCATGTCATTTTTATTTTCACTGTATTTTTAATTTTTTTACTTATACCTTTAGTAAGTATTTACCTAGAAATAATAAACAATTCAAATAACGTAAACAAATTACCAATATAATATATAAATCACGGATTAGAAAATATCAACCGGCATAATATGCTAAATTATTAATATTTGATATTGTATTGAAGGTCTGGTAATAGTTTAATATTCATATCAAAATGTCACAAATATCATTCATGATTTTTATATTCAGTAAAACCCAGTTTATATACTTTTGTTTTGGAGTACATCTATCATCAAACAAAACCGAAATCGCCGTTACTATGTTACTATGTTACGATTATTTCAAACTACTTAATTTTTTCATAACGAGTTATTTTAAATTAAACTATATGATCAAGTTAATTCATAATTGTTTGAATATCTATGTTGAATAAATTAATGTATGAGATTGAAAATAGTTTTTAATTTTGTTATTGTTTGTTTTAGTACTCTTATAAGCAAATCATCATATTCGTTAATTTTGAATATCTCGTACATTTTAGATTTTGAGCAAAGTAAGGAATATATTGGTTTTACAAAGATGTTTCTTTTTATGTCTGATAACATTTTATTTCGGATAGAAATAATGATTCGATTACCACAAGTAGGGTATTCTTTCGGTGCATCTAGTTGGTAGGTACTTTATTTAACTTATTATTCGAATTTTTTAAAAAAATTTTCTTAGGAGAAGAATAAACACCAAAAAATGACGGAAAATCGGCAAAATTTCTTCTTCCGTTAATTTGATTTAAATATTTTGTGATAACTTATTTTGTTTTGATCAGGGACATGAACATTTTTGAATGATTTTTGTAGAAAACAATTAAAAACAAACTTGCATAATTAATAGTTAATTTAGTAATGAGTAATTATTTATTATTTTTAAATTTAACTTTTTATACTTAAAAATAAGTGAGTTACATTTCAATATTTTAAACTCCTTCCATTCCGTTACATAGTATTCATATTCTTAATTTAACTTGATATAAAATGAAAAAAAATATTCGGAATGGCAAATCACACTTACTCGATGGCAATTCAATGATCACGTTCGCACGGTATAATAGCCGATACACCGCAGTTATAAAAATATAAAATATGTATTATTATAAATTTTATAACAGCGCAAGTGGTGGACCACTTAGAAAGCCGTTTAATACATTATAATATAATATACACATAAATATTATACACTGACCACGGCGGTGATTTACCGTGAGAATTTTACGACCCAGCTGAGATATATTTATATTCTCGAATTGTGCTTCTGGCGTTTCATAAATAACGTTATTGATCCAACCACCAGAATATTATGATTATTATATTATAATATAATATTACACATAACTATTATTATTATTATTATATATATATATATATATAGTGAGTCCCACCCATAAAACGTCGGCGCACTATACGTGATTTGTCCGACTTCGATCTCGTTTTTCGAAACAACAAACCTCCCCTCTCCTGCCCCTCTGCGTGTTATATTTTCAACGATGTCGATCCGATGACCCTTAACCCTTTCTTGGCGATGTAATTATGTGTGGACCACGTATATATATATATATATATTTCTAACCGCTGCCGGCTTAGGTACATTCCGGAAACGCTGAACAACATTTTTCGACCAGTTTTTACTTTTACAAATATACACTTGCGCAAACATTATATAGCTGATGATTCGGTTTTTTTATATTTTTTTTTTATTTTAGGCGTATATACCTATCACCTAAACAATTGTTTTACATAATATAATTAGCAGTTGTTAAACGCATACCCACGATTTTCTATCGACAAATATAAAAATAGAACCTTGTCGATTTATATTTATATTTTTATAGTTAACTCTAAAATCCAATTGATTTTTTAATTAAAAAATTATAAAAAAAAAATATCGAAAAACTACGCTCTTTGATACTTTGATATATTAACTACCTATATTATTATGTGGTATATGTACCGAAAAACTTCTGTACGAATTAAATTGCAGGTCCAGATATATATTATTATTTTATTGCAACCCAACAAAAAAGGAACATTATTATTATTATTATTTTTTTAGTCGTATTTAAGTATAGTCTTGGAAAACGTGGACGATCTACGGGTTCCGTCGAACGGACCGTAAAAAAAAAAAAAATAATTAAGAAAATTACATGGGCTCCGAAGATCCCATTGTAACTATATAAAGGCTTATCATACTATAAACCAGCGTGCCTACTGTTTTTGCACACATTTTATACGTTTTGATTACCTGCATAGGCGTTTTGTGTACCTACTACCTGTATCATTTTTCAGTTACTAATTATTATTACCTGCTCATGATAAAAATATATAATTTCATGATTATTCGATGTTTTTGTATATTCGATAGGTATATTCACATTATTGTGAAAACACTAAAAAACGAAATTAAACGAAATTAAATTATGAAGGTTATAAATTATTGTGGTAAACGATATTGACGAAAATAACCGGACAAATTGTTTGGAAATACAATAGGATTATTCGTATTTGATAAAATTAAGTATATTATAAGTAATCACCCAAATAAGAATCTTCGGTATGGTCTACTGTTTTTGAAACATAAACATAATAATATGACTCTGACTCTGTTCCGTTTGTATTATATCTTTAATTTTTAATTCCTTTATACGGGCAGTTATACTCGTATAATAGATGTACGTACGAATTTCGGTAAACTATAATTACGAATATATGTATAGTACCTATTATTGAATGTTTTAAGTGAGAAATATGTATCTAAAGATATACTCTAAATTCCAAAACTATACTTGATCACCTGAAAAAACAAAATGTGCGTTTTATATCAAATAACTATTATAGAAAACTAAAACGTGTAAAAAATGAGTCATACCTATGTTTTAATATTACTAGTCGTAGTTGCCAATTCATATGTGAATGTTTTTAATTTCGTACAACCGATTATGCGAATATCCTGATATGATGTAGGCGTAGGAATTAGGAATACGCAATAAAATTAGAAATAATGTTTGACATCATAATATTATGTAATTTTAATAACAACTGGGGAGGAACCCCCTCTGATTATTCAATAATAACAAATTAAATTACAAAAATAAAAATTTATATTTTTTTACGATACTTTTTATATTCTATTTACTTACCGATATCCATTTCTGGTAATGCTAACTATAATAACAGACAATCGTAATTTTCAGATACAGATAACCAAAAATTATAAATATATATATAGATAAATTGTTATATAAATATAACAGTGTAGAATTAAATGTGTAATTACAAAAAATCTAACAAATATATAAACGTTTCTTTTCTTTATGCGAATTTCTTAAGTTTTGAAAGTATACGTAGTATATCCATGATTTTTCAATAAAAGCTTGATGGAGTATATCCTGTGGAAACGCTATTGTCTATTGCGTATATTTTAATGCAGACTTCTTTAGAAATCGGCTTATTTATGCAATTTATTATTATTGTTATGCAGTAGCATATTTAGGATTTTGTCAAAGAGAGGAAGGATATGGGATGACAATATTTCATTGACCAAGATTAAGCCCTCTATTCTCTCACCATCGTAAACAATGCGTGTTAGGTTAGCAATTTCGATATTCTTATTTTCTTTAATTTCTTATTCTTATAGATAATTATACAAAGTAATTTATTTTATATCAGTTTTCGAAAAATATCACTAGAAAAAATAAGTCAAGGGAGGGGATCTATCCCCCCATAAATATTCCACTGTTATTATGTATACCTGAACATATTTAAGCTTTCAGGTTATAACAATCGAAACACTATTAACTGTTCACAATTTATTAACAACCACGTTTTAGTTAATAATTCCATCACAGTGAAAATCGGCGGTTATTATACTTCATGAGCGTGTTGTCCGAATTCCGAACGGCAACCAAGTACAACGTACAAGTAACTCGATGAAATTTCGCGATAATTGTATACTCTCTCTCTCTGTCTCTGTCTCTCTCTTTCTAGAACAACAACAGAAGCAGATATTATTATTATTAAACTCTGCTTAGACTTAGACTTATATTGTTTCGGCGGCGATCCCTGTGATATAATATCTTATATCTATATATATATATCATTTTTATGTACGTTTCGTGTGTTCGAACTAGAAACGGCGGCGGCGGCGGAGGGTTCAAAGGGGTTGCGGACTTCAGCGGCGGCTGTCGCGCCCCCCAAAATGGTCTAATTGGTGGTTAGGTAACGGTTAGGTTGGCGCCGTCGGCTCAGCCTAGGGTCGTAAGTCGCCTCCACGTATATATGTGTATACATATACCTTGGTATAAATACTCCTCCGCGTTTATTAGAACGTTGAAAGTCCCTAAAAAGTGTATATAACTGTATATAGTATATCTTTGGCGGCAGTCCGAATAATGTTTCATATATTTAACCTTTACCTAGGTATATGATACACGTTTTATATATGATGTGAATATAATACGCTGTTGCATCGCCCCGTCTCGATCTACGCCCACGTATAAACGGGGACTCTTTCTCACGGGACGCGCAACGTCTAATTTTCAGGGCGCTTTATTAAAACGATAAAAACACTGAAACGCACACCGAAACGCCCTCTCGCCGTGCACCGCAGACTTTGCCGGACTCGATAAAACCGTCTGCGATCTCGATCTCGTCGATCTGTGATATTGCTCGACGTTTGCGTCAAGTTATTGGTATAATAGTTCGTTGATACGGCTTGAATTAATAATATAATATGTCAAATAATGTATATATATTGATTCGAATAAATCAAATATGTCACTTATTGTCTGTAATTATGTATGCATACCTTATAGATGAGTGCGTATAGAAACAAAATAATGTTTTAAAGATTTTTAAAAAATGTTAGCAAGTTATAAAAAGAAAATTTACATTGTTATTGTTTATATCAAATTATTTCAACTTTAATCGCATCGACGGAATATTCTTTGATTTATTAGATTTTTATTTAAATTATAAGTATTATGCAATCACGCCATATGATTTATGATTACAACTTACTGTATTCTCATACAAAAAATAACTAAGTTTCCGAGTTAATCATAAGTATTTATCTAAAATACACACATCGTATGAAGTAAATATTCACGATTAAGAATGTTATATAGTTTATTGAAATAAAATTTCTTTAATGTTTCGTAATTTGTATACCACGATTTGATGATATTATGAAATTCGTTTAAAAATATTATAATTCGAAATCAACATTAAAATTGTGTATTATACATTATTGTTAACGCGAAACGACAATCAATATATAATTAAGACAGTTTTAAAATGTGAGATAGATTTTTATTTATATCCTAGTTTATACTTTGTGTCTTTGTAGGTATAGTAATATAATAACTTATTTTTTCTCAATAAAATATAAACATTATCTTTTAGCTTACAAAGATCCACTAATCTACAATAATTATTTATTTTATTATTTGTTTGTAAATTATAGCTGTGTTGTTATTAAATGGGCGTTAAAATGTCGGTGTTGTTTTTCTTTGTAGCAAAACGTATATGCGCAGCAAATGAATGTTTTATGAGGAGGCGTAATACTCAAACATTAAAAATATAACCCATCATAATAATGTAGCAAATACGAATGTGCCTTGAAAATTAATACTGATAACAATGATACAATATAAATATAAATTAAAACACGCACTAGTTTGATTGAAATTTGCATACGTTATATAAGTATATATAGTGATTAGTAACATGATGGCATGCCTAAATTAAATAATAAAATGACAACAACAGACAAGAAATTGTAAAAAAAAAAAAAATACTATTTATTTAGTTATACATGAATCGGGTGTAGGTATACAATGTCTATAATTTTTTAATTTGATACAATTTCAGTAAATATGAACTTGATAAATTATACATGTTTAAATATAAAAAGATAAAATACATATAGCTAGCTAGCTTACACACTATATATATATGTCAAGATACTATAATATTTACACTAATGATTCATGATTGACTATTATAGACGAGTATAAAAGATAACTGTTTATTATAATGGATATAAATCCAGTATATGATTGGTGAATTGTCTTTGTAATCAATATTACTAATCATATTATCTACAATTAAATAAATTTACCTAATAAATAATCATTGTAATACGGTGTTTTAATTTTTGACACATATTTTATTAGTTGATTACATTATACAATGTCTCGTTATGCATGTGACATTTTAGATCGTATAATACAATAAATGTTCTTAGGGTGTAATCTTTGATTAACAATTTGTGACTTATAAATCGCTATATTTACTCTTATCTTATCAAAATACCATAACACTATTACGGCAGTCGACAGTCTATCGAACGATTGATCGATAATCGTAGATGTGTGTGTGTGTTTGTGTGTATTATGATTATATTATCTAGAACCAATCAGACCCTTCGACCCCGTTTATATAATATTTATTGTACGATGATATTGTTACACAATATATTAAATAAACGATAATGTCTTGTTATTATAATATTATTATTGTGCTCACTTTATATCGGTCATCACCCATCACGAAATGACGATTAATGCGTTTATATTATTATATTATATTATTGCAGCGGAAGCTTAAGCAGGATGACTACTACTATTATAATATACGGAGATATTTGTGGAATAATTTTTTTTCGAGTATATCAATGCAAGTCTTAAATTATGTTTATTGCTAAAAGTATTGGTAATTTTTAAATACGATTATTTCAAAATCAATTTTTTAAGACCGCCAGTATACTATATACACGATTATTTTACACTGTTAATATTCTGTTGCGCGTTTATCATCGTTTATACCATACAATTTGTTTTATAATACTAATATATTTGCTATTTACTAATATTAATTATATTTATATACAGTTATTATATACAATACAAACGTCAGGCCACGGCGACGACGGCAATAAAGAGATTGCCATTTTTTATTTTTTCGTTTTATATTGCACTTCGATATACTTTTTTTTCTCACGCTGACGAAGTTCCGTGACTGAACATCTCGTTCTTCATCAGGACCAGCGGATTACAAGTTACATTATTAGGAATATATTTATAGGTAGGTATTATATTATTATTATTATTATTATAGAGTTACGTTTGAACTATTGGCAAATTATGCTTTTTGCCAGTCTATTATATTATATATTTACTCGTCGTGAACGCCCCCACACGCCCCGAAAACAGTTTGCGAAATCCGAACGGAAATCGCTGGCGATCTTTAGCAGTTTTGCCGGAAGACAATCGAGCTCGATACGTATTTGCTTTATTATTTCTCACCGTGTAATAATATTGTAAAGACGATACGACTCGTCGTATTTTTCACGTGTTACACGCGCCTTATCCGGGTCTCGATATAATAATTACGAGTATTAAAATAAACCATAGGTAGAAATGGAGGGGGTTATGATGAATAGTAAAACTTAGAGAAAAGTAGTTAATATTATTAAAATCAGTATAAAATTCTAATTTTTAAAATTATGCTTTGAAGATGATATCCTTAAGATTGGAAATTTATCTGCAGCATAGGTTGGAGGAAATGGTTGAAGAATATGATTTGGGAGATGTATAATTTCAATAAGACTACAGCCTACACATCTCGCATTTCATTTGCTGTTTTATGACAAATGACTTCAAAGAAGAACTTGTATATAACAGTATATTGATGCTAACGGCCTCTATGATGATGATATAATTTTCAAAACATAATTTTAAAAATGACATTGCATACTAATTTTAATAATACAGACTGTTTTTTTCTAAATTTTAGTGTTCATTATTTATAGCCCTTTAAAACTCGTCAGTCGGCTAAGTCGCTCCCGTATATGTTTTATTGATATAATTATATATTAATATTGATCTAAAAAAGGTTAGCTCTTCTGAAATTTTAGTAGATTTCTGTCTATGTAATAAATACAATATAATATGTTACGAAAATATACAATAATTGTTAATAATACATTCGTTCAAATATTGGTAATTGTATAAATTGTAATCTAAGATAATACGCGATAAATCCTAAAAATCTATAACCGATGTTAATTTTTAAATATTTAGCAGTTGTTGGTAGTTATTTATGAACTCGAATATTTGAAATAATATTTATTTATTCATAAATCTAAATGATTGTCAATAACGCACACCCATCTCAAAACCTAAATTCTCGATTATTCAAGGTAATTGTATTTTATTTGACTTATTCTTAGTCATTCGTTCTTACAATAACTTGCATAATACCTCGATATAAGTTACTGTTCACAGTTGTATGCATACGTTTTTCATAAACAGCTGCAATACAAATTTAATATTAATTATTAAGTATTATTATTATAATTTGTCTATTGTAATTATAACATTTTTCTTATAAATTATAATTATTATCGACGAATAATGTCGATAGACGTATAATTGTTTTTGTCTGGCGATTTTATTTAATAGTAATTTTATAAATTTTTACGCCATTTCTCAAACAGTTATATTAATGAATAAATATATCTAAAATTTAAAAAATAATATTATGTAATTTGAATTTTTTTAATTAAGTGTTAAATTATTAAGTATTGATTTGAATATAATATTATAGTACCTTATAATTATTTATAATTAATAATAATTATAATTTGGAATACTCAATAACCTGTTATAGGTAAGTATATACTTGTTCAGTAAAAATGCGGTTCCGATGTGCCGTAATAATGATAGAGTTGCTGAAACATTTATTTTTATAAAAAAACCAATAAACGTTTCTACCTATATATATATACGACAATATAAATTTAAAGAAGTGTATACAGGTGTGTAAATAGTAAGTTGGGTAAAATGTATAAAATTATACTGAAGCCTAGTTACTAAACTTGAATATAAATGAAATGTTTTTTGAAACACAAATTGCCTATATTAGTGCCTATATTAAAATTAGTATTTCGACGGTATTATTATAATATAGTATATACCTAATTAAAACAATTATTAAACTTCAATTAGTGTACAAATAATAATAATAATAATAATAATAATAATGATACGTAGTCATATAAAGTTATAACACGCATGACAATTAAGTAAATTATACGTAACCAGTAGCCAATGCCAAATACTACGTGTTATATATAATAAAATTATTAATTAATCGCTCTATAATTGTTCGTGCAATAGTTAAACACAACGAATAAATTAATCTTTTGACCTACCATCACTATATTATTTTCAATACGAAAATAAAATGTGTTTAATATTTAGAACAAAATCTAAAACATACAACACAATAATATATTATATATCTATATACATTATCACCAATAACTGTCGGTGTTTATAAGAGCATTTATAGAATAATATGTCTAATATACAAATTATAATCTTTGACCTTACAACGATATATTATCATAATTTTATTGTCGTCTGTTGACTGCTTAAATCGAACATTTTGCATAGGGTGTTTTACCTATAACTACAATAATTACAATTGTTTTTCTTTTTACTATTTAACAGTACAGTGTATTTATGTATACAATTTATTTTAGCCACTTGGTGAAATCGCCCATTAAATGAAAATTTGACCACTTTAAGAAATGATTTCATAATTTTTCCACAGTGTGACATACAAATAAATTTAAAATAGTCAATTTCTCATGAAATTATATCGAATTTTCTTATTGCTTAATTTATTCCACCATTTGACCGTCCAATTTATAAATCAAACTGTATTTTACTAAGAAGATATTTAATTCAGCGTTTCTCACCATTAAAAAAAAAGTTACAGTTATTAACAATATACTATACTTAATATATTACTTAATATATTTTATTAAAATATTATTTCGTATTACAATAATGCTGCAAAAAATCTTCAATGGCCATTTCATAATAATATGTTTTCTCATTTCAAAGAGTGGAAAAAAAATATCATTATTTTATGCAGTGGTCAATTTATTCATGAAATGTGCGATTTCACTAAGTTCCTACGAATATAATTTAAAGACAATATATATAATAGGTACCCGGAAAACGATTTAATAGAGATATATAATATATATATACATATAGGTATGAGCGCATAAAAAATAGGTATAAAGTCATAAAACCGTATACCTAACGATAAAGTTTTGGTCGTATCATAATGATGGGTGTGGGTGAAGGGGGTTGGAGTTGTAAGGGTGGCTTTCTTTTCGTATTTATATTTGAGTATTTACCGCTTCGACACAGCGTTTATAGGTGAAATTATTGGTCTCTCGCAGGGCGTGAGAGACACATATAGGTACGCACGTGTGTGTATACCGCGCTATAGAGAGTGCGACTAATTCGATTTTGTTGTATGTGTATAAATATATAATAATATCTCGTATGCACCTAATGGTTATTTTGGTGTGTGGGACAAGAAGGAAATTTCACGCGATTAACATCGCACTATCGCAGCCGGGTAAAGCGCCGTATACACACATAATATTACACGCGCGCACACACTGACACGTTGTAATATAATATATAGAAAAGTAAAAAAAAAAAAAAAAAAAAAAATTATGAAAAAAAATAGTGTAACGCACACATACGTGGGAAAGGGTCACCAAACTCTACGTGAACCCGGAACGGAGACAAATCCTTTTTCGACGCATAATAACATGATACATATTATTATTATTATTGTACGTTGGGTATATTACTACCATCAAGACGCGAGTATCTCACGTGCGTGATTTACTGCGGTACGAAATATATAAATAATGCGTTTATTTATTTTTTTTTTTCTTCCTTCTTCCTGGACCGTCTCGTCGCATATTGTTTGACCACATTTCCCTGTTGCCGACCCCAATCCCAAATAATATAAATCCACAATGGGAACGATGACTAAATCTTCGCGGGGATCCCATTTGTCGCGCACGCCGCACGTAATATAATGGTAATATTATTATTGTCGTCGATACGGATGTTAAATGTTGAGAAAACAAAAATACAAAAAAATGACAACAATAATACGACGATTTTTTTTTTTACAAATTTTTCGAAAAAAATCATTTTTTCTTCTAACTGAACATTATCGAACATTCACGGGCTATAAAGAAATAGCGTTTCGCTTTCAGTTGATAAAAAATGTAAAAGGTTTTTTTTTTGTCTTCAGTAAACATTTACGAATATTGTGTTTTAGCTATATATATATATATATAGCCATACCGCCGTTACTTATAACAGCAGTTTCACTTTTACCTAAAACGGTTTCGACAAACAGAAAAAAATGTATATCGAAAGCTATTTATATTGTAGCGGTATTTAGTTACATGAACGTTGTGCAGTATATTATATTATATTATTTTATTATACTGTCGAATTATCTTTACAAAAATATAGTAATATATTAACTATATATACTGAACTAAACTCCAGAAAAAATGTCAAGTAGCCATTATGATTCCGTTTTTAACTCACATATTTCAATGTTAGAAAGTGTCAGAAACGTATATTTTAACTGTCAGAGTTTTTACCGTTTAATGCCTTAAGGACGAACCAAGAAAAAACAAACAGCATGCGTTTTTTGTCAACGTCTAAAAAAACGCTCCGTTATACTTATATATATACGAGCTAACGGATTTTAGAGATGAATATAATACCCATAACGTTAAGTGTGCAAGTAAATAGTATTAAATACCTATTATAATTTAATTAATACATTTTCTTGGTTTACGTTGTTTTTAAGAAAAAAATAAAATTGATTATCAATATTTTTTAATATTTTGATATGTTATATCGTATTATTATTATTCCAGTATTTTATTCAGAAAAGTAGGTAACATAATATTGTTGTATAATATTTTAGTTTTTATTATAATTTGAATATTGACAATTATAAGTTAATGACCTAAATTACTTTGTATTATTTATATTTATTTATTACTACATAACCGGTACGGCAGTACGATAATACAATAATTATTTTATAATAGTACAATTGATTATAGAATAGACATCAGTGGTAGTACTGTTGATTTTATAATATACACTATACAGATCAGCCATCCCATTGTTAATATTGGCCGGGACTACGTGCATTCAGGTATTAGGTATCATTTATGTCGATTCTATTTAAGAGGGATCTATTATTGATTGGCGCCTGATCGCAGGGTTGAATATTTAATTAAGCGTCTATTGTTTATAAAAATAGATTTCATACAAAATGAAATAAAATTGTATACCTTATATAATAACGGCACCTTATGGATTATAATAAAGTAATAACACTAAAAATATGGTTTCCAACAATTCCTATAACATGACTAATCTGTACAGATAGCCCATGGTATAGAGGTATTCGGGAACTAAAATTATATTCATACAGTTGTCGAGAGATGGCGTTATGTCGATTAACGATTATTTTTTACAAATAATATTTTTCATGAAAATATTTATTATCAATCATTGACTGAGCGTGCGAGTGCTACAAATCGGTATACTCACGGCGGCGCGATGTTCAAGTTATAATGAATGTTGTGCGTCATCGTGAGGTCTAGGACAGTACGATAGACGAGTTTGGTAAATCTTTTGCTGTCTAGGACGTTGCTCGGGGTACACTGCGTGGAAGCGATTTACCGTTGTACCCCAATATATTATATTATAACATATTATAGACCAAGTAGAGGCAATTCGCTACCGAAATCATACCTTACTTGGCTACTTGTGTCTTGTGGTAATCAGACCATTATTCCTACCCGATAAAATGTTTTCAGGCATAAAAAAAAAGCATCTTTGTAAAACAAATACATTCCTCCCGTCGCTCAGAATCTAAAAATGCCACAACACTTTAAATATTTAATATTAATATGACACTTTATAATATTTATAACGCATATGTGAAGATTTTACGATTGTCAGTCGACAAATGTAGGTACTCGTATTTTTGTACGTTACGTTTGTGTGTTAATAAAATATATACCTAGTAACATTTGTTTATCAGGAAAGCAGGTGTGTAGCGTAGCATTAATTGTAAATAATTCTATTTATAAATTATATCATAGTAATTAAAATTAAAATAGTAGTCACAAGCCAATAGGCAAACCGGTTGCTATTCCAGAAGGGTACAAATGTACAATAGATCATACCTTACGTCCTTACCATAGTTTGAAGAAGTGTACACCCACCTCTGACAGAGCATAGTTGGTGTCCGGTTTTTTTCATTGCGTGGCTTATCTGTCTAATATAAAATCAATGATAGTACTATTACAATATTATATATTCGGACAATAAATTATTATTTGTATTATTATTGATAATTTGTTCGATAGTCCTTTAGGTAAATGTAAATAAAAAATATTACTTTTATTGTAATAACCCCACAATGAACGCATTTCTTTTCTAAATTCGATTCTACGATGTTGTGACGCTTTATGACTTTATTCCACGAACAAAATTGCATTGATATACTCGTAATATAATGCTATTCTATGTAGCCATCATATTTCCAAAAATGCCACACACCATCGATATTCCAAGTAATTCGATTGTATAAGATCAAAGCGTTAAACAATCGTTTTTAAACGCCGCTTATAATATTATACCTATATGTACCCGTAGTGCTATCTCTTTGAACTGTCTTTTATATGTGCCGCACAACAACAATTTCTATTGAAAAAAAATGTACCGAAAATAATACAGTTTTTTATGGTATACTGTTTAGATACAACTATATTAGGTATTAGGTGTATTATTATATTATTTAGGCTTTTATCATCGTGCATTATGGTTTAGTATAGAACGCGTGCGTATACGAATACAGTATAATATTACTATCGTTTACACGTTTTAAACTAATTTAGTATATTTTTAGATTTATTACATATTATTATTATTTTTTTAAGTCTTATTTACCTAAAGTGGGACAATTGGACGTCAATTTCCAATACATGTATAAAAATATTTTGATTTCCGTAAAAACACATCTTACACTATACTTTGATTGATTATTTATGTTTAATGTTGTTTATGATTTTAATCAAACTACAGATGAAACAAATATTAGTATATTACCTACATCTAATTGATTAATAGCGTAGTAACATTAAAAATTGTATATTATGATAAAACCAAAAATTAGTCCGCTATATTAAACTTTGTCCAATGCAAAATGCAAAATGTAGAATGACGATCGAATGGTTGCTTAGGCCCCGTTTCCCTTTCCAAAATATTATATTTCTTGTCTTAAAATTTAATATTTAAATTAATTTATTGAATGTGTATTATTATTAGATACAAATCGATTGCCTATAAAATATTCTGCACAATATTCTACTCGCATCAATTAGGTATATTACGTAAATTCACATATGGCCGCACATATTATACCGCAAACGTGACCATAATATGCATATAATTGTGGTAAACAACTGGCCTCAAAAACTATAAATATTTGACAATCGATCCATAAGCCTAGTAAATCCGGACGATGTGACAAAATATTTCAAAGAAGAAGAATACTATATTGTATACATAATCAGTTCAAGGAAGATTAATTATTAGAAAATACTATTAAAAAAACTGGCAAATATTGAAAAGTATGATTACTTTTTATTAATATTTACTAAACATTTTTAAACACAATATTTCAACACTTATTAAATATATCTTTAACCGAATCTCTAATAGTTTCGTCGGTGTCGTCTTCTTTTGGCGTGAAAAGGATATTGTCCGAACCGAAAAAAATAGAAACACCGAAAAAAGACACAAACCACAGAAAAAATAATCTATCAGTCGGAAAAGATGTATCGAGGGATCAAAACATATCCAGAAAAATATCACTATCATAATAGTATCTTAAAATTTATATTTTATAAAATTGAATGAATATTGAATAATAATATTAATTCATATCATATTTAACACAAAGTCATCTGGTATACAATGCAAGATATTTATATTATTAGACAGTAAATGACATATCAAAGACTAAAGAATTTTTTAAACCAAATAATAATAATAATAATAATAGTATTTACTGATATTTTTTTTCTTCTCAATAAAAAAATATTCTAAAAATAAAAATGTATAAACAAAAAGTATTTCAATAACGAATTTCCCCTCTCTTCCAATAATATAATTGTCCATCCGGCCACCGAATGACTAACTTGGTTTCGACTCTTAAAAAAGTAATGTAGGTACAATCATTGTTTTTTAGTATAGTTTTTTTTTTTTTTTTTACTTCGAAATAGGTAGCTTATAATAATTATTACTTTTGTGTTAAAATAGATTGTTTTGTAACGTTCATAGCAGATACCTTTTATATTAATATATATGTTTCTATGTTTGTAAAATATTGACACAACATTATTTGAACAATTGAACTTTTTATAAGCATTAATACTATAATACCGTATAAAGTAGAAACTAAAAAATAACGACTCGTTCATTTTAATCACACATAGTATATATATATATATATATATTTATAACTTATGTTAATTGGTGTAAACTGCAAGGTAAAATTTGTAATAAAGTGGCACTTTATTATATATTATCATTAAATTAAAATAATAAAAACCTAAAATTTATGAATCTAGGTAAAAAATCAGAGAAAAATAACAAATTGAATTACTTTAAAATATTATATATCTATACAAATATTCGGTTATGTATGGTAAATAGTTAATTTGTTTTAGAGTCTCATATTTTACAATAAATTGTTTGTAGTTAAGTATAGTTTGTATAACCATATAAGTAATACGAAAATAATTATACTGTACACATTGAAAAATATACTGTTTCTTTTTTATCTATAAGAAAAAGTATGTATTTTTAGTTTTTTAAAAAGCATAATCACGATGTTTTTTTAATACTTAGTTATACAGGGTATCCTAGATGTATTTAATAATTACTATACTAACATAACAATTAATTATTAGTAAATATTTCTGGGTCCCTCTGTATAGATTAGTATATACTTGAAGTATAAATATATTTAATGATGTTCTCATATATTAAAATGCATGCTATTTCGGTATAGCTTTATTTATTTTGAATGTTTAAAATGTATATTCTATGATGAGAATAACTTCAGCTTCTACGAGCTCGCATGGTGAACTTTTTCCAAAAAATTTTATTACCGAAATTTACTACTAACTGATACAAACTATCCGAGTTTTATTAATGGTTATATTTATACGTATTATTCTAATGTATATTCTATAATAATATATAAAATAAAAAAATTAATCTCATCGATTAGACCGAAAAGTTTTCGGACGGAAATAATATCATCGTTCGTTCATTAGCTATATCAACTATATAATATGTCGTTTGGCTATAATAATATAGATAGTTATTTATAAAATGTTAATGAATAAAAACATTCTAAATTCAATTTTGTGTTTACAAAATGTATTTTTTATACTATCTTTGGAGCTTATTGCGGATTATAATTATAATTTCCTAAACAATTTCTAAACGTTAATGTATTTGTATTCTAAGCAAGCAAAGTATAATACAAATGATAACGACAACGGCATATTTTAATATACTATATAATTAATATATAAACTTCTTGAATTTTCAGTTTTCGTATGTAATATACTCGTAGTCGCTGTCGTACTTGGCGCAACGAGTGCAGCTGATGTTCGGATAGCTGCGGCAGCTGCCACCGTTTAGTTTCTTTCCCGTATTTTAGGTACGTGTAAAACAAATTATTTATTGCCCACCGAAGAACTATTATGTATAATTATATAATATTTTATACGCGTGCAATGAGCGTGTATCTAATTATAATTGTTGAAGTGACGATTTTGATTCCTACCTATCGATTGTGAGTGATAAAAAAAAAATTACGGGATGGGAGCTTAGGGGGTATTAGAACCGCAAGGTTTTTGAATTAGCAATTCTAAAACTGTATCGTGTTCATGTACTCAATTAATACATTATAAATCATATATATATATATATAGATATAATTTTTGTCTATTCTACTGAAAAAAAATAACTGACTCGTCTAAAGTCTAAAGTCTAAGGTAAAAGTACGTAAATGTAGACAATTAACCACAGAAATAATATAGACAAAAACATATTTTGAATATTATTATAGCATATTTGGAAATTAAAGAATATTTAACACGCTATTTTTCATATTTTGAATTTTATTTTATTATATTATCGTATTATATAAAAAAAAAATATCAATTTCCTGAATTTGGATTCTTTTGTAACAGGATAAAAAAATTTTCTGATGAAAATAAAAAAATTAAAGAAAATTAATTGTTTGCAATCAAATTGGTAATGTTAGTCACTCTGTTTCACAATTTTCACGGTTAAAAGTTATTATAGAAAATTTTGATATTTTTTTGTTACATATTAAGGTACCTATATCGTATATAATATATGTATATGGGTACTTTATTTGTGTAAACACAATATGCGTTTATATGTAACAGAGAATAACAATATAACATAATATTATTTGTCTATTATATTATATAATATGTTATATAATTAGAGACCGGATTTTTATACTTTTACATATTTTTACTGAGAGTAGGCAGCTCTAATTGGCTCTAACTCTATATACAAAATATTTTAGCACATAAAAAAACATGCTTAAAGGTTAAAGAATATTTTGTGCAAAATGATATGTTTTAAGAATAAATCGAGGTTTTATTTGAACATTTCACAAAGAATGTAATAGTTTTGAAAAAAATTCAAATAGAATTGTGACCTTCCTACCAATTTTTACCCCCTATATGCCATGATTAAATCATGTGAAGTTTACCGTTCAACTTTTACGCAATATATCAATATATCAAGACGAAAAGACACGACGAAATATTGATAACAAAATGAATTATTTATTTATTTTATTATTCAAAATATATTATTATTATTATTATTATTATTATTGTTTAAGTTAATAAGAGTGAATTATAAGTATATAAAATAAAACTATAATAATTAGTTACTTCTATTCGTTTTTTTCAATATTTAATACATTTTTATGAAACATTATATATTTTCAAAAAAAAAATGTATGCATATAAAATATTATTTTAAAGAAACTTTAGAGCATAAAAACATTTTATAATTATGTAGATTTTTAACCGCATATAAATCCGGTCTCTAGTTATAATTAAATAATTAGTATATGAATGCATATTTTAAGTGATACGAATTATTTTCAAGTTTAAGCATATTTTACCCGTTTTTAATGGAATAACATTATGAGAACAATTCAAAGCTACTTTTCAGTGCATCATCATATATTTCGTACTTTAAAACTAAAAATAAACCGCAGCTATCGATTTATAACCGTATTCTGCGGAGTATCGGAGTATCAGTATCGTATACGCTATCAGAATATTTTTCCCACAATATTGTAGTTGAAAATAATAATAATAAAAAAATCGTATATCAAAACACCGGTAGCGTCTGTTACGGCGGGCACGTGACGCCTATGTAGGCAGGTAAATCACGCAACGGATATTATATAATAATATTATTTAATTAAGGACCAAGCCGTGTACACACCGCTGCTACCGTGTTCGGCTCGAGGATATATACCGCGTATGTACCTAGGTCGATATGCGAGTAAGGTTTTATTATTAGTATTATTATTACCGCGGTATATCGTTGTACACGCGTGTTATTATCCGCCGGCTATATATATATACAAGACATTGGTATACTTATATACCTACGAGTTGTATCGCGGCCACCTGCTCGGTCTATTTACGCGCACATCTGCTCCGATAAAAATAATATGTATGTAGGTATTATTACTATATATTACAATATTACTTTAAAAACTATTTAGGAGCTTAGGTCGTATCTATAGGTCAGACGCGGATCTATTATTTACGAGGGTGCTAATGGTTTCCTAGGACCTACAGAGAATAAATAAAAACTCCATATATGAGATGTTTAGAATAATATTATTAAAACTATATTTAAAAATATGAATAATACATTCCTTGGTTATCATTTTGGATTTCGCTATAATATTATAATTTATAATAATATAATAAAATCAACAAGTGTGATGGCCGGGTACTTCTGTACCCGTAAGCACATCCCACCTAAAAACGCGTCTCATCTGCCTACAATACGATGTAGGTACATAGGAAGAAAAATCACCAAATTTTCAAAATACATGTCTATTATGTGACACCCATCACACTATACACGTATGCGATATATACGTATATTATGTTAAACCAACACGATTGGCAAACAATATTATAAAATAATATTGAAACATCTTTGGAAAAAAATTAGTTGAGAAAAATAATCTCGACAAATAAACATATTGTTATTGTATATTATACATTTAAACGGTTAAAAAAATATTAAAATATTATTTTTATAATATTATAATTATATAAATTATAAATAAACATTTTTCTACACTTGTGACGTGTTAATACCTATATAATATATGTATATTGCATGTATGAGTATGAGTATGACGCATGTTAAAGTGCTAACAAAAACAGACAAAATTATATTTTTCAATACAATAGTATATATATTATAATATATTGTAATTTAATATAAAACATATAGATATATAACAAACTAAATATATAATATTACATTTTAAAGACCAAAGTATATTAGGTGTTTGCTTTATGGGTAGCAGGAATATAATATTATTATAATATTGTACACACCGTAAAGAGAATAATATCATAAAAATTAAATAATAACAATAATAACCGTCTTATATAAAATGTAGGCGACATAATAGTATAATATAGGCATATATTATATTTACCATCGAATATAGTAATTACAATCATTAATAAAATATTATATATGCATAAAATACGGAAAAAATATTGCGTAAAATAAAATAAATATACATTATGTAATTATGATCTTTAAACATCACATATACGCGCACAAACAAATACATATTTGAGATCAAAAGATTCGAGGGAATAATAATAATAATAATAATTATAAAAAACGGTATTACAGATTTACAGGTTCAATATAGAGTTGATGGAAAAATCTGTGATTGTTTTTGGCTTGCGAACGTTGGCGGCGTCCCGTTGATGGTGTTGGTGTAAGATGGTCGTGTCCAGGCACATGGAATTTCGATTGCTCCGGTGACTGGACAGCGTCCTGGACTGACAGAACCCTTTGCCGCAAACCGGACATCTGAACGGTTTCTCCTTGACATGTATATACCTATACATACCGATCGAGAAAAAAAAAAAAACGGTTATTCGTATTGTTTTCAATAATTTTCAAATCGTTATCAGTGTTTAATTCAGACATTTTTTCGCGAGGAGGAAGTGGTCGAACTAAATAGGAGGGCAGTATACTTCCCCTGAAGTATACTTGAATTCAATACTGATCGTTATAGTTATTATGTAAAAAATAGTGAACAGACATTATAAAATCTATACATAATATTTACGGTGACCACATACACGTATATTATATGTTATATTATAACGATAAACGATAATATTATTATTTATTTAATGTATAAGATTAACAATATTACCTGTGGTCTCTCAAGTGATCCTGTCTCCGGAACGCCTTGCCGCACACGTCACACGGATACGGCCGTTCGTCGGTGTGCGTGCGCTCGTGTATTAGCAGGTTGTATGACTTGCTAAACTCGCGTTGACAGTACGTGCAGATGTAACGCTTTTTCGGGCGGGACGATGACGATGATGCGGATGGCGTCTGACACTGGGACCGGGACCGAGACTGCGTCGTCGTCGTCGTCGTCGTCGGCGGCTGCGGTGGCGCGACCGTGGTCGGTGCCGATTTTCTGATGCCGCCGACGGGACACCCGATGGCGGACGGATGATACGGTGCGACACCACTAGCGCGTCCCCTGGACCGGGCGGCCGCTCTGTTCATGTGATAATAGTTGACCAGCACGTTGCGCCACTGATCGGAATCGCGCCAAAACGTGGCCGGGTTCAGCCATGCGGTGAGCGCGGCGGCATTTGACATCGCGGCCGCCGGCCGTCCAACGGTCCCTACAGCGCCGCTGGTCATGACGACGTGGTGGCCGATCGACGGCGGCGTGTCCGGCCGTTCCACGTCCACTATGGTCTCCTCGTCCGTGTAACTGGACGCGTCGTCGTTGCCACTACTATTAAACGACTGCGACACAGCGTCGTACTGTCTCGACACCAAATTCATTTCTGACGGGTCAAACTAAAGAAAAAAAACAAAGAAAAATAACGTAATATTATTATTTATCAATAATTATTATTTATATTTAATATTATAATAAACAGTTATCGTGAAAAATATCAAAACGACGTTGACATAGTGAATATTATTATTAATTTAAATATTAAATGAAATTCTCTCCTAAAATGCATCATATATACCTATAACAGAGTATATTATATACCTATACGATATATATATAAAAAAAAAAAATAATACACTGGAGGACCAGACTTGTTGACAGCCATTATAATATGATATCCTTTTCACGCGGATACAATAGAATCATAAATCACCCTACTCTTTTTATCCTTCTGTTATATGATATGTATATACGTGCTCGGAGCGCGTGTTTTACGGTTTACCCAGAAATTATCATACAAAAGGTACTTTCAACATTGTTGAATGGAGTTCGGACGAATATAATTGGTGAGGTGTTTTGTATTTTTTTTTTTTTTAACACCTATGCACAATATGTATCCACGTCCATAGATTGTATCATCTATTATAATATCACGACATCTTGTCATATTAAATACTACTAATAGACTATAATATCTGCTGTATCTGTACATAGATGTTTTAGGTAAGTATAAACAAAATTGAAAATCAGAAAATTATATAATATTATCATATTTCTCATGACGTGTCGAATATTATGTTAATTGAACTCCGCGAAGTATAATAATAGACGTGATAAATTGATAAAACATATATACTTCATAATATTAACAATTAAAATATTCGAAAACAATAATCAATTGGTAATCGCAAAATTATAATAATCTATTAAGTACCGTTATTAAAATCTCATTCGTAAATAAAACAAAATAATAAAAATAATAATAATTGTAATATATAATAGTATTTTATGTCATATATATATATATATATATATATAGTATCGTCTAAAAGAAACAATCATTTTAATGTGTATGAATATTACCTATGTAATGTAAGTGATCCAAAACGATTAGTACATAAAAAAAATCCAACAAAATTCAATAAATCTATAAAGTTTGCCGCACGACTTTCGTATAGTCAGAAAAAAAAATTTTATATATTATAATATATTAATAGTGCATTGTTCGAAAAAATACATGTAACGACGACGGTGACCGTTTGTGTTGTGCGTACGGAATATTGGTGACGCGGTGCACGCAACTAGATCAACGGTGGCGGCGCGGTGGCTCGGCGGCTCGGATACGGTACGGCGGCGGCGAACGTTTAAGGGAGCTGACGGCGAGCGGGGCACTGAGGCGGTGGCGGCGGCGGCTGCTCACGCTCGATGCCGCCGTATGTGCCGCGCGGCCGAGCCACTCCCTGCCGCGGCGGTAGGCGGCGACACCCGTCCGCACCGGCAGCCCGCCATTGGTGCGGCGCGCGGCCGGTTAACATTTTACCGCCGCAGCTCCTACCAAAAATCCTGGCCGCTGACGATCCTGCGGGTTCGTTCTCACGCGCGCGCAATGCATATATAATATAGGTATATATGTATTATATAGGTACCGTATGGCCGTTGCTGCTGCTGCTGCCGTTTCTGCCGCTGCTGTTGCTTCTGCCGTCACCGCCACCGCCGCTGCTGTAGGGCTTCGTACAGCGAGGAAAAACGTTCGAAACGACCTTCTCACTCATCTATATCCATATCCCATTTAATTTTCGTGAAATAAGGCTGGTTTATTTTATGTCTATTAAAATATTGTAAATTAAATTTTAATAATGATATTCATCGTCTTGTAAATTGTATTTTAATTATTTAAGTATATTTTTAGTTTTTATAGTAAACGTATTATTATATTATATTGTAACTATACAGAAAACAAAACATTTAAAAATCCTGTACCATATATATAGGTTAGCAAACTATAGTATTTAAATTTAAATAGAGAAAATATCAGAAATATCTGATTTCTATATTTTTTGGTTTATTTGTGCCTACAATACAATATATCATTGCAGATTTCAAAGTCATCAAAACTGTACCTATAGCAAATAGGTAAATTTAATTTGATATGAAAGATTATGTTCCTTATTTGGATTTAAAATATTGATCCTCTGGAAAACTCTGGAAAGTGTGTTTTAAATAGCTTATAATTTATGCCTATAATTATGTATACCTATAATTTATGAATAGTGCAATATTATGACATTTGTATATATTATACGCTTATATAAATGCAAATCTTTATATTTATAAATAATAATTAATATACTGTCTACAGTGTATATTTTTGTACGATTTCTAAGCTCTAATACTATTGTAAATTCACTACACTAAGTAATAATTATTACTTTTTAATATTAAAATAATTTCGATTAGACCTATATAATGGGCCATACAAATAGGTAATAAAATTATTGCTTAAAAAGTATAAATGTATATTATTTTTATGGTCAAAGTTACCTATACTATATTACAGCTTATCGAATTGCATTATTTATATATAATATTATACTACGTTTTTTGAAAACATTTATCGATCTATATATATTATTATAATCATATTATTATTATTATTATATCTAATATTATTCTAATGTATGATATACCGCGATATACAGATATAAATATATAATTATCATAATATTATAGCTACTAAAGACTAAAGTACGCATCTATAACCTTTACTATATCTACATCATTTGAAAGTAATGTGCGCATTAACTCTCCATAGAGTATACTCGTATTATAAAAATTACTATACACGTTGACATTAAAACAATTATAAATATTGTCTATTGAACAATCCATAATATGCCAATTATTACATATGAGTATAATATTGTGTATTTATACTTATCACACACGTAGTTTCATTTTATCCATTACATTTTATAGGTACTTTGTTTATGGATGTTATTATTGTTAATACGTCTACATGCCTTTAAACACTAGATATGACACATTCCTCAACATTATTATAATATTCGTTTATATTGTGATGGTAAACAATAATGCATGAAAATAAAAAAAATTGATATTTATTGCATATACTCGTATAAGCTCGTATAAGCTCGTATAAGCTTTATATATATATATATATATATATATATATATATATATATAAATAATATATAAGATAATTTTATACAAAATAATACATTCGGAAAAATAACTATACTCAGTTATGGACTGAGAGATACTTAGCCCAAATATTCCTACAATAATAAACGGCCCGAAACCATTTTACATTTTAGTTTTTGATAGGAGAATAAATATTTTTTTCTGCCTATCAACCTAAAAAAAATTACTCAAATATATTAAAATAACATCATGGACATATTATAATATTGTATGTATGACGTACAGTAGTCATTATTAGCTTATAACTTTTTGAAATAACTACCTCAGGCAGGTTGCCTGTAGTTTTGATTGAAATAAATAAAGATACCTAATATTTTCTACAATAATATTCTAATAAAAATAAAAATATAATATTATTATAAACTACAATTATTGTAATTGTCAAAAATTGACTTTATCCCTTTCTACCCGAGACCAAAGAAATAATAATATATATATAATATTAATAATAGCTAGCGAGTAGTAGCCTATAGCTTGTAAATCGGCATCGGCCCTCTGTGCTATAGAATAGTAGCACACCGGCCTAGTCCGCTACTGATTATACAGGTTTCAATACCTATATATTATATTCAATTATAAAACGACTTTACAACGACTTTTAAACGATTTTAGTAAAAAACGAAATTTATATACATAAATTAAATAAAAATGTTGTATTATGGCGCCTATAAATTCAATTACTCTTACTATACACCTATTACCTAAAATACATAGGTATCAAATTTATAATTATAATTTAAACAAAACTTTCATAAAATACAATAATTATATATTATTAAAAATTAATTTAAATTTATTACGAGTCTATTTTCTTCATGATTTATATTTATATGTATTATTATATCATAATATAATTTTTAATAATAATTACATTTACATTAATTGTATAATTATTTCCCAGTAAAAATGTTACTATTTGTTACTTAATAAGTTTTATTAAAATTTATACATTACTCAATGTTTACGTCTTACGATATTATGAATATATTATTGAATATGTTTATCATGATCGTATCATAATAGTTCGTGTTTTCATTTAGTGTAACTTACCAAATACCGTTTTTAAGAATAGAATGTATGGATATATATTGCTCAGAGAAAAATGATGTTAAGTAACAATAAAGGCAATATAATAAACTTTATATAACATAATATTATATTGTTCATAATATATATAGGTAATAGGTATCGTAACCTAGTTGAATTATTAGTGAAATTTAGCGTATAATTATGACAAATGGTGTCCGCCTACATAAGCCCTAATATACAAAGTTATATAACTTATTTAACGTTGCATTTTATATTTAAACTCGACTGTTCATGTCAAAGTAAAGTTTAAAAAATTATACTGCAATAAATTCACGAACAAAATAAAATAAAATATGGACAAATAAATTATTATATATTATGTTTAATTGGAAGGAAAATGAAGCGGTATAGATATAAGTTGTACAATTTAACACCCGGTATATAGATTAAATAAATATTCGTTATACAAATGTATGCTTAGATCATAATATCATATACTATGGATAGAGCCAACCCATTTAAGCCCATGTATTTAATTAGCTGCCAACATGTTAAAGCATTGGTTATTATTACACTGCTCAAAATGAAATAAATAAATTAATTAATATTACGTTTACGTTATTAAATTTGTATAATGTTTTGTATTATTATACATATAAATGTATATGATATACTATAAAAAACGGTTTTTTTTTTGTAAATTATATTTAGAAAAACAGCGGATATTGTATAGGTAGGTACTATTGAAATCAGCGGTTTGTTAAACGTTTATATTATAATATTAACTAACAATAATAAATTAATCTACACTTTTAACTTTAAAGTATAACTATAATAATATTGGTATTAATATTAGTTTTTAACGATTGCAGAAAGGAAAAAACACAATAATTATAATCTAATATAGATAAAACATACATGTACGTAATACATGTCTGCAGAGAATGTGATAAACAAAAAACTAAAATTTAATTCAATTTAGATTTTGTGTCTTTGTGTTACATATTTTGTACGCCGTTACGTAATTCTGTCGGATAAACGGTACCCATTCTTTTCGTCGCCCATAATATTATACCTAAACATATAGTAAATACCTACTCGTTTGTTTTCCGATTTTGTACCGTCAACCTATAATATCTCATGTATAATAAAAATTTAAAATTATAATACATAGCGTGTAAAATAATATACGTATGATTATATTGTCGTACTTGTATACTAATGTGTATATATTATATATATTTTTCTTTGCATTATTATAATAAAACTTACACCGATCCGTCGCCATCGTCGTCGTCATATTCAAATCATCATACTGTTTTTATTTTGAATATTGTAATATCGTTTCCATTGTTTTCGGCGTGCGCGTGATTCCACACGGTGTACACAGGATGATCATAGAATTTCATGTTGAGGAAATAATTAATTTTAAAATTGAAAAATGTATAGATGTTTACCAGTTTGATTTTTCAAATATCGACCACCCGGACGGGACGAGGAAATGAGAAAAGAACGTTTGAAAATATTTGATCTCCGAATAGTTTATACTCAGCTATATAATAGTGTTTTTTTTCTCTCCGTATGGCTATTCCGCATATCAAACGGTAACACATGAAAAGTGACGTAACATAAAAAAATATGTCGATCACTCTGTATCCTTGTAGCGTATATTATGGATGCACACACATCGCGATCGTTTTAAGCGCGTATATACCTTATAATATTATATCGTCGCGACCGGCGGCGGACCGTTCCATTGTAAAGCGTATTTATTTTTTTTTTTCCTCCGTTTTAATAACAGCCTCGAGCAGGTTTTTTTTTTTAATTACAGGCTTCGATGACACACATTATAATGTAGTCTGTACATGTTATATATAAATATATATATATATATATATATATATATTATATGGAGGCGTAAAACCGTATCATTAAACCAAAGACTGTATAAACACACTATGATGTACAGTTCGCGTCGCGCCCTGACAAAATATATAATAGTATATTTATACAATATAATACGTATATATAAACCCGACGCGGAATAGGGATGATTTTTATTATTATTATTATTATTTTTTTATTTCATCAACCCCCTCGCGGATATGAGTATACCGCACTGCACACACGCGCGTCACCCCCGCGGTGTACCGTATATGATATATAAAGTGTAGGCGTGCGGAGCCGATTAAATTTCACGGATCTTGACGCCGCCGACGATCGGCGACCAATGGGCGCCTCTAGCGTGAGAACCCACCCCCGCTTTTCGCTTTCTACCCTTAGCTGCAGCGGCCGCGGTGGTGGCGGCCTACGGCGGCGCAATCGTCAGTCTCCCGGCAACGGACCACCGCTCATCATCCATAACCGACGACGATCCCTCGACATCGTCCTACGACTGTTTACGCAACGTATACTCTCGTTCGTATAGCTGATTATCGTACGAAACATATGTAAACATTATTCAATCGTCACATACATACGGAAATATACGTCTACAAAATAATTGAACAAATAAAGTAAGTTTTTATTTTTTATATTATATAATCTCGTATATATTGTTATCAATTTGTGAGTGTATTATTTTTTTTCAATTATTTTAAATCGAATTTTAAATAAGATTAAATACAATAATAAAATATTATATTTTACGATATTATTTCAATAAAGAAAATAATAAATAATATCAATTGGAAATTTCATTCAATACGATTTTTATTTGTTTTCATATGTTTATATTATAATTTAATGATTATTAAAATAATATCGATAAAATGTTTCTATAATACTCGCGATATTCTTAAAAAATTAGGTAATGGAATCGATAATAATCCATATGTTTGTGCCGGCTACGGTTAATAAAGATTTACAAATCGATAGAACGTAATAGACGTTTTAAGAATATTTTTACTTAACCTTGTTTTTATCTTTGTATAATAATAAGAGCGTCTCGTACGGTAATAGTTACCGTAATAGTATACGTTTAACGTACCCCGAGTAAATTTTTGACCCGAGTGTAACCAAACTTAAATATACGTTTTGTGCGATTTTTATAGACCCAATTATAATATCCCCGCAGTGTAAACGTATTGCCGTATTGGTGAACCGCAGGGTCTGCGTGTGCGTCCGAAAATGCACAGTTACCCGGCCTCGGATCGGTGTATAATCGGACTGCATCAGGTACCCAATAATCATAATAAACTATATATAATGTGTCGTATTATACGAGACTCCTCCTGGTGTTTTCCGACCGAAAACCCTTCGTGTAAGCTGTTATTATGATATGTTATATTATATAAAAAAAAAAAAAAATATAAAAAACACGCGGCGTAATACCGGCAGGTAGCGGAATAACCTATGTTTACGAGCACAGACATATTATAGGTATAAATAGTATACACGATGATCGAAATTTCGATGGGAATTACAAACATAATAATACCGTTGGTGCAACTATAGTATTTGTACTCGATACAATAAATCCTCATTTTGTATAAAAGTATAGTCTATACGCGGTTTCCACCCCCCACAACATCCACTCATGTTCATCACGTATATTGTTTTAATCGGATTCCACGTATTTGCATCATTATAGATGATGACCACCGGAGAATCGCTCAAGTTCACCACCACCCGGTTCGGCGGCGCAAGTCTACTGGACCATTTTCCTACCGCGTCACTGTACGTGGACGCGGTATGGGCCAGATTCCGGCATCATCCCAGCGCGTTCGCATGCCACAGCAACGGCATCATGCACGGACCGGCCGGCCAGATGGAAGGCTATGTCCGGGCCATGGCGCTATCCAGGAACGTGCAGAATCAGATGACCGAAATGGCCATGGTCGGCCAACCGTTGCCGATGCCGAGGACGATGGTGGCCACTACGCCGGGCGGAAAGCCCAAGAAAAGATACATTTGCACGTACTGCGACCGGGAGTTCAGCAAGTCGTACAATCTGCTCATACACGTACGGACACACACGGACGAACGGCCGTATCCTTGTGACGTTTGCGGCAAGGCGTTTCGGAGACAGGACCATCTCAGAGACCACAAGTAAGACGAATGACTTAAATACAATATATAATCGTAGTTGGTATATATATATATCTACGTAAACACAGTGACTGACATTTGGTATTTTATATTTTTCTTACGGTTAAAGAAATCGATATTTTAAAGTCCATAAAAAAATGCACATTAAATTAAAAAGTTATTCAATATTAGGTATACTAGTGAGATTCTCAATACTATCGATAAACTAGAATAATATTTTAACAATATTGTAATCTATATGTAAATTAGAACTATCAGTGGCGGCGGGAAGCATGAATCACTCATCATACGTGTAACTTACCAACCCACCTACCCAATTTAATTTTTCGATAACAATGATTCGCATAGTTTGTTCGCGATTCCGTTTTTTCAGGACTATTTATAAATGCAGAAACAAATAACAAATTAATGACCTACCTATTTCCTCAACCTAAACTTTTTTTTAGTCGCGTTTTATAATAGTACTACATCGTATTATAATGATTTATGCAATTGTTCAAATGTTCATTTCATTCAATTATTTTACGTTTGCTAAGTATTTTCGTTTGTAACGTTATGTTTTTAAATTTTTTTTTCTCAGATACGTACACATGAAAGACAAACCGTTTTCTTGCGAATCTTGCGGCAAAGGATTCTGTCAGATGCGTACGCTGATCAGTCACCGAAAGAACGCACAATGCCAATGGTACCAGTACCAAAGACACCAGGCGATGTCCACGCAGATCGCCTCTGCCGCCACCGTAGCCGCCGATACGGCTCAAAACGTAAATTTGACCGACTTCAGCATCAAAACAATATTGGGAATCGACGACAATTAAATATAATCGCTGAGTTAACATATGATTGTTTTATAATATACCCATCGTTGTATTATAAATAAAATCGCGTTCATCTTTATATTTTAAATACCAGAAAATGTATGTTCTTGGATGATGTATATATTACCTATTATTACTATTATTATGTACGATGTATTATTTTTTCCACGAATAAAAACGATATTTTAACGTTTTATTGTTGTGTATAACTTAAAATAAACATAATTATAATATTATCCTCATACATCTCGTTTTGCCTCCGAATGTCCGATGTCCAAGAAGACTATTATTGATATGTGAGTCGTTTATAATATAATATTTCAACAAATGTGTGTGTGTGTTTGCGTGTATTTATAGGTGTGAAACGACTTTAAACACCACACGGTACTTATGTAGGACCTCCGCGCCGAGTAACACTGAACCGGATACGGCACGGCAATAACGTGTATAAATCGCGTTTCTATATAAATATTATATATTTTAATACACACACATTACGGTAGCAACGTGTCTGCGAAGGGTGTGATTGTTTAATATAATTATCCACTTATATTATGATTCGTTACATAATTATAATATAATGTAGTAACCTATTCATATACAGTGTGATCAGTATACAGTGGAGTCCATACGGGTTACCAATAGTACTGCAGCTGCGTGTGCTCTCTGAGGGGGTGGGTGTAAATTCACCAATGAACTTCGAACTTTGTAAATTAAAAATTATAATAAATTATTAAAATTGTAATAATACAAAGCTTTAATTTAAACCTAATGTAAATAACAAATTAAGTAACTTTTAGTTATAAATACAGTTACCCAAAATTAAAGGTAATATTTTAAACATTTTTGGATAAATTTCAAATTTTAAATTTCTATTTAGTTCAATCATAAATTTTACCACGTGTGTAAACTGTTAACTACCTATGAAAATGCTCAAATAATTTACAAGTTCCTGTGTTCAAAAATGCATTAGTTATTATAAAAATCTAAAATCTATTTGGTTAACATTACGATTTCCGTGAATTTTGACGATATTCCGTGATTTTTCTTCTCCTAAGAAAAAACTTTTGAGAAATTTGGAAAATAAGCTAAATAAAATACCAAATAAATGTAATTTGCAACCGAAAGCGTATATGTATGATAATTGGACCATTATTTCTACCCGAAATGTATCTTCAGACATAAAAAAAACCATTACATACTTCACTTCTTTCAGAATCTAAAATGTATATTAAAACAACTGTCGAAAAATTTGTTGCCTAAGTCTTTATCTAACCTAGATAAGCTGGTACGTGGGTGGGTGTAATTTTAGTCAACTACATGTGCCCTCAAGAATTCTCTGTGCGACACTGTCAGTATATATATATATTACGTTACAAAAATATTGTGCGTAAGCGGATTGTTGCAGCATTATTATGATTATGTCATCGTTTTTCCGACACAGATTCCTAATCATAATATTATTATAAAACATAATATTATTGACTCGAGTCGGAAAAAAACTGCAGATTCATTACTTATTAAATTATTTGTAATAATATCCTAAAAAGATTCATGTAAAATTCGAACTTGTCCACGAAGTTTGTCAACACGTTCTAAATATATAATAATGCAATCAACGTATTTATATACCTATACGAGAAAGCATAATATTTAATAATAATGTTATATAAGTATCTACCCCATTATATTCCTAATTATACGGCGCGAACGTTTTGTTGCGCAAAACGGTGGGATGTGTTACCATAATATTTTTTCGGTTAATACAGGTATAAGCCCGATAGAGCAGGTAAACTTATATTTACCTACCTATAACTATTATAGATTCTGTACATAATATAGGTTAATAACAGTCAAGTCATGTAATATGTATAATATTATGCTTGATGTAAAGACTGTAGTGAGTACTCCGATAATTCAGGTATATTCAATAACGGGATGAGGTTCATAATAGAAAATTGAGAGTTGTTTACGCCCTCTTTCGAATTACTGTTCGTTAGTCGTCGTATTATCCCTTTATATACATTATACATAATATGAAATGCATATATTTATACAATTTTATAGTATTCCAACAATAATAATCGTTTAATAGGTACTATTACGCATCACAGCCGCAAAGGTCAAATTATTATATAAGATCCTAATATTATCGCGTAAAATTTTGATTAGATTATTTTTATACTTTAATTAAGCTTTATGAAATTCGTAAATGTTCAAAAATTTGAATTTATATTATTATTCATATAATAGTCATAACTCTATAATACTCTCTATATATATATATATATATATATATATAGGTATATTACAACAAGTTGGAGAAGATACATAATAATAATAATCATTTAACCTACATAAAAACATTATTCGTATAATTTAATAACACTAATAACTATAATATATAATCAAAAAATAAATACCTAATTAATTTTGAATGATGATTTACAATTAAGTTTTTCAAACTATTTCTTACTTAATGTTAACAGTAGTTATAGTCCAATCTTTTTTATATTACATAGATGACTATTATGTGTACAGTAAGGCAGATAACATATTTAAGATTTTGTCAAAGAAGAGGGGATATACGATAGCAATATTTCATTGACCAAGATAAAACTCCCCTATTCTATCACCATCGTAAACAATGCTCATTAAATGGTTGAAATTTCGACATTCTTATTTTCAATAATTTCTTATTCTCATACGAGTATCAAGTTTAGTGTATAAAATAACTTATTTTGTATTAGTTTTTGAAAAATATCACTAAAAAAAAAAAGGTCAAGGGGGAGATCTATTATCCATGGATACGGGGGGATCCCCCTCCCGTACATACACCGCTACAATGAAGATATCAGTTTTTAAACATGTTTTATCCTTTTCACGTTTGTTGTGTTTTCCGACAGACAACAATACAATATATAACAAAACGGTGTGATAACATTTATATAAGTATATATTATACCGAAGACGTTTTAAATACATTAGCGTATCATAGATATAGCACGTATATTGTATTATAGCCCTACAATTACACCGGGTTATCGCTGCCGTTATCATTATATATTACGTACCAGACGTGTGCATTATAATATTTTAATTAAATTCCTTTTTTTCATCGGATGTTGTTTTTTGTGTTGACACACACACTCAATAATAATAATAATAATAATAATAATATATATCATCGATTGCTGTCGACGCGGCAATTAGTTTTTATTTGGTTTTTGTCGTAGGGGTTATCGCGGACTGCTGCCGATGTTCTTTTTTCTTAAACGCCAAATTTATTACAGATAAAAATAAATATAAGTAATACAAATACAAATATAATTGTCACGCGTCCGTGTATATTATTATCGTACGATTTTTTTGATTTTTTTTTATGTTCACTGACGAAATGAAGACTATTCGTCACGGGGGCCCGCGGCGTTCTGCACACAAATACCAAATTATTGTGTGCGTTTATATTATACATTGGGTACGTTCTGCCGTTTCAGGACCGTACAATATAATATTATTGTTATCAAACGTATCGACCATAAACAACCCCAACACGGTTCGAGCACCGGAGATGATGAGGTTCGGACAGCAGAAGTCGAAAAAAAAACGTACCGTCACAGTCGTTAATAATAATACGATGTATATATTACAGTATAAATAGCGTACCGAACCCTTTGATTTTTGAAGCCATTTACTTTTTTTTTTTTTGTGCCTTGACCCCGTTTAGTTATATTATAGTTATATCGATTTGATATCCGTTCACGGTTCGTGTTTGTGTATCGACGTATTGTGCATAGTATATTATTTTTATTGCCATTTGGTACAATAACAATGTGATAAAATGCTAATAAGTAATAACAATAATACGTAGGTACATATATAAGTACTATTATATTATGTATTATAATAATGGTGTCGACATCATCACGTACAATGAAATAACGAATAATATATAGGTAACACTGTCATGACGTGATACGCGTGTTTATTTATTTATTTTGAGAAAATAAATATTAATTAATCTTTTTTATCATTATATCATATAATATAATACATTATGATGTTTCAATTATTTTGGCTTTTGTTGTTTTGCATATCAGTGCAATAAAAATAAATATATATTAATGTTATTGCATTCTCTGTACGATAAATTTCTTGTCTTATTTAACAATTAAATAATATAATTATTTGGCCAATGGCTTTTTAATTAGGTATTTTTTTTTATTTATTTAACTAAAACTAAAATATAAATGGTCTTCTATTTTATGTCTATTATATGAATAATATTAACTCAATAAAATTACTCTATAGTCATGTTTTAGTTAACCAAAAATTATTTTTAACCCCTTGACATGTAATGATTTTTACCAAGTAAGAAGTAGCTGAGCATGATGCTATTTAAAGAGATAAAGAAGATGTCTAACTGCTAATTTATTTAGTTTTAGGTAGGTGATAGGTACCTACTCTATTTCCTTCTTCATTGTACTAGTACATCCTTCGATCAGAGAATTTTTTATTTGACTTTCTCTTTATTATTATTATGGAGCTTTATAGATCGTTTTACTCATAATTATAGGTAAAGATATGAGAGGAGAATTAATTATATATAATATAAGCTTCTCTATTTATATTTTGGTGGTATATATTTTAACTGTGATACGTGTTTTTCTTTAATTGATAAGTATCAAAAATAAAGTATGTAAACATTGTGTAATATCAATAATAACTTTATGTGCGTGTGCTATAATATAATTAATGTTCGTTTATCATTTCATTTTATTAAATACTATTATTATAGATACTATGTTAGCGAACACAATTCTGTTATACGTTATAAAACGAAATAGTAGGTAAATCTATTAAACGAGAAACATGCATTATTAAAAATTGAATATGAACGAAATAATATGTTTCTATTTATATATGTTTATATTTATTTAAATAGGATTTATAAACTCCATGTGAAAGATAACTTTAGGTTAATAGCACTTAAAAAGTAAATATATCATGCGATGTGCTAGGTGAAATATTGCGAAATGCGAATAGATTGGTTTTTATTATAAAATGAGTAATATTCAATTTTTTCAACAATAATCATTATTGAACATTAATTATACACTGCGATAAGTATGGACATATTACGTGGACGATCCGTTCCTTCGGGTACTGTTTAAGTAGAATCTGAAAAATCTGACACCTATGATGAGGTAGGAAAATGTAGTTAAAATGGATATGCAATAAAAATATAAACTTTAGAAGATGAATCAGATTCTAAAAATTTAGCATTAGGTAAAGATAATTTGAACTTTTGAAGATTGGCTGTGAGGCGTGAATGATGGGCTTTATAGAGGCCGAATAAACCGAAAAAATCAAAATTATTACTACCTATTTATTATTGTTGAAATTTACAGTTAAATTTCCCTCAACTTTTTTTGTAATATTTAAATAATTAAATATTATTAAATTCGTCAATACTTTAATAAAATACAAAATAAATGTAATCATTTTAAATTTATTATCTAGTGCAATTTTCGAATTTGTTCATTTACGTTATTATATAAACATGATTTTTACGTCAATTTTTTCATTTTTCATTATAGTATATATAGGTACAATGTATTAATATATTACTATATATATTACTATTAGTATTATATATAATACTCATTATAGATTAACCAATCATTTTTTTTTATTCAACTTTAAACTTTGTAAATCAAACTATAGTAGGTACTTATAATAAATCCAAGTACATGTTTAATATTTATGAATTGAAAAAAATACTTCTTATTACAGACTACAGTGTTATTATTGCACTCCCTACTAAATAAATTATATTTTACTTTTACAACGCCTCATAAAGAAACTATATATACATTATACATCTATTACGCGTGGGAAACATTTGGAATTTGTCCATAGTAAATGTGTTGTAAGACATTATAACTACAGGTCTTCACTCGTTGATCATACACATTATAATAATACAATATAATTTTTTAAAGAAATCGAAGTAATTTAACTTTTAGCTTGCAAATTTTGATTTAATCACTGTATAGTGACCAGTATATTCGTCACATTTTTAAATGTGACGAGTTATTTATTCGGGATCCACAATATTAAACTGAATCTAAAAAGGTTAAACGAGTTTAATGAAAATTTCAAAGGCTTGTTGGGTTTATGTTTATACAGATGTTATGTTCTGCATCACAATGAGAACTTCCAGATTGTCTAAGAATCGTAATATGTCGTCCTTAATTAACCGCAGACGTATAATGTTTAACATTACGTTTTTATCAGACATTTTATCCATAAAAGTTAACTCTCCTTATTTAATATCCTTAGTATTAGTTTTCGTGTTGCCAATTATTAGTCATCACTCACGAATTTCTGTTCCATTTCAACATCAACTGTTGGCACTGTATACTATTTAAGTATATTTTTCACTAATAAGACGCCTCGTGAGTGTTATTAATATATTGATTCCTCCTTCTGTCTTCTTTATTATGGTATATAAAAAAACTATTTGTATATAATATAATATTATTATGTAGGTAATAATTATTTATAGTATTTAAATTGCTTTGAGTTTTATTCCGCTTAAATAGTAATACGAATCAAATCATTTGAAACTTTGATGTCGATATAACTATATAAGTATTAATTTCCTGTTTAATTATTTTATGTAAATTTAGTAAGTAGTTATCAATAAGGTTGATGTAATAAACATTAAATAAAATGTAAAATATTAATAGAATATAAATACACGATATTGCACACATACGTATGTGTACGTCATACGTGGAAATTATTAACACGTGCCTGTCAGTTGTTGTTATAATTACGACCATATGTGATATGTGCGAAAAAACGACCACTTATAATAGTAATAATATAAAGGTGATTCGAAATCGTCATGACGAACGTTTATATAGCATACGCATATAGTAGTCGATTATAAAAACGTTATACTTGAGATATAATATCATATATAACATTATAATATTATACTTATTCGTATACCGCGACCGTGGTATACGCGTGCGTTTAATTTTCCCACGCCCACGCAGTAATCTTTTTCCTCTCGTCGGTCTACGGCGACGATATATCTTGTCTACCACTCATAGAATGCCACTAAACGCCGTAATAATAAATATACAAATAACAATAATTATTAATATTATTGTTTATTATATTTAGGTATGTATCATAAACGTGCCTCGCGTAGTAGAATATATGTAAAAACGTATTTTTATCCTCAATTCAATTATTTTATTGCATATTCATGTATTATATTTATGAGATATCGCTGTATACGTCTCCGTCGGATGAGTGCGTACGATCAAAGATTAGTTTTAGGACAACGGAGAGCAAAGTTGTAAGGTTTATGATAATGTAATATATTATAATATTATAATAACGCACGTAAAATATTATTTTAAAATACCTATTATTTATATATTTTTCACAGTCCTTTTTTACTTATTTATTCGTAACGTGTGGGTATACGTATATTGTATATTACTTATATTATAATAGGTATATATATTTATAATACGTGACAAACTCGATTGGTATATGTCACTGTCATAACGAATCCCATACGTTCATACGATGTAGGGATCACTGGTTAGTGGTAATCACACGTTACAAGGTTATACAAACGTAACACATTACAGGTAATATATATTGTAAAATTATTTAAGAATCCAATGCAATATGAACCTAACAATTTCAATTTATTTATGGTAATAATATATATTATGATTTAACTATTTAAATTCTAAATTTGTTAAATTTAATTTATTATAAAGCGTTTATTACATACACGATTACAGCTCGACAGTATGCAAAAACCAAAAACCTATATAAAACCCAAAAACTAGTTAGTATAATGGTTTAAAAATTATTTTTTAATTGAAATACCATAAAATATTATAAGATATAATTTATGTATTTTGACTTAATTGCATATCATAACGATAAGAAAAAAAAGTACCTAATATGTGAAAAATATAAAGAAATAAAAAAATGAGACATACTATAATAAGATAATTTAAAATTATTCCATAATATTATTAAAATTTTAATTTTAGTTTGCGTTTACAAAAAGTGGTCATTCAACTATAAAATTTAACGATTATTTAATTTAAAAATTTTAAAATTGAATATGCTTTGGAAAAATATTAGTATAACTTAGGTATAGTGTCGTATTATTTGCACATTTTATTAATATCTCAAGACTAAATCCAGAATTCAGAACAACTATATTATTATTTTATATTTTAATTAATATGGACCACAGCTAGATAAAATTTATTATCCTGTATGCGGGGTTTTACGTATATACGTCTCAATTCTAAGTTTATAGAACATACCATGATTATTTGATGTATATTATTTCATTGATATTATATTTAAAAAAGGTCAATTGTAGACGTTCCTCCTTCATCCCTTCGGTCCTCAGAGAAATTAGTGGTTTATTATAATTATTAAGATTTGAATGCAATGATATTGCAGTAGAAAATACGATTCTGAGCGAATCTCAATATATTATACTGATAATCCATTCCAAAATTTACCGCTAGTGTAAATTAAATATGTAAATACGTAAAATAAATTTCAAATACCAACGATCAATATTCAAGGAGTTATCATTTCATGATAAAAATAGTTAGTAACAATTTTTAAAATATTTTGTAAAAAAATTAAGTAGTATAGGATTATATAAATAATCATAATCAAAACGATAAACCAAAAATTGCAGGAAATATTAAACATTTTTACGATCAAAACTCAATTAGTAATAAATAAATAAATTTTAAATAACGGAAACCGTAGTTTTGCTGATTTTTCGCTTCTGAAGGAAAACTTTTGTGAAATTCAAAAAATAAGCTAAATAAAGTACCAACTAGATGAAATTTGGTATAGAAAGGGTATTCTATTTGTGATCATTGGACCATTATTTCTACCCGAAAAAATGTTTTCATAGATCAGAAAAAAAAAAATAAAAGACCCATAAAAAAAAATTGTCAATTACGATTTTCAAAATATTTTGTAAAAAGATTTAGTATCTAGGTTAGGTACTAACCTAGTATATTATTAGACTTCAATAAAATTTTCAAACCGATTAATCCAAAATTGTAGGTAATATTAATTTTTTTTGTAAAAAAGTTCATAGATCTATATTAGGCCGAATAATCAATTAATCTATTTTAAAATTTTACCACACTTGTATATTACCTATGTTAGTATTTAAAAAAATTTTAAGTCCCTACGACCAAAACTCAATTAGTTATCACGAAATATAAAATAAAAAATTACGAAATCGTAATTTTGCCGAATTTTTGCCTTTTTTTAGTAGTTTTTTTTCTCTTAGGAAAAAACTTTGGAGTAATTCGAAAAATGAATTTTATAAAGTACCAAGATGATACGATTTTCTACCGAAAGCATACCCTACTTGTGATAATCGGACAATTATTTCTACCCGAAAAAATGTCTTCATACATATAAAAAAAAAATCTTTGTAGAAACGATTCATTCCTCGGTCTGCTCAGAATCTAAAATGTCAAATCATCACTCTGTAAATAAATGTATTGTGTAGTATGCGGCTGCAGTGATGCGAATACGACAATAGTTTGATAAAATATTAGGCTCGTTCGATCGTCGTGAAAAACATGAGACGATATGGCATTTATTTTATCGAATTAATTCGAAATAATATACTTATACTACGTGGTGGAAGTAGACGATAACGATGACAAACGGTTACTTATACAATTTTCTAGTGAATTGAACGCGGCCAAACAGCGTATAATGCATTTATATGTATATATAATATATATTATCATTACATTATATGACCAGCCTAAGGGGACGGCCTTGTTTATATATTATAATATTATATATTAACTGAAACAACTCTTTGTTTCTCTCTCCCTCTCATTATGAAAATATATATATATATGTGTGTGTGTGTGTGTGTGTGTGTGTGTGTGTGTGTGTGTGTATAAACAGAAAATTATAAAGACGACGACTATGTATACTTACCTACATAGGTTTTTGGGGTCCTCCAAAATGAACTTTTGACTTTGCACATCAAAGCGAAACGCCTCCGGGCTCCGGTGACAGTTGCGACGTTTTTCGCCATGCAAATCCGACGCCGCCGTCGCCGAGGTCGAGTAAATTGTATTGTATCCGAGAAATGAAGTCCCCTCGGGCTACGGCTCGGCATCTCGGTATGGAAATCCATTATGGGAGTTTCTCGTGTATAATAATATATTAAAACAACGTCAACGCCGACGTAGGACATACACGCACTCCCCCGAAGAATTTATAATATTATATTTATATTATAATATCTTTTCATCGATTCTATTCGATTTTCCCTTTGTGTTCTCGTAGAATAAAGTAAAATCAAAATATCGTTTACGATACGTATTGCAGGTATACCTAGCTGTTTTGTATAACAACTACAATACATAGTATATTATGTACATTTATCACGCATATTTTTTTTTTCACATTTTTAAAACCAGGTTTTCCGGATTATCGATCGCTCATATTGTTCTCCTCAAATATGTGCCTGAAACAAATTTAATTATAATTTAAGAGACAACACTAAAAGAATTTACATTTATAGTTAAGGTACCTACCTAACATACCTATGTTAAAATATTTAGTATTAAATATTTTCTATTGGTACTTTTAAATACTATAGTCAATTTGTGACTATAAAACTTTTGAATATTTATTAATTTATAAAGTGTTTGATATATAATATATAAGAATATATTATTATACTCTTGTATTACAATTTTCAGTTCTTATAATACTTTTCTAAATGTTTTTATTAAATATTATAGAAAGCCTTATGACTTTAAATATTTTAAATGATTGTAATAATATTTAATGATAATATTTTATTAAATGTATAATATATTGTACACTGAAACTCTGATAATTAATATCAATAATTAAACCGTTATACCTACCTACATCAGTAAAATATCATTGTTTAATATATAGTATCGTGAAAATTATCTGCAAAACCTTAAGGTTTTAAGACCAAGTTAATCAAAATTGCACGTTATAACGAATCATTATGTTTATCATATTATATTTAATCTATTAAATTTTAATTGGTTTTTATATTAATTTTTGTACATTATACTAATACTACGTGACAACGTAAAACGTAAAAATGTAAAATCTTAAATAAATAAAATATTCTATATTTCTAAATAACATTATTTTTCTTGGATTCTTGGTACCAATAGCCGATAATTATCGAAGTAACAAATAATAAATTTTGTATTATTTTTGAAAATAAGTTTTATTATTTTAAATTGAACGAAATATTTTCTAATTTTTAAGTATTTACTATTTAGGACCATAGTGAGTTGATTAAATGAATCTTGAAATATTTGTCAAATTATAATTTTAGTTAGGTACTCCATCAAAATCTTTACGCATTTGATTAGTTGTACTTTTTTAAACTTTAAAATATATCTTTATTTAAGATATATTATAAAAAAAATTGAAAATTGAAGTTATGCAATTATTATTAATAAATCGTATTTCCATCGAATCTGGTATTTCTTGGTTGTTCAGTTGTTTGCCGTAATGTACAGTAACGCGCACTTATACGGTAAAGTTATATCCATGTAGATAAACAATACACCTACTTAATATTATCTACTATTATATTTTATACTGGATGTTATTGTATAACATAATATTATTTTCGTACTTACTACTTTGGTTTTATCCAATAACTTGCCGTTCATTTGATATTGATGAAGCCCCAGCAGCAGCTTTAATGTTTTCACGACACGGCGGACGCGTGATTTGAATCATGTCTTTAGTCCCAAAACATTCCTGGCCGAGTTTAGACTTTAACACTATTTATGCATAAAAATTATTTTTCTTTTAAAATCAAATGACTGTAAAATAATAAAAACTCTGCATCTCTGCATAAAACCGCAGTATAATTTGATTTTAAATCATATACGCACTATACGCGAACGCGTTGGGTACCTACGTATAAAAAATCGGTATGGCAGATTTAATGGAATGTCTGATTGCCACTGGCAGCAGCGTTCACGGACACGATATTTTGTAAGTATACAAAAAATATTGAACTCCATATAAATAGTATAATATATGCGTTTTTCTTGTAACGATTTTATGTTATTTATTGCTTTTATATTTAAATTGCTATTTTTGTATGTATATTCAAAACAATTACTATGTTTGTAAGTAAAAAAAAAAAAATCATATAGTGAATATAATTCCCAGGTAGAAATGATAAATTTCGTAATAAATACATCGTTTATTGTATTAACGACATGTCTACATAGTATTAATTTATCAATATCGACCTATTATAATTTATAAAATATAAACGATATATTTATTTTATTGTGAAAAATAATTTCATAAAAAACTTGGCTACATCTGTAATAATATAATAAATAATATATTATACATATAGCTAGTGATCGGATTTTTATATTACATATATGATGGAAATTATATACTATTTACGTTTAAAATGTTATATACAAATCATTTTTAAATCTAACATGACATTTTGAACAAGTGGGTACAAATTTTTAATTTTATAATTCAAATAGTAAATTTTAGTTTAAATTATTTACACATTAATAAATATTTGATTAAACCGTTAAACAAATATATTTTATAAATTGACAATCCGTTATTATCAGTATAAAACATATTATTGGTCCTTTTAAAATTCAGTAATTATATATAAATAAACCTTAAAAATTTAAAACTATTTCTTTCCTGATATAATATGTTTAATCATACCTATCTATAAAAACAATTTATAAATATTAATATATTATAATATAGAACAATTACCTCCATAATAATTATATTGTCTATTAGATGATGTAATTAATTATATATACAGAAAAAAATATAATATTAATTTTATTGAGCTTTTATTATGATTATTATTATTATTATTGTTTTTTTTTTTTTAATATATAACTTTGTATGTTTTAGTATTATTATAATTTATATAATATGATAAAAATTATAGCATCATTGATATGACAAAAATTAAAAGAAAAAAATATATAATATAAATCAACTGTTATTATAAATTATATTTATATTATTTGCTATGTAAAGATAAATGATAACTCACAAATTATAATTTATAAAAGATAATTGTATATTACACATAGAATAATATTTATTAAATATTACTTCATTCATTATATTCATTATATTATATAAAATATAAAATTTGGAATGATTAATATTTTTTTAGATTAATCGAATAATATACTATGTTTGTAAGTGAAAACAATTATATTATTAATAAGTAGAAATGATAAATTTCGTATAAATACAACGTTTATTGTATCAACTACATATCATTAAGTTATCAATATCATATTAACGATATTATTTTATTCTAAAAAATATTTGTATAAGAAACATAGGTATGTCTGTAATATAATAAACTATAGTTATAGACTATATGTCTATTAGGTACCTACTTAATAACAACTAATATTCAGTTTTCAGAAATGATGTAGAATAATATTATAATAGGTATTAATATTTACATTTAAAATTTAAATTTTTAACATGTTTAGATATACTGATAAACAGTACCCAATACAAATTGTAAAGTAACGTTATTTAATATTTATTATAAATACCGTTTTAAACATTTTAATGCGATGGTTTTTGTAAAATATAGTATGAATAAGTTACTTTTATTTTTAGAAATCATTACAACATACAAGTTGAAATTTCGACAAAAAGGATGCATCTAAAGATAAGAAAACTCGCTACACATATTATGGCGAAAGAATCTGAACAGACGTCTTATTTATCAAGATATTCAGACAGTTTTTATATTAACCGAGTAAAACATCCGACTTTTTAAACATTACAATTTAACCATTATTACTATTTTTTATTTTATATTCATAAATAATGGATTTGATTAAAATTATAATTACAGCTTATAATATAAAACGCACAATTTTATAATAGGTAGTGATTGATTTATACGACTTATATAAGTATTTTACCAATATAATTTTAAGATTGACAATGATATAATTATGCATATACTATTATATTAGACCATTAAATGTTTAATAATATTTAAAAATTGACTTTTTTTCTGCTAAAAACCAAACACAAATAGTATAATATTAATATATTATGTCGTTTACAATACGATTAAAACATACCCATATAATATAATAATATTATTACCTACATCGAGTGTGTGTTGTCTTTAGTGAAACGGGTAAATATCGATTTTGCGTGTGGTCGCCATATAGGTGGTGCCTATATAATATATGTTAAATATTAATGACGCTGACACCGCACAAGGTGACGTTAATGACGTGAATATATTGTGTAGTTCAACGATTAAAAAAGCTGTCCATCGTTATATTATACGATGTATTTTATACAAAACCGAAATTCCTTTTTTTAATAGTATCCAAATTAATTTTTTTTTTATTATACAAGTAACGAGTCTCTCCGTCTTATATAAAATTATATAAATAACTGTCTATAATATTATTTAACCTCACTTAGTGTACCTACATACTTAGTGGATCGTCTATTGATTGCCATGCGTGTGCAGTGGCGGATTTACGGGGGGAATCCATAGGGTCTGTAGGTAGTTTACACGTGGTAAGCTTTTGGAATAACTTATCAGTATATAATATAATATATTGTATGATATTGAGTTTCGCTCAGAATCGTATTTTCTAATTCTCATTACATTCAAATTTTAATTATAATAATCCACTAATTTCTCCGAGAACCAAAGGGACAAAGAATGTTCAAAATCAACCTTCCCGCTTTTTTACATATTTTAGAACCCTCCCCCCCACCAAGAAAATGTTGAAAATCCACCACTGTGCGTGTGTATTGCAATATATTATTATTTATTAAACTATATACAGCGTGATCGATATATTTCAAGTTAAAAAAAATCATCGAAAATTACAAACGTTCTCTATATTATTTTTCCAGCTTAATATCCCGATCGCCCTTATTCTTATGTGTACACATAGTACTTATATTTAAAAAATCTTAAAATATACGCATTATAATATATAATTATTATTGTGCATTCAAGTGCGCGCGTCGCAGAAGTGGCAATCGCGGCAAAACAACGTGTCGAAATCTATGCCGTCCGGTCATGTGTGGTTTTCATCCCTGCGACAACAGTCATAACATAATATAATGTATATATTATATACCTATATTATATGGCACCAGAGTGAAGGGATCGCAATTTACGATCGTCTTTATTGAATATCGCGCGTGTTCTGGTGCGTGAAAACCAACACGGTCATTATATTATAATGTATTATTATTAGTTTGACGGAAAAAAGGTGGGTGGTATATTAGGTAAGTACTTGTATTATATATTGTGTCGTATACGTCATATATATGTTTAAAAACAAATATTTTTTCGAGAAAAACGTTTTAATTTTCGTACCCATGACACATTATATATAACATAATAGGTATAGGTACGATTTTAGGACGGTCCGGGATTAACGAGTACAAAAGAGCCCCCGAGAGGCGTTAAGAAAATAAATCGATATCATAATATATAGTATATTATTGTACATTTAAAACGCGGATAAACAAACAACCGTTTTATTTTTTCAACACTTGAGCGCATTCCACGTACAGGTTAAGTTCGGATCGTCGCCGCCCGATAAAAAATGTTTATATTTTATTATTAAAATATACCCCGAATATTATATCATGTATACCTACTTAAATTCATATAAATATCGATTTAAATGTTTTGTCATTCCACTTCAGATATAATGATATACTTATATATTATAGAATAATAATGTACAAGTATAGTATATTAGGTATATCAATTTCCTTTGAGAGACGACCGATGTTGTGATTTAGAAAATGAAGATATTTATGGTTTATAGAATAATATATACGTAATTATTATCCTTTACTTTAGAATCACAGTCCACAGGAATACTCATCAAGAAGTATTTGATATTTTATTCAAACAAATTACTTTTATTGTGATGATTACGCTGTCTTATATATTATATTATGCCATAATATCGATCATTAACGACTAACGTTAAACACAATACAGTATACGAATATGAGATATAATAATTAATAATTAATGTGAGTTGAAAATTATACACAATATAACTATGAGTAAAACGCGAAATTAGCAATTAATGTGTTTATTTTAGTTTAGAAATTAAAATTAAATATAGCCGATTATTATAATTTATATTATAAAATATTAAAATTTTGTCTCTTATTAATGATTTTCTTCAAACATCGGAACATGAAAAACAATGCATAATTATAGTACCTAGTATTTACATATAATATATAATACATATAAATTCGTTATTATATCCATGTTCATATTTCTTTCTTTGAGTTCATTTAACTTTACCCTCTTATCTGAAAGGTTACAAAATAATTTATAATGGTTTATAAAAATTATTTAATTTTTTTTACAGATAATATTGTTTTTTTTTCTTGACTAATAATGTACCTATTATTTTTTTCTTTTAATCTAAAATGAAACATTAATTATAATAGTGTTATTCTAAAAAGTTATTGATAAGCTCTGATAGGGTACAATTGTATACACATTGTTGTATGTATAATTTGTTTTTTTATAAATAACATTTATGATTTTATCACGATGAACGATACAATTATACCAAATAAAAAAAAATACTAATTAATTGTTGAGCTGTAATTAACATCATATTTATATATACGAAAATTAAAGCTACCCATGAGGCTTAACTTTTATTGATAAGAAAAAATATTTATTCAGTATTCAGTATTATATTAAAGATTACCATTAATTTTTCATATAGTTTTAAATATTCTATTTGATTTGTGAATAATTAATAATAATGATATGTAAAATGTAATATATATATATACCTACTTACAACACATTCTTAGTTACACACTTATATAATTTAACAATTAATACGAGTATATTATAGTGTTTAATCATGATTAAACCACTTGACATGCTGTGAATAAATTATTATGATAGGTACTATTACAAATTTACAACTGAGTATGTTAATATTTTTAATATTTATAATTTGTGATGAACAGTATAAACTACTAAAGGGTGTATTTTCAATTACAAATATATCTACGAACAAGATGATAAAGAATATTTATATTCTCTATGAAAACCTAACCTAAACGTATTAATGAAAAATTATAATATTTTATTAGAGTGTGGACCGTATAAAATATGTAGACGCCTAGACGGTCTTCCATATACAAGTAAATAAAAATCAAGAGGTTCTTAATGCAATTTTTTTATATAAGTACCATCTTCTTTGTATTTTTTATAACGAGGCGATTAAGCCAAAACAAATTTATTTTTATGTTCATAAATATAGAAAATATTTAAATTTAAAATATCGAGATACTTATAGATAGGTAGTTTTATTGTCATGACATACATATTTTATAACTGAGCCAAAAGTTTCGTTTTGCTACCTAAACAAATTAATCAGTTCCTGTGTATCATATATACTGTGTTTATACCTATGTTAAAAAAATAATTTATTATCTTATTTACAAAACTTACAATAACGTGTGACCGCGATATAATAGGTGGTATTATAATTATTTTTTATATAATATTTAGTTGTACATTTAAAATTGAATTATATATATATTATTAAAAAAAACTACTAAAGTGGTGTAAATTCTATTATACGATTTTGTCTTAACAAAAAAGAGGAAGAAAAGGTTTTATACGATTTTGAATAATCTACCTACAAAAATATATTTGCCAATAATAACGCCCCACCATACTTAACTTTTAATTATTATATTTTTTATGATTTTAAAATTACCATCGTGAAGATTTAGATTGTCTGCGCATTTTTACATCGATTAGACCCATGCAACTAATTGACTCGCTTATAATGCTATATACACATAGCATAGCAAACGACCGACCAGGAGTATAATAATATAATATCGTGATATAAATAAGTATCATAGTATATATAGATAGGGTCCTTATTTGAGGTTATGGCCGATTTTTATGGTCGAAGGTAATAAAGTAGCCCTCCTGGTTTGTGTTTGCATTTAATCTGGACCTAGAAAACGCTATCGATTAAAACAATAAACCGTCAAAGAGATACTGCGACGTTATAGTAAGTTTATATTATTATATAGTTGATAATATTAAAAACCCGCGTGTTAACACTCGCCTGCTTCCATCATTCCCGTCCCGCTCGCCGTGTTTGTTTTCTTACTCATCTAATCATCTTGCACCGCTCGCCGCCGAGACGCGTCTTTTCAATTCCCAAATCCTAATCACACATTATATACATTTGAACGTATATTGGGACTTAATCAGTCTTAACCAACGTTTTTCTATAGCTGCACATTTATTTTATATTACTATTGGTCAATAATAATGTAATACAAACGGGCGGCGCGCAGTATAATATAAATGACGTATCCGGACGCACTAAACGGTAAAGTCAACAGCAGGAAGTCGTATAATCCGTTTTGGTCGTCAAAAGAACATAATACACAGTATAACTATATCAATCCGGCACACTTGAAACCTTCATCGGTCACGATAAACTACGGGACCATAATAATTAAATATATTATTTATATGTACAGAGTGTAT
>CM023357.1:18033979-18140365 GCA_013282895.1 Eriosoma lanigerum
GTTTAAAACCAACGAAAAAATATTAACTATTCGTAATACACTCTGTATTATATACTTGCATACTATAGTATTATAGGTACGTACGATCGGGGCCGCGCATCAAAATTTATTTTATATTATTATTTTAATACGTCCGTGTCGGATGGTAAACGAAATACCGTGATTGTATTATTCCTGTGTCTTCTACATATATGAAAAATACCATTTCCGCTGCTGAAGAACAATAATTATTGTGTTTTGCCACCAAAAATTGTGTTACCGGAAAAATTATAAAAGAATTTTCACTACGCGTAATGGCAGCTAATGTCACCTGCCTGACTGTTGTATATGCATTTAATATGGCTAAAATGTTAAAAAAAAATATGAACAAATTTTGTTCGCAACATAATTTACATTGTTAAGAAATTAAATAATTAAATTACGACGATAACGAAAATATTACGTAGTTGTAACATTTGTAATATGTTTGTATGCATATATATATATTTTATATAGCTTATAATATTGTATGAGTAAGACCGCGATGCATCATCATATAATCGTATTATAGTAATGATAATGAATTGCTTCTTATTGAAAAAAAAACACGAACGGTCTCTGAATCTCTCTGAAAAGAAACACATTCTATGACATTCTATTATAGATACACTATGTCGTTGAATCGATTTTCTTCATTTAATATTGTATTAGGTATATTATATTATTATTATTGTTGTTCGCATTTGTTTGTATACAACGCAATCAATATATAATATTTATTATATATTATACGTGTAGCGTGTCTACATAATATAATATTATATAAATCTTTACAGTCGACTCATTTGAATGTCACCGTAGGGGTGATGAACAATTTGTATATATTATGTTATTTATATATCGTAACATAAATAAACACTTTAAACATAACATGCATATTGTTGTTATTTAAATTGTATATGGACAGTTCGACAGTTTGAAAAGTAACAGTGCGATCCTGTGTCTAAATGTAACGTAATAATCATAATATAACCAACGGGGCGAAAACCAACCTTGAATTTGTTCTACTGACCCCGTATCGTATAATAATATTAAAATAATATATATATAATGATGTGTGCACAAATGCAGTACGACAATGTGGTGGACCTTCAAACGAAAGTGACCCGTTGCAGGAACACACGTGTATTATAATAATATATACGACATTTAATACGTCGTGACGTAAATAAACGATTCCCATACTCAAGGGCGATCCCTTTTTATCGAGCGTACAATAATAATAATAATTGGTTCAAGGATATACACGTCTATAATATACATTATATGATATTATGTTCAATTATTGCAGGGTGTATATTGTAGGTAATATTATATTGTAAATAATATTATTGTTATAACCAAGAGCGGCATTTTGGGTCCGCGTCACACTTCGTTATTCTTACGCTAAAACCTTCGTGTACGCGTGCACAAGTTGTGCAGCACAACAATCATATTTCGTAGATACACATTGCCAGCAAACGTAAATGCAGTGGCTTAGCCAGGGGGGTGTTTTGGATGCTAAAACACTTTCTTCAACCGTATTTATACTAAAAATATATTATAAACTAGTTTCTACAAAAAATGTTGTTAAATGCTTTTGTTTAATATTTTTATTAATAATAATAATTCATTGACAAGTTATAATATAATGTAAAATTTTCACCATGACAAACATTATAACGTGTTAAATGTTATTAATGTTAATTTTTAACATTTTAAAATGAAAACACTCGCTTATAACAAATACTGGATACGCGCCTTCGTAAATTAAAATATTTTGTTTGAGTTAGAACCTTTTAATTTTGTGTATCTCATTAAATAATCGACGGATCAATATGATTTCAAGATTAAACTATAAAACAGTAAACATTAACTATAATTATGAAAAAAAAAAACATTTTTCAAAAAAATTTATTAAGAACCTTTTCATTCCGAGACGACGAAATGTAACAATGTTATACTAACGCGGTATGAACCTATTTTCAATAGTACATCGGTTTATCGTTGTATATACTCGATTTTTTTTTCTGATCTATGAAAACATTTTTTCGGATAGAAATAATGGACCGATTACCACAAATAGAATACCCTTACCATATAAAATTTCATCTAGTTGGTATTTTATTTACTTTTATTTAATTTTTTTATTATTTATTAAGTTTTCATCGCAGGTACTTGAAATTTTTTTTGAGTATTAACATAGGTAATATTTACAGTTAGTAAAATTTTGAAACAGATTGGTTGATTTTTTTGGCTAAATATAAAACTTTGAACTTTTTTCCAAAAATGTTTAATATTTCCTGCAATTTTTGGTTTATCGGTTTGAATATTTTATCAAAGTTTAATCATATACTACTTAATCTTTTTACAAAATATTTTGAAAATTATGACTGACAATTTTTACCATGAAATGATAATTTCTTGAATATTGATTGTAGAGATTTGAAATATATTTTACATGTTTCCATATGTAATTTACACTCGTGGTAAAATTTGGAATGGATAATCAGTATAATATATTGAGATTCGCTCAGAATCGTATTTTCTAATACAATATCATTGCATTCAAATCTTAATAGTTATAACAAACCACTAATTTCTTCGAGGACCGAAGAGATGAAGGAGGAACATTCACAATCGACCTTTTCACTTTTTTTTTATGTATGAAAACACTTTTTCAGGTAAAAATAATGGTCCGCTCACTACAAGTAATGTTGAGTATGCTTAAATATGTTTTCGGTAGCAAATCGCGTCTAGTTACTACTTATTTAACTCATTATTCGAATTTCTCAAAAGTTTTTTCTTCGGCAGAGAAAAACTAAAAAAAAATGGTAAAAATCGATAAAATTATGATTTCTGTTATTTAAAATTTTTAAATTTCATGATAACTAATTGAGTTTTGATCGTAGGGACTTAAAAAATTTTTTGAGTATTAACATATATAGTTTGTATATGATTATACTTCGACAAAATTTTTAAAGCGATAAATCAAAAATTGCTGGAAATATTAAGCATTTTTGGAAAAAAGTTCAAAGTTCTATACTGGGCCAAATAATCAACTAATCCTTTCCAAAATTGTACCACATATGTATATTACCTATGTTAATACTCAAAAAAATTTTCAAGTCCCTAAGATGAAAACTCAATTAGTTCTCATGAAATTGAAAAAATTTTAAATAACTGAAATCGTAATTTTGCCGATTTTCCACAATTTTTTTGGAGTTTTTCGCCAACTAAGGAAAAATTTTTGAGAAATTCGAAAAATGAGCTAAATAAAGTACCAATTAGACACGATTTTCAACCGAAAGCATACCCTACTTGTGGTAATCGGACCATTATTTCTACCCGAAAAAGTGTCTTCATACATAAAAAAAAAAACATCTTTGTAAAACCAATACATTCTTCGCTTTACTCAAAATCTAAAAAGTTATTTGTTACTTATTTGTTAGTTAGTTATTTGTTAATTGTTACAATATCATTATGCTTATGTACCTAGGGAAAAATTATATTATAATATAAAAAGGTTTAGATTTTAAAAGTTTACTAGTATTAATTACATGCAAATTACCTTGGGTAATTTTTACACAATATGGTGAAAAATTAGGGAGGTAAAATATTTTATCTCAGTTGTTTTTCAACCATCAGTAAAAATTAAGGTGAGTACAATTTTTACCATCTTGTAAAAATATAGAGGGTAATCATTACTTGTTATTCTATTTGAATATTTAATTATTACCACAGTTGATTTTTACCCCCTCGGTAAAAATTTAGGTGGATGAAATATTTTACCTCAGTTTATTATTATTTCTGCGATAAAAAATATAGAGGGTAAATCTTTCGTGATTAAAATTTAATAATTAAAAATTTATAAATATTAGATGTTTTTGTCTAATTTTGATAATAATTATAAGTATAATAATTAATATGATAAACATTTAATATTATGTATAAACATACGAGTATTATATATATTTAAAAAACATTTTCAGTACCCTAAATTCCTAACTAAAAAACTGTATTATTATGACTATATGGTCCTGAATTATTAAGATAATCGAGGTTCTATCCCACACAGCATTTGTCAATGATTAATGTGTAATAAATATTTTTGTTTGGTTTAAAATTAAATATTTTAATTAGAACCATCATACAACATTTATAAAATATTAAATAAATAAAATTATTTTAAAATATTTATTAATTTTATTTAAATATTAAGAATTAAATTTTTAAAATATAATATCAATTTATTATTTAATATATATTTGAATGAAAATGAAAAATAAATATTTATAATTATATGTTTATAATACATTGAAACTAAATGAAAATAAAATGTTGTGAATTAATATTAATAAAATGTTTTATAGACGTTGGGAAACATATATACTTTATAAACATTTATCCAATATTAATAAAACTACATTTTTAAATACAAAATTTTGGTTTTTAAACCAAAATAAAGTACTTTATTCTCTTTTTATTAAAATAATATATACGTATAATATTATATTAATATCTTAAATAGGTATAAATTATAATATAACGCAATGGCGTTCCACCACTAATCTCTCCGAGGATCGAAGGGACGAAGGATGAACGTCCGAAATTGACTGCTCGGCTTTTTTATCTTGTTTATTAGTAAATATGTTTTTGACATGAAATAAAAGTAGCCAATAGATATACTTCTATTGTTTACTTTGACATTATTAACATAATAACATAATACGAGTATACTCGTACTATGATATTATATTACTTAATTGAAAACTACATAATTGAGAAAAGCGATAAATATAATAATCGATAATTATAACATAATATTATAGATTTTACACATTGTTCTTGGTAGACACCTACTAATGTTGTGTACTGTCAGCTAACCAGGCATACCAGGGTAAGCTATGGTATATAGATCCTTCACTTGACTTTTTTTTTAGTAATTTTTCGCAAACTGTTATAAAATAAGTTATTTTATTTACCTACCTATTACAAAATAACAATATCTAAATTTCAACCCTTTAACACGCGTTTTTGACGACGTTGAGAAAATAAAACTTCCTTGGACAATGGGATTTTGTCATCGTATATCCCTTCTTTGACAAAATCCTAAATACGTCACTGTTATCATCGGTTTAAGAATAATTATTAATTATACTTATAGAAACGATGTTATACAAAAAAGTGTCATTTACAAGCGCTATTATAGATTATTTATAATTTTAAACTGGTCAAAATTTAAAATTGTGAATGACGATATATGTTGATTCATTGACTGATAAATCAGTCTATAGTGAATTTTAAAAGGATGATAAGATTTTTTTTTTTATCAATACCTCTTTATTTTTGATAATTTTTGGTCTATTTTGTAATATTTTATTTTATTATTTATTGCTCCTGTTCAATTTGCGCACATGTGATGCAACTTTGAAAATTTAAACTTCACTTTATACTTAAATCCGTAATGCACATTTACTATTTTGGTCTAAACGATTGTATTAAAGTTCGTTAAAAAATAAGGGCTGCAGCTACAGCTATAGATTAGATATATTTTTTTTATGAAATTATGAAAAAAATTATAGCTATTTGTAAATCTATGCACATCTATGATATGTTTTATATATTCTTATAGTTTACCTACATAATACTATGATAATATAATAAAATATTCAGTCTTCAATCGTTATAAAATTACAATAAATTATAGGTGATATTATCTATATATAGGTAGGTCATAGGTAGGTATTATATTTTAATAACTCTGAACATTTCCATTATAGGGCGGTCGAAAACGACTTATAGTTTTATACCGAATAAATAGAAAATAATACGTATAATATAATTTATATATTAATTTTATTTCATAAGATTATGACACCGTGAACAAATATATAAATCAAGATAACCATAATCATCTATACCAGCGGTTCTTAACATGTAGTCCGCGGCCCCCTAGGGGTCCGCAATACTCATGTTAGGGGTCCACGGCAGCCTTAACACCTAACATAAGTCAATACGTGACATGAGTGCACTTTTACAATATTTTTGGATTATTATTTTTTTTTTTTTCATATATAATTATAAAATATATTTTATATTGTAAGAGATAAACCTTTCTTATCTTAATTAAATCAATGACAATGTGGAATTCGATACAATTAATTATCTAAATATTCTAAACCTAATAATTTTATTATTAATATTTATTTATCAGTTTTTCTTGATCGTACGAATTGTACAGGCATACAACACTTTAGTCGGCAGTCGTATATTTACTACCAATAAGTGGTTCGAAAGGATTATCCACAATTATCGAGTAAAGCTCTAGAAGTTTTTATTATATTCCCCACAATTTATTTATGTGAAAAAGCCTTCTCCGCCCTCATTTATATTAAGAATAAGTTTCGAAACCGAATAAAAAACATAGAATCTGAACTACGGTTAAAGCTTTCAAATATTGAGCCTGATGTTCAAAACCTCGTATCTGAAATGCAACATCAACCATCGCATTAAGACTTAATAATTAAGTAAATAAAAATTATGTTTTAAGAATATTAAGGATAAAATATTTATTTTATATATATTTTTTTTAATTAAAGTGTTTAATGGTGTTAAAGTTTAAAATAAAAAATTAAGTTTAATAAAAATAATTATATTTTTTGTATATTTTGTTATGTTTGCTTCCATAATTTATAATATAAAAATTATTATAATTTTGGTTATGATAACTTGATATGTTTTGTAAAAGAATGGTACAAAAAATTGGTAGGGGGTCCGCGGTTTCTAAAAATCTTTCATCGGGGGTCCGTGTTCTATAAAAGGTTAAGAACCGCTGATCTATACGAAACGGCTGACTAAATGTAGGTAAAACATATAGATATAATAGGTAAAATAAAATGAATACCATTACAAATTCGACGAATTAGGATATTAATATTATTGTTATGGTGCATAATTTGCGTATAATCAGTATCATTCGCCAACTGTTATTTAAGTAACGAAAATTGTGTCATAGACAGATTTCTCATTTTATTTCTTCTTCGATGACTATAATTTAAAAAATAATACACACATATACTATAATACGATTTTCCTTTTTTTATATTATTAATTTATTATATCCGATAATCATTATTAACGTATCTATAATATACCTAAATGCATTATTTTGAATATTTTAGAAATCTGAGTAGGTCATCATATTTATACAATATATTGTTTGTTCCCTCTTATTCTATTGAATTACAATAATTTTCTTTATTGCAAGTTATAACTATTAAACAGGTACCTATATCTTGTAGAAAGTTTAATATTTATACCTAATAATTTCTTATAATCTTTTACCAATTGTATATAATTTATATTATTATAATTTACCTACGTAAAACGTAAATTACAAGACTTCACCTATTTATACGAGTAATATTATATTCCTCTATTATATACTTTATATGTTTATTATGACACACGCGTCTTTAAATAACACCAAAATACTACTTCATAAACTATTTTTACTTAACTCATAAATACATAATTATTAATATGACGTATTTTATTAATATTTGGCTCAATTAAATAATATGAATTTTTACGGCGTAGATAGGCAAATAAATATTCTTCATCGTTATAATATTCTTATTAATTTTACGTACGAGTATATCCGTCAATCCGTCATTATAATGATTTATTGTATTTATTATATTTAACAATTATATAAATTATAAAGGACTAATAATTTCAGTACGAAATTCTAAGCACAGTAGGACTTATATACAGTACGGAATTATATGTAATATCGCTAAGCGACCCAAATAAGTTTAGTCGTTTATTATCTAACAAATATGATTGATTTTCGCGATCTTTTGAGCTTTCATCATAATATTATATATATAATGATATGTAAGGATGTTTATTTTATTTCGGTTAGTTTTATACCGTACCTATTAGTTTATACCTAATGTTATTTTTTCCCCATTGAAAAGAACTAATTAGATCAACATCAACCGCTGTTCATTTGTCTTAAAACAAAAACCTGTAGGGTTACGTAAATGGTAGGTGCGAATATACGATATTTTTTATTTGTTTTTAGTAGTATTAAAATATAGTTATATTTAATATCTACAGAATTATAAAGGTACATACAAGTACATTTATAATATTTATATTTTACGAATAACTTAAGAAGTGGTAACAGGTTTATTTTTTGTAAAGAGATACTTTATACGAAAATAAAGTGGCCAGTACAGGGTGTTAATAAAATTTATATTTAGAAATTCGGATGTGTAGAATTGGGGTAAACTAGTTATTTTTGAGACCATTACGTATTTCAGTTATTATACCTACTTACATGTTACACGTATACGCATTGCGTTGTATATGGCATACCATACAGACAGAAAACTGTTTTAAAAAATAGTATTTAATCGAAAACATAACTTTATAGTTGTACCATTGATTATAGAATAGTAATAAATATAATTTAATATTCTTATAATAGTCTATTCTATAATCAATGGTTGTACCTATTCTTAATATTTAAACTTGTACTTAGATTATACAAACAATTTCTATTCAAACTGTTGGTACCTACTTATTAATTATTTGAATGATACTTAAAATAAATATAACAATTAAATATTAATATATAGTAATAAATTAGTAGATAAGTATGGTTTGCTTCCACATGGGCGGAGATTTGATTACATTTCTGGTGGGGGGGCTAAATATTATTGACGCAGTGATTTATGATGGCATTAAACTTTAAGTAATAAAAGAACTAATGAATTTTGTGGGAGCTTTGATAAGTTTTGAGGGGGCTAAGCCCATCCCCTCGATCTCCGCCACTAGGTAACCATATTGTAGGTATACTTAAACACTTTCAAAGATCTAGAATTTTCTCTCTCGCCTTCTCTTTGCTCTATACTTTGATGACCATATGTCCATATAAATGGTAACTGTTGGCAGAGGGCAGAGACTTTAAATTCTTGGGATTTTACAAAAAAAAATAATAGAAAATTCACCCGTCTCTTACTTTCGCACGGTATATTTTTCCTAGGTGCTTATATCCTTGGATACAGTCATATTTTAATAATTTAAATCGAACAGTGTAGGTGGTGCTTATTAATTCATATAGGTACCTCCTATATAATAATATTGTTATGAAACAATAATGCATTATTATATTGATCCCGTTGACATTTTTTTTCTAGTACCTATTTCGACCGAATATGATTGTAAATTTGTAACAGACAATCCTTGATCAATCTCCTATATTGTTATCTGTTGCTGTATAATAGGGTAGCGATCATATTATTATTATGGTGCCGTCGTTTCTGTTCGCGGCGATGATGGTGTTACGGGTATCATGTAGTGTGTCTGCGTACTCTCGTCGTTTGTTCCAAGAGTCCGCGATGAGGCGACATAGACTGTTCGAGGCGATAGTGGCGACGGACGGAAAATCCTTCTGGTACAAACAGTTGTCCACCGGTGACGACAGGGACGGTGGTGCAGTGGCGTACATGCCGGCGTACGCGATACCCGACGGATCGCCCGTGGATCCTTGCGTGACGTGCCAGCCGCGAATAACTGCGCTTTGGTGTCGGAGCACATCGTCATGTCGTCGGTCCACCCCGCAAAACACTACAACTACGACGAAACCCAACTGTTCAGAACCGGTCGCCGACCACGAGAAACCTGGATAAAACGTTTTTTTTTTTTTTTGTCTATCATCTAATTGTTAGATGTTTAAGATTATTTTTTGTTTTTGATATTTAAGGTGGTATTAAAAATAAATTACACTAGCTGAACAAAAGACGATGTGTATGTTATACGATGTAGGTGTGTTAATTATTTATCCATCATTTTTGTAGACTTTTACTACAATTCCATAACAAGATTAGATAGTTTAATTATTTTTCATAATTCATCTAATTCATAGTTTAAAAAAAAATAAATATTTTGTTTTATATTCAAACAATTTTTTGAATATTTTAAGAGATCGATATCTAAATCCGGAGTAGTAGGCTTGTAGTAGGGCCAGTAGGGGCACTACTTATTAGTTATTATAATATTATATAAACTATTAACTTGAAATAAATATAATGCTTTTCAATTTTGCCTATAAAGTAATTAATTAATTAATTAATATTAATATTGTTTATAATGCAGTGGTGGCTCGCAAGTAAATTCATTGGAGAGACTGACAATTTAATACAAAAGTGACAAAAAAATCCTTTTTTTATTATTATAATTGCAATAAATTTTTACCTATAAGAATAGATAATTTATATTATTTTATATTCTGATTCAATGTTTCTTTCTTTTTTTTCGGACGCACGACACGTTGCAGGTTTTCGTGTTTACAAAAAAATACGTGACGACGGTAAAAACTTTGAATGGTCTAGTTCAATGTACTGAATAACATCTATACAACCTACCCTCGTCATCTGCATTATCATGCATATGAAATTTGTATACACAATTGAGTCTTTCGAACGGCAGACTCCCGAAATAAGGACCGTCATCGTTTATCGATATTTTTCGCCCGTATTATTATTATTGATCATTATTAATGTAAAGAAGGAATACAAAATATTATATTATCAATATTAATATAGAAAAAACCATAATAATTATTTTCAAATTGGATAAAAATTAAATTATAATACAATTTTCTAATTTCTTTAAACTGTTTGATTGCATTACTACTTTTTTTTATGGGGAGTCACCGTCTCAAAGAATCCCCTGACGAGCCGCCACTGTTAAAATTGTTAAAATGTTTAAATAGAACATTAGTGTTTTTTTTTCGAATGAGGAAATGTACGTTTACTTATGATTCGTCTCTGTTTGATCCGTTTAGGTTAGGTTGGGTTCTCCGGTTCTTCGGTTCTTCCTCAGAATTACATAAATAAATACACCACTCTCATAAATATTTTGAAAAGAAGTACAAACTACAAATGTTTATTGAGTCTAATTATAAGTTAGGTATAGATACCATAAAACTATAGATTACTATTATTATATAGGTAATTAGGTACGTGCACCAGTGTCAGAGTTGCCCATATGTTTAGTAGGCCCCTCTTGTGGTTTTTTATTTTTATATATTTCAACCCAAATAAAAAAAATGACCAACCGGAAATATTTTTATTGATACAGAAAGGTAGTGAAGAAGAAAATACCCGATTCATTGGCGGTTCATCACAAAAGCAGGCTTGTGTGCAAAAGACAAAAAAAGGATCCCCTTTATCATTTAATACATTTATTACAATAAAATTATTAAAAATTATTTTTATTAAAAAATAATAAAATCATATATAAATATTAGTGGATACATGTATTTTATTTTTATATCATTTTAATTTCTAATAATGCATGCGAAAATTACATATTTAATAAAAATTTCGTTGTCTTTCTTTTTTTTCAACAAAATTATTTTTGTTAAATCTAACTGGCGATGGCGTACTCGATTTCAATCGATAACATTCCAAACCGCATAATTTTCTTAACACATTGTACAACGTAAGTAATATTTAATCAACCTTAATTTGGAAAACGATTGTTCCACTGTTGCAACAGTTATAGATAGTGTCAAAAATAACATACACGTTGTAAATATATATATATATATAATGGTAATGGTAATAATTGACACCCTTTAATCAAGGGCCTGTGGCATTTGAGCACATGTTAAACACACCACTACCCTAATTGCAAAAATTTAAAAATTGTATTTTTGTGCATATGTTATAACTCGAAAATTATTATTCTAATTAAATTTATTTTATTACTTTTTAATAGTATATAAATATTTATATATTGATTACCTATACCATTCATGCAAGTCACTTGTGAAAAGTGGCGTAGTCAAGGAGGCAGGAAGGGTTTCATGGGTTCAACCCCCCTCCTGCCACTTTGCTATTTTGCTTTAATAATAATCTAATAATATTTTGGTGATTACTGTTCTACAATTCTACTTGGAATAATTATTGGAAAATATTTTATTAAAGATTATTTTTATTTATAATAAAATAAAATATAATATTAATTATAATTTTATATATATAACTATTGAATATAAATACTATAGATTGTTCACTTCTTTTAGTGGCAGGGTTAATTACTTTCTATACAGTAAGATAACAATATTAAATAAATAATAATGTTTAAATTATATTTTATTATTCATTAGGCATTGAAGTTATTATTTAATGTGTAATTTTTATGTATTGTTATCTAGAAACACATGTGATTATGATTTCAACAATAAGATAATATCACAACGACAAGTCCACAATTAATAAAATTAATATACTAATTTAATATTATTTAAATAAATTATTAATAAAAAAATGTATTCTTAATTAGGACCTTTCGACATTAAATAAGTAATATATAATATTAGTACGATAACATGAGATGATTTTATAAGGCCCGTAAAACCGTAATAAACATATACACATTATATAATATTATAACTGATTTATTTAATAACTCCACCCCTATAATAATTTCTGGTCAAGCCATTGCTTATGAAAAAGGTTTTTTAAAAATTAAAAATTTTAAAAACAAAACAATCTTAGTTTATTGATGATGATGGTTGTGGAAAAATGTAATGTAATGGATAAAGAATAATTAATTAATTATGTAACAAATTCATCAAAATTATTAAAAAGTTTAGGTTATTGTAGAAATTTAAATAAAAATAAAAACAATTTTTTCTTTAATATATTAAATAATAATTAAATCGGCATTTTTTTGTGTGTATTAAATTCTACAATCAAATTTAATTAAATGTTCTAAATATTTTATATACAATTTTAAAGAATTGATGTCTGATTCTGAAGGTTCCATTAAAAAATTTGCCTCTTAGGCCCTTTAGATCCCAAGCCGACAATGATGTGCACTTTTATCATTCACAATTAAAACAATAATTAAATACTTTAACATTGAAGTAGATAGTTAAAAAAATATTAAAGCAATATCATAAAATATGGTCAATCAATATGAAAGTAATTTACAAAAATTGACCAGAATAATGTTATTATGCAGGACAAGTCCCATAGAAGGAGAAATGACTAAAAAATTTGTAACTTTAAGATTATAATAAATGTTTAATTTATAAAACTATTTAATCAATTAGGTTTATTTACACAAATCAACTATAAAAATTTAATGTTTTTACCATGAAAACTAAAAATACAAAGTTACATTGTAATTAAAAAAAAAAATGTTTAAATTTAATATTAGTTATGTATTTATGTTTATGTTATATATAAATAATAAATATATATACATAAATCATTTAAAAATAAAGAATACCTTTCCAGTTATTTATATAGAAAATATTATGCTGATGATTAAATTACTACATGCACATAATTATCTTGGTATTAGGAAAAAATAATTATTAACGTAGAATAATATAAGTATTCTATAGTATGATGTTATATTTCTAATATAAAAAAGCCAAAAAACTTTGTATTAACTTTTATACTTTTTTGTTTTATTTCCTTTCTATTATCCAATAACAGTATATTATGATAAATACTATGGATTATAACATTGTTTTGTTAATTACTTTGTCTATATAAAAAGGAACATGAAACATAACTCATTAGTTTATTAATACCTGCAAAATAGTAAGGCTTATTGATAAAAAGTTAATTAACAAACAAGTAATAACATAGAAAATGTGAATGTAGAACGAAGTCTCATTTATTTATAGATACCAAGATTTTTAATATACACATACAAGTAAAAATTGTACTTAAAAAGTAACAGTGCTATTAATATAGAAATATATAATATAATAAATAAGTATAATCAACAATTATTTCCATTTTATAATTAAATATTTTGATAAAAATTAAAAAATAATAATAATAATTAACAGGTCTGTAAATATATTAATTGTATGTAATGTATTCAATTAAAACATGTACTAATGGTATACATTAAATCTGAAAAGCTCAAAAGTGTGACTAGACTTTTATTTTCATTAAAATTATTAAATACTATTGGCACTTAAAAATTTAAAATAATATACATGAATAATACATTAAATTATTTAGCTAATTTCCTTAGAAAACATATCGATGAAATAATAATAAATATTATTCAATACAATTTTATCAAGATATTAAGCATAATTAAAAAAAAAAAATGTTTCTGTTTAAATTAATTAATTGTCTTAAATATAATAAGAATACATAAATATTAAATATTTATTTATTAATTTTATTAAATAAATTTTCTAGCGAATTAGAATAGAATTCTTACTGGCTTAATTATTGAATTATTTAAAATTTATTAAAAAAAAAAAAAAAAAAAAAAAAAAAAAAAAAACAGTTATAAGAAATCACATTAATATTATTTATATATTAGTTCTAACTATTATAGGCATATTATAAATGTATTATTAAATTTGTAATTGTTCAATGGGTTATTAATAGTGAACAGATTTCTTAACTATTGTTTCTCTTCATTCATTTAAACTTTTCAAAACTCATAAATTTTTAATTAAACAAAAAATAAAACACAAGCCATGATACCATTTTAAGAAAATGATCTTATAATAAAATGTATTATTTGTTATAAAACATTGATATGAACATGTGTCATGTGTACATTTATGTATGAATAAATAAATACATGTATATGTGTGTTTATATATAGTATACTCACTTTTAAAAATGGAAGATATACAGTGCTAATGTTTAGAAGAAAAAGCAACAATTATAAGAACAAATTTTTAATAAGTAACAAAGTATTAATGAGCGTGTAAAACCGCTGGAAGATTACTAAAAAAAAAAATTTATATTCAAGAAAAATGAAATATTATATATACATATATGCACTATACATGCATATATATATATAAATTGCATATTTTTTAAGTTAATGCTTATATTCACTTGAAATAGAACAAATTTTGATTTAAACATCAACAACCATTTTTTTGTGTATATCTGTATTGCCAACAACAGAGCAAAATTCTTCAAAATTAATCTTGCCATCTTCATCTTTATCAGCAAATAATATGGTTTTATCAACAATTTGCTGAAGTTGAGTGTCTTTTAAATTATTTCCAACCATCATTTTTAAAACCTTAAATAAAAACAAGGTATAAGTCTATTATAATAGTTATTAGAATTGAAATACTAATTTTACCAGAAATCATCAGTATTTTATCAATGCACATAAGAAAAATAAGAATATTACACATAATATATATTATCATATCAATATATCACATAAGAATATTTTGGATAAGACAAAAAATATTCTTCTAGAGAAATGGAATCTTTTTCTTACCATAACTATGTGATACTGCTATTTCTACAGCTCATGTCACAAAAGAATGTACCACAGTAGAACATTCAAATGACAGAGCTCCCTTGCTACTCCTAAGTAAATTGTATTATTTCATAAAGTCCAAATTTTTCTAGTAGGAAGTATGTGATATTGTAACGTTGAGTATATAAATAATTTAAAATTATAGTTTGTTCCATTTTTTATTTACAAATAGTATCTATTATTTGTATTTAAATATTTAAATGACTTACATACTATTATTTTAAACTAAAGCTATATAATTGTAAGCAAACAGTTTAATAACCTCACTATACTTAATTATTGAATAAAAATAATAAAATGTATAATTTTTTTCTACTAAAAGGTGATGATTATTTGATTGGTTACTAATGACTATTGAGAAATTTACATTGGTTAAGTAGCAAGTTTTTAATATAGTATGTAATTTTAAATTAATGATAACAATGGAGCAAATACTAAAAAAAATATAGCACTTATCCTATTAAGAAATATAATAATTAAAAATATTATTATATTTAAGATATTTGGTTAATTGAATAATAAAAGCCTAGATGTTGATATTATAAAAACACTTTAATTAATTAATGACCTAAAAACATAAAACATGTTCTAAATTTGTTTAAATTATAAAACATACCTTTTCAATACCTTACCAAAACATCAACATCCGGACCCTACTAATGATCATTTTTTATATAATTATAATCAACATTTACCCAGGTGTCAGTAATGGGTCATTTTCTTATTTACCAATGAATCGTGAACATATCTGTATACTGTATGCGCACTATAGTATATGAAATACTTTTATTAACTGATGGTTTCTGGAAAATTTGTATTGAATATTTATTGAAATACATTAAATCATAAAACAAACGTTTTTTTGCCGCTTACTATATTTTGATAGGACTCACAATAATAATTTATTTATTTTAAGAAAACTTGTTAAAACGTTAATTTATAATTTTATATTAACATACTTAGATTAAATTACCTAACATGACTTAACTATTTAACGTAAAATAAACTTAACATATAAAATAAATAATTTATTAATTCTTATACACAAAATATAATAGAAAAAAAAAAAATCATTATAAAAATGTATAATTAAATATAATTTGATAGAAAAATAATAATTTTGGAATTCTTAGTGAATTTATATTTACAATAGCGATGACTAAAAAGAAAAACAATTAATAGTACCATTATATGCTTAAAATGTATATAGAGGATATGGTGCCATCTACATACTGATAGAATTGTCAATTGTTATTAATTATAAAAATGTATCATTTATTGAACATACATTATTGTAGTCTATACAACTAGTTTGTATAATAAACAATAGCTAACTTGAAAAATATATACAATTTTCAAAATTATCCCTAGATGTATAATTTAAACATGAAACATTATTTACTTATTTAGTATAACTTCAATAATATTTAAATGTTGAAACTAAATAATAATAAATATTAAACTCAAAAACTACGTACTTGAAATAATTCACCATTTGATATATATCCATCATTATCCATGTCATAGATTCGAAAAGCGAAACGCAACTTGGATTCTTTATCACCCTTAACACTGAATTGAGACACTCCTTGTATAAATTCTAACAAAATAAAACAAAAACTATTAAATATTTATTAATTTTAAACACATAGTTTAATTGAGGTGTTACTATTACCTTTAAAGTCAACTTCACCATTTCCATCTTCATCAAAAATGTCTATAACTCTTTGCACAAGTGGATTTTGTTGGAGTTCTGGAAGTGAGAGAAACTCATCTAAACTCAATGCGCCAGAATTATCCAAATCCAGTTTTCGGAACCGTTTGCCTAAACGTCTGATCTCGTCGGCATCGACTAACAGAAAAATAATAACAAATTATTAATAAGTACACAGTACCAAAATAGGTGTTAAGGGATAAGAACGATATTTACAGTTCGAGCAGAGTTCCATGGGCAGCGAGTTTTCATTTCCCTAAAAAGTAATATAGATATGGTGAAAAATTATTTATCGCTTAACCCATTATAATTAAATAATAACAATATTATTGTTCAACGGGTAGGTACGTACCATGTTTGATTGTTAATGAAATAGTTTCCAGCAGTATACAACCGATGCGTTTGTATGTGCAGCAACACAATACGATAAGTTGAAAATCGTAATTCTTTTGGTTTGAGCCACCACAAATTACAAAAATTATAAACGTTGTGTGCAGTACAATAATAATTGTGGTCTTACGTTGTATTTTGATCAGGTTGCAGCTCGTTAGTTGGTAGTTTGGTACAGCCAAACGGTACTATGATGACTGTTGAATATTAATTATTTAATATATATATATATATATATCGTGGATTCGAAATAGTAAAAACAAAACTTATATTAAATTATATAATAACAATATTATTATTGCGTAGGAATATACCTACTACAATGTAAACGACGCACTGAGTTCGGGTCAGCTTACAGCTATCGAATGGCAATGGGCACTGGCGAAGTGGGGAGAATTTTTATTTTCCGTCGCTGGACATAAGCACAATTCCTTGGGGGAACTTACAGCTTTAAGCAAAATATCGATTTTGATAACAGGCAGTAACAGCTGCAGCCCGCAGCTGTTGATATTCTGTGATATTAATTTATAATAGTGGTTAACCGGATTACGATTTTATGATAAAACGTTTCGACCGCAGTAACCGTGGTTCGTTGACTGACCAATGAATCACTGCGGTTTCACAAACCGTCTCTCTCGCACGCGCGTTGAAGTATCCATCAGCCACGTCTGACCCCTTCCTCCTCCCGTCGTATCACCGTTCGTATTAACCGCCGACTGAAATACGTTTTTCTCACTGGTATTTTCTTTCTTTCTCACCGTCCCGTTGCCGTGAACGAACTCGACCACACATAACACTGCGGAAAAATGGCTTCAGGCGTAAGTTTACGGTCCATATCCGGGTTTATCCCGTTCATCCCGTTCTCATCGCAGTCAACATGTTGTTTTTCAGACCCTGTACACATATTTAAACAACTTCCGGGCGTACAAGGCGCTGATAGCAGCTCAGTACAGCGGAGCTGATGTCAAGGTTGACCCGGCTTTCCAATTCGGCGTCACCAACAAACAGGAGAGCTTCCTACAGAAGTTCCCCCGAGGAAAGGTAAAACAGATTTCAATAACATTAATTACATTGTTGACGATTGTAGATCGTAACATAGATAGAACTGTCTCTATTGTAGTCGTCGATGAAATTATAGGAACTAATATTAACCAAAGTTATGCTTTTATTTTCAGGTACCCGCTTTCGAGTCCAACAAAAAAGAATATCTTACTGAAGGCAATGCCATTGCTTATTTTGGTGAGTTTCCATTAGTGCATAATTAAATTTTATATTTTTTAATCAGTATTAGGTATGTATCTTGTTATAAACAGACTAAAGGACAGCAGTTGGTTTTTAATATAAATTATATTTTAATATATTTTTTACAAATTATATATGGTGATCCTTTTTAATAATTGTGTTAGATTTATATGTTATTGTTTTATTTATACCAGTTTTGGTACAGTTAATTTTATATTGTATGTTTTTGTATATAAAGACTACATTATAGTTCATGTTATTTCTAATAAATAACTTAATGAGATACAAAACTTCTAAAGTTCTATAATTTAGTATTAAATAAATATTTATTTCTTAAAATGATACTTACATTTACTCTGTTCCATCCAAGAGTAAACCAGATGGCGACCAATTTTCTTTGTTCGGCGCACATCCACCTTTAAGCGGCCAGCCAGGGTCTGATACTGGCTGCTGTCAATAACAACACACAACACTTATGTTGACCTAATATTTAGTGTTTACCTACTGAAAACAATATAGTGTAAATTGAAATTATACTTTATGGATCATCATGTTTACATTAAAACAATACTAGATGGCTAGTTGGTGCACCTTGATTTTGTACTTAGGAGGGGGAAAATTGAATAGTGATTCGTCAAAATCGTCAGTCGAGATGCGCTTATGCAGTTTACTCATAGATGGAACAGAATATAGTTACTTATATATACTGAATATGTTTATTAAATAAATGGTAATGTTTTATATTGCTAATTAAAAAATTTACTTGAGAAATTTCACAAAAAAGAACAAATTTCTTTAACTAATACATGATAAATACTAAATTAACTTTCTTTAGTCATTTAACCAAATTTCTTTAATATAATTATGTATTAACATTTAATTTAGTATCCAGTGAGCAACTCAAAGGTGCTACTCCTTATGAAAAAGCTCTTGTTCAACAATTTACCAGTTATGCTGACAATGAAATTTTGCCAGCTTCTTATGCTTGGGTTTATCCCTCACTTAGTATTGCCCAGTTTAACAAATCGGTAATGTCGAGTTATATTTTATCATCTGTGATGTTTCATGATTAAAAATAATGTTATATAATTGTTTAGTCTGTTGATAAAGCTATTGATGACGTTAAAGGGATATTTGCATACTTGGACAACTATCTATTAACAAAAACTTACTTGGTTGGAGAACGTATTACATTAGCTGATATCATTGTTGCTTGTTCATTACTGCAGTTGTATCAACATGTTTTAAACCCAGATTTTAAGTAAGAATAAAAGTAAATTGATAATTTTCTTTTTTTTAATCCTCAATCAAAGGCGACTATTCGTTATATCGTATTATTCGTAACAAAGAGAGGTATATTAATATGTTACAAAGTATTGATCTGTTGATTGGTTATCATTTTACAGACAAGCTTATGAAACAGACATTCTATAAATGACATGCATTTATAATTTGTGTACTATTTAGACAGTTATTTTAATATATGTTTTATAATTTTAATGTTTTAGAAAACCATACACAAACGTTAACAGATGGTTTGATACTATAATTAATCAACCAAAAGTAGTTAAAGTCATTGGGAAATTTGAGTATTGTCAAAAAAGTGCTGAATTCAACCAAAAAACTTACCTTGAATTCCAAAGTGGTGGTGGATCTGCAGAAAAGAAGTCACAGGTGAAAAAAGAAAAGGCCCCTAAAAAAGCAGCACCAAAAGAAATAGAGGCTCCTGAAGAACCAGATGCAGCTGACCTTATTTTAGCTGCTGAACCCAAGTCCAGTAATCCTTTTGATTCCCTTCCTAAAGGGTAAGTGTTAAAATTTAAATATTCCTGTGTTTTGTGCATTGTACTTTCAATATACTTAAATAAATTAGAACATTCAATATGGACGAGTTCAAGAGGGTATACAGTAATGAAGAAGAATCTAAATCTATTGCTTACTTTTGGGAGCACTTTGATAAAGAAAACTATTCAATTTGGTTTGGTGAATACAAATACAACAATGAACTACAAAAAGTTTTCATGAGTTGTAATCTTATCTCTGGTAAGTTAAGTCTATTTATTTAAATGTTAAATGGAAATAAAATGAGAACATAATATTAAAATTAGAAAAAACTTCAAAACATTTGTCATGTGTAAAATTTAGTCAGCAAACAATTTTTTCGTTATACTATAAACATTATGCTAGTATTATTACTACAGTATTGTGTATTTTGTAATTTATATATTGCTATGGTATGCACTATTGGTAATTGCAACCTAATTATCTGAAAAACAGTGGGAAGGAACAACAATCATGTGCCTAGCAGTGTATTTATTGTAGTACTTTTAAACCTATTGTAAAAGAAACTGTTCATTGACATCCTTTTAATTTAGCTTATATTACATTTTGTATTTATTGAACTCAATTATTCATTATTTTGATCGTGTCATGTCTCATTAAACAATATATTATAAGTTAAGAACCATCATACGATTAATGTTTATTGTTAATTCTTGTTAACTTGATTATTTATAAAAATTTTAATATAACTTATTCAAAACATTCATTATTTGTTTTTTAATTTAAAATTATTTTGGTTAAAAAATAAGATTAATAATATTTAATGTTTACAAATTTGTATTGTTAATTTTTAAATATAATACTTTTAATATGGTAACTTTTTTCAAGGAATGTACCAGCGATTAGATAAAATGAGAAAGCAAGCTTTTGCATCAGTTTGTCTTTTTGGTACTGAAGGAGACAGTACCATTTCTGGTGTTTGGATTTGGAGAGGTCATGACCTTGCCTTTGAGGTAAACATTATAGCAATTGTTTTTTGATTCTTATTCTAATTATATATATAATAAGTATTAATAACAAAATTTCTATTTATTATTTAAGTTGAGTAATGATTGGAAAGTTGACTATGATGTCTATACATGGAAGAAATTGGATGCTAACAATGCAGAAACAAAGACTCTGGTCAACGAATATCTTGCATGGACAGCCAAAGATAAAGAAGGCAGACCTTTTAATCAAGGAAAAATATTTAAATAAATACAGTTATTTTTATGTATTGCAACATTGATCATATTTTAATAATACAAATAAAACATGAAAAACTAACAATTTTTGGTTTGGCCAAGTTTTGTTTGAATTTTATCCAATCCTTTCCTGAAAAATATATTCATAAATCATTAGTTTTTGTTTTAAGTTTGTTTTTTTTTATTATATATAGTAATTACTATGTAATTAAATGTATACTTGAACTCAAATAATTTGACAAGTTACATTTAAAAATAACAAATTGATGACTAAACAAACATGATAAGACATCTAAGGTATTTAAAAGCGAAAATATCAATTAGATTAGTATCCATTTTATTAAGGGATTTTTTTTTATTTTTGTAGGCAATGATTATTACAGGATCTTGCTTATTTCTACTTCAGATTAACTTTCAATAATACACTTTAATTATATTAACTTAGCTATGTATCACTATAGAAGGGTATTAAAAGAAAGTATAGATACTTTTACTTGGTGCTAGTATCAATATGAGTAAGTATCGTATGAAATAAAAATGGTGGATGTCCAAAATTGAAATGTGACACACTACTGGAATATTATTGTGCGTGCTATATTATTATATTACAATTAAGATTTTAATGCAATATACCAATTCTGGCCTAAGCCCAGTCAGATATATTAATAATATTCTTTATTTATCAAATAATGTCTATTATAATAAAGTCTTATTAGTTTTAAAAAAAATTCAAAAATGTCAAATACATAGTTTCTGCATGTTTTACTGTTTTTTAAACGACTAGGTAATTTTCTTTATCCCAAAGATATTTCAGAAAAATCAGCTACATACAAGTATTATTAAACAAAATTCTCTACGAAAAGCAGAACTACTTGTTCCGTTTTTAATAATCTGAGTACATTTACTACCCCAAAAAATGCTTTTAGACTTAAAAATACAAAATGTAAAATCGTAAAATTTAAAAATGTATAAGAAAAATAAACATTTTTTATCAAAAAATTGTTTATGCATCTTCAAGGATATGAAAAAACATCAAATTTTCAGCCATGTGTATTTAAAATCCATAAACTTTATGCTAGGTAACATACAAAAATTTAATTTCAAAATAGAATTTTTCCCACAATATTTGTAAACCAAATTTACATGATCATACAAAATGTTTTTTAAGTCCAAACACTACTTTTAGGAGAAGTTTTAAATTTGAAGTCTGCATTCTGCAGATACAACAGATGATAACTGATAACAAATTGGTGAGAAATTGCAATTTTCAAATTTTTAAATAATACCTACCATTTTATATGGATACATTTGTATTGATATTACCATATTAGTAAAATATTGAAACCACAGTAGCGATCTATAAGTACTTGAATCAAAACAAAAGTATCAGTATTAATGCTAAGTACATTTATGATGCTATAAAATTTGTGCCCTGGGTAATGGATATTTAAAAATTGTTAATAAAATAAATACCTTAGAGTGAAATCTGAGCCGATACCTCTTTTCCATTCTACTTTTTCTATGTTTTCTATGAGTTTAGGTAGAAAACAAGTTGCAATATCTGGTGAAATATTTATTATATTGTCAAGAAAATCAAAGACCAACTTTGAAGAAAATGCTAAATGTTCTTGACAAAGAGCATTTAGTGAAGATATAATCTCATATCTAAATAAACAACACTTTCAATTTGTTATTAATTTTAAAATTAAAAAAATATATACATACTTAATTTCATCATTAGGTTGTGACCCATTAATATTAATAATAGAATTTATAATTTCATTTATAATTCGTTTACAAACATGGTTGTCTTCACAAAACATTGATACTGAACAAATGCGCATTAATGAATGTTGAATAATCGATATCATCACAAACTTATTATGTTGATTAATTTTTGTAATACTATTAATATATTCTAAAACCTGTAAATTTATTTTTAAAAAAATTAGATTTAATATTTGTTATAGTCTGTATAATATTAACTTGGACAACACTGCTGTCTGGTGTCCGACTGCGTTTACTCAAGAAAGTTGATACAATTAATTCTAATAGCAAAGCACGTTCAGGAATCTCTTTATCTTGTTTCTCCTCGAAGAATTTTATTAATGGTAACTCGTCAGAGGGTTTAATACTCATTAAAATTTTTGGGAGGTATATAGAAATCAACTCCCGAAGACAACGACTAATATACTGATCTGTTTTTGGATCTAAGAGAAAAACAAATAATAAATAATTAAAATAAATTATAATTGGAACTCATATATTAATACCTTGATATTGTATTTAAAAATGACTTAACAGTATCAATAATCTAAGAAGTTTTTGAAAAGAAAAAAACATTTTTATGATTTAATTAATTATTTTTAATTACTTTTTAGTTATTAAACAATACTTTAACAGAAAAATTAATAAGACTGATGTTTGTGATGCAGTAACTAATAAATTAGTTTGTATCAATGGTGTCAAAATCTATTATTATATGTAGGGTGAATATACTTAGGATACTAACACCGCTCACAAATTTCATGAGAAAATTATTTTTTATTACTTATTACACACACCATTTATTAACATTAAAATAACTACAATATTTAATACTTAACATCCACTCACCCACCAATTTTTATATGTAGGTCAGTTGCCAAACAAATAAATTTTGGCGCCACTGGTTTGTATTATAGTACTATTTTATTAAATTTATCAAAATTATAAAGGTTAGCATTATTACGCATAATGTTTTTTTAGAAAATATTTATATGTTCTTAAAATAACAAAAATACAATCTAATATTACATTTTTAAATATTCTGACATAATATTTAGTATTTAAAAATCACTGTAATAAATCAACCAAAAAAAGTATACATTCAAATAACAGCCAGTCAAAAACCATTATGAGTTTACTTACTCAGGCGAAATAATCCAATGAGATAACGGTGTAGACTGGTCAGAAGAGCAGTTACCACACTTGGATGTATTTTGGAGTTAGGATTCCTCACAGATGCACCTAGAAGCATAGAATCCAATAACTCTTGTAGTATAGTATTTGGTTTACCCTTAAACAAAATAAAAGTATTAAGTGGATAGATTTTTTTGTAAATCAAATATTAATAGTATTTAATTTGAGAATTTTTCTACTAACTTTCGTATAGATCAATGGGGAAATTTTTTCAAACATATAACCAATGATCATGTATAATCTGTATATTTCATCATTTTGTTTCTGTTGTTTTATTAAAATGTTCACCCAAATTTTGATACTGTAAAAGTAATCCGACACTTTTTCACAAAATTTTTGAGATAATTTTATATCCTAGAAATGTCAAACAAATATAAATAATAAATGTATTTATATTTTATACCAAAACTCACAAGCACAATGTAAACACAATAACAATTATATTTATTATTAGGACTAAAAAATGTATAGTATTAAAACCTAAAAAAAATTATATTTATATTCCCTAATCTATACCAAAGGTATCTGCAATAAAATAAACAATTTTTTACTGACTAGCAAAGAACAATAAATAATCTAAAAATATGTTGTCTTGAATTAAAAAGTCAAATTTAAAATTAAATAACTTTAAATTATTTTCCTCTAGCAACAAATAGATATATAAATAATAAAAAAGACTAAATTATATTAAAAAACCAACTTTATAAAAATTTTATAGTAAAAAAAATAAATACATATTGTATTGCATACTTAAATATTAGTATTTAAGTCTATTTAGTATTATTAAAATTATAAATGAAAATTAATTTGGGTTTTTTATCTACCTGTATTTGGTTATATTTTATATTCAATAAATCTAAAAAAGTGATAAATGGATCAACACTAGTCTCCAAATCATTTCCAGAGTTTAAAAATAGATCTTTAATTTCACTAATATTTGAAACAAATTGAGTAATGGCTATCGTTTCCTTAAATGTCCAGTTTGTGATCAACATAGAACTGTGTAACCATGCCTAAATAACATAAATACAAATAGTTATTTGATTTAAAACAAAAAAACATTAGAATTCAGATTTTAGGCTCTCATCTTGTTTTATGCAGGTCAGTAGTATATTTAATTCAAGTGAAACAATTATTTTTTTCATTCAATGATTTTCATTGCATTTAAAAAAGCTATTGTGAGTAAATCAAAATCAGGAAATATATAACTATATACATTTTATATTATAAAATTAACACCAATTGGTTAATTTTCTGTCTAAATATAAGCTTTGAAATGTATCCAAAAATGTTTAATATTATTTGCAATTTTGGCTTTAACGGTTTGAAAATTCAATAGGAGCATAATTATATACCACTTAACCTACTTACATAATATTTTGTAAATTTAACATCCTAATTTTTTTTATAAGCTTTTAAAGTTAGAATTTTAGTAGAACTGAATAATTTTATTGTAAGTTTAAACGAATAAATATTTTGATTTTTTTTGTTTTAAGCTGAAAATTTGGTATGTGTTTTATGATAAAATTTTGAAAATCGTAAGTTACAATTTTTTTTTAAATGCCTTCATACCATACATTTCACATAGATGATTGATTGCTGATTTTTTTAAAAGTCTGAAGACAACTTTTTCTGGTAATAATAATGGTCTGATTACCAAAAGTAAGGTATGAATTCAGTAGAACATTGCATCTACTTGGCTCATTTTACAAATTTTTTAATAGTTTTTTTTTTCTTAGATAAGAAAAACTACTAAAATAGGTTTAAATCTGAAAAATTCACAGAAATTGTGATTTTGACAAAATTGATTTTAAATATTTTATATCTAATGCAATTTTGAATCTAGGGACTTAATTTTTTTTTTTTTTTGCGTATTTTCATTGGGAGTCTATATACGTGGTAAAATTTTGAAACAGATTATTTATATATTATATTGTATATCTGACTGAGTTTCATTCTAAAATTCTAAATCATATTTTTGAATGTAAAATCATCGCAATAAATCTTAATTATAATAAACCACTAATTTCTCCGAGGATCAAAGGGACAAAAGATGAATATCCAAAATCGACTTTTTGTTTTTTGTTTTTAATTATAACAAAATAACCAAATTTTAAATAAGAATAAATAATAAATTATTTAAGCTAAATCTAAAATAAGTATAACAATCTACATTTACCTTAATTATAGCTAAATTGTTATATCCATGAACATTAGTAATGACGTTTTCTTTGATTATATTTGATAAATATCGATTAAGTAATCTAAAAGTATATAAAGTAATATTTAAAAAAAACTTAATTATTATTTAATACATTTTAATCTTAAATTTGAGTTCAAATTAAATAATTTATTGCAATATTAATCTTTATTGCCAAATAAATAAACATTGTATAATTAAACTATAACGATGAAAATGTCTTCTAGTTAAATTTAACACTTACTTCACACTAATTCCTTGATTTACAACAAAAAAATTGAATAACATCACTTTAGTATTAGAATATGCTGGTACTGATGAAAGAACTGTAAATGCTGCTGCAATATCTGCTACAATAGTACAACAGTCAACTGATAAACAGGACTTTTTTAAAAATGGTAACATATGAGTGTACAATAAATTGAAAAGTATAAATAATTCGTTTTCTGTAGAAAAAAAAAAGGTTTAATTAGATATCCTGAAGATATCACACAAATTTAAAAGTATATTTAATTTGTAATAGCTAATTAATATTTAATTCTTCTGTTTTGTTTATATATAAATATACTTCAATATTGTATTCATTATTTTTTTTAATAGTAATATTCAATACTTAATTATATTTGGATGATGATAAATATCATAAAATAATATTAAAAGGTAAACAAATAATTTATAAAATGTGTAATTTTATTGATAATGTTAGCAAAATGTTTGGTTTTTAAGTTTTAAAATTTTTTAACAACTATTAACTAAATTAATTGCATGTCTGCTATTCCAAGACCATTATTTTTAAGAAATTTGTTTAAAAAATTGTATTGAAGATGTATTACCATGTGTAAAAGGCATAGGTTGATCATTAGCTACATTTTTTAATTTTTCCAATACTAGTAGAGCCATTTGCAGAATTTCATTATTGTCAAATGGTTTAATTGTATTAAGGTAATTTTCAAACCAAGGCCCTTCAACATAAATTAAACATAAGATTATATAAAATTACAAACTTAAAATTGTATTTTTCAACATTATATTTTATTAAATTTACCAATAAGAGTATGTTGTCCAAGAGATAAAGATTCACTGAATGCAAATACTTCTTTGAGACCATCCAGAAAAACCATAATGTATTCCTGAGATGTAGTATTTAATGAATCTAAAAGTGCTGTTCCGTATGTAATCATAGAAGTGTTATGTTGTGAATGTAATATTAAAAATGCTACTGTGCCTTTCCAATATGTTGATCTAATATTAGGATCTAATTTAGGCTCAGAAATTATTTTTACAAGATTTTGATATTTAAGAGCCTAAAATTGTAAAAAAAAAAAAAAAAAAAAAGATAATAAAATAAATAGTAAATTAGCTTGGTAATTTTCTTACTATTTGAGAAGTATCATCTGACATAATTGCTAATGTTAAAAACAATGTTGTAAAATTGTAAAATCCAATATCATTAAATGACATAAGTTTACTTTGTGAGAACTTTGAAAAAAATCTACCTTTTAATTGATTCCAATCTTTTGAGTTGTATTTAATATTTTGTAAGTGAAGGCCTGAAAATTATTTTAAAATTTTTAATCTAATAATTATTTATATTAATTAAAATTGTTTAAATCTATATTAATACATTTTAACTATTCATAGAAAAAACTTTGATAGTTAACAATAAATTAATATCAAATTTAGGTATCTTATATTATATTACTTTTACCACATTTTGTATAGACACAATAAAAATATATATGCTGCAAATACCATAAATTTACATATTAACTAAAATTAGTCTATAATTCTATATATTAATTTTTGCAATACATATTAGAACAGTTATGAATTTATATTATTTGTGTAGTATTATGATAATTCATTATATTGTATATTGTATTGGAATGTACAAAACTAGAGATACAATAATTTAATTATAATATAATTATATAAACTACTTATTTTGATTATTAAATTGTATTTTAGTTCTTTATAATAGTAAAAAATGTATATAAAAAAGTTACATACCAAGCAATCGTTGAAATAATTGAAAACTATTGTAGTTAGATAAAAGTTCAGATTGTTGAACAGAATATAGATTAGTCATCTGAAGAAGAAGTTCAGAACCATTTTTACTGAAAATAAAAAGAAATATATACACTTTATATATATATATATATATAGTAAATGACTTATTACCTCATACAAGCAATATTCTGAATCTTCATATCAGAAGAATAAAATGTAGAGTTTAGTCTTTTATGAAAATATTCCCACAATACAATAATTGGTTCGGTAATAAATGAAGATAGTACAATTTTTTCTAATAAACAAATAGATAACTTCAATTGAACTTCATTAGGTTCATTATTCAAAAATTCTTTGAGAGTAGCTACTAAACTACTATCTTTCAGATCCTATTAAAATAATAAATAATAATTAATTTTTGGATCTTAAGTAGAATCTATTGAGTATGTGTACAATTTTGTAGACTTATAGATAACTTACTATTGACATTGATAAATCAGATCTTTGTAAACTTTTTAAAAACCACAAACGAAAAATTAGTTCTTCACAGTCTATTAAATTGATGTTTTTAAAAATCATGTCAAAATACTGCCAGAAGTTCTAACAATAACAAAACAAGTTAATAAATAAATATAATTCAATTGTTTGTTGTTTCAATACAAAATTTTATGAACGAATAACTTACATCAGTATTGTGTAATAAATGTTGTTTATTTATTAAATACTGCACTAGAACCAAATAATCATAAGTACAATCACAAAATAATGCATTTTTAGAATGAATCTCTTTAGGATTTAGCTGCAACAAAATATTTTAATATGAAAGAACAATGTAAATTATAATTAATTGTACGAATTAAGTTTACTTTTTTAAATCTATTCCTTGTTAATTGTACTAAATCATTTAAGGCACAATATGTGGAATTTTTTAAAACATCTCTACTTTTAGGCAATTCTGAGAGCAATGATAATTGAAACCATCGGACGTCCAAATGACAATGATACAGATGATAGTATATGTTATTCTATAAATATAAAAAGAAGGATACATCGTCTTATGTATAAATGAAACTAAATATATTTCTTAAACACCAAATAACTTTAAAAATAAGTTTGATATATAAAATATTCTTTTAAAAAAAAAATTACTTTGCTGTCAGATAAAGACAAAGAGTGCTGTATTATAGTCTCAGACAAATTATGTAATTGTCCAAGAGTTAAATATACATTTTCTAGTTCGGAGACAAGCTTTTTTTCATTAGACTCCATTAACCAATTGTGATTTTCACATGAATTACACCTGGAGAAATATAAATTTTAATTCACAATTTTTCACTGAATATGTTTTTCAAAACATATGTGTTACCTTTTAAAACAGTCTCTTAAAAATAAAAAAAATTCAGCAATTTGCAGTCGAACATCAGCGTAATTAATCGTTTTACAATTGCTCTGGTCATGGAATGTGAATGTTTTATACTGATTACGTGCAACAGAACTTAAACTTAATAAACGTTTCCTAAACAAGAAAATAATAATCAAGTGTATGAGTTAATGACATAAACATAAACATATTCAATAGGTACATACTTTGCCATTCTAAATAGTATGGGCATATCATATACTAAACTATGTCCTTTGTGAAACGAATAATTAAACAATATAGAACGATCATATTGATCTTTATTATTGTCATTTGATATGGAATTATGATTTTCCTGTTCACTTCTGACAAATTCTTGATTCGAAACATTTGGCTGACCTTTACAGTTAAAACAAGATAGTAATCTTGGCTGTTCTATAGTCAGGAAAATATATTAAATTAAAATTTAGATACTTTGAATAAATTAAGTATATCGACATGCCATTTAATGACTACAGAATAAATGTTAAATATTTGTTATTCATACTTACCAGTATTGTGTGGTTCTGATGAGAATAAATGCATATTGCAATATCATTCAATATGTACAATTATTTATATTTAGGATTTTTTAAATTAATTAGTTGAGAATGTATTGATGTAATAAACATAAAGCACAAGTTCATTCAATATTCTGCGTTATTGTCATAATAAATATTTATTTTACTACTTTACGATATAAATAAATAATAAATGTAAATTGAATAATGCTAAATTAGTAATTGCTAATTCAGTGTTATTTTTAAGTAATAAACTAAAAATGGTACAAAATTACAAACTAATTTAATTGAGTTTTAACAGTGTTCCAACAGCGATGAATCTTTGAATGTTGAATTCTGTAATATATCTGTGGCCATAATATATAATATCATAATTTACAGTTTTGATTATTGCTATAATCAGTCAGTTTTAAGTGTTAGACATTTTTGGCGGGAAATGTGATTTTATGACGTCACTATTAACAATAACATAAATACAACCATTGATTATATATACTAAGTATAAACTATAGTATATATAATCAATGATACAACGCAGGGATGGATAGGTAGTATTTTTGTTACAGGGAAATATTTTAAAAGGGCCACCAAAATGAAAAAAAAAATTGTTGGTTTCACAAATTCAATATAATTATTAAGTATTTTAATAAAAAACGAAAACAAATATTATAAGGTTCATTATTATTAATTTTTATTTTTATTTTATTTTTAAAGGTTTTTTTAGTACTTTGCTTTTAGAAGCCACTTTGTCAATGATTTCATCAGTCACCTCCATTCAACAATCCTTTCTCAATATTCATGATCATAAAACTTGTATAAAAATGCGTATACGCAATATAAATAATAATTTTATAATTATACGGTAGATATATTTGAATGCAATTATATTGCATTAGAAAATACGATTCTGAGCTAATCTCTTTATACTAACATATATTATACTGATAATCCATTCCAATATTTTACCACGAGTGTAAATTACATATGTAAATATGTAAAATAAATTTCAATTTCCTATAATCAATATAAAGGAGTTATCATTTCATAAAAATTATCAATCACGATTTTCAAAATATTCTGTAAATAGATTAAATAGCATATAAGTATGCTTCTATAAAAATTTCATACCATTAAACCAAAAAAAGCAGGTAATATTAAATATTTTTGGAAAAAAATTCAAAGCTCTATATTAGGCCAAAATATCAACCAATTCCTTCCAAAACTTTACCACACTTGTATATTGCCAATGTTAGTATTCAAAAAAAATTTCAAGTCCCTACGATCAAAACTTAATTAGTTATCACGAAATAAAAAATAAAAAATGACGAAAATCGTAATTTTGCCAATTTTTTGCCATTTTTTGGTAGTTTTTCTTCTCCTAGGGAAAAGTTTTGGAGAAATTCGAAAAATGAAGTCAATAAAGTACCAAGAGGATACAATTTGCTACCGAAAACATACCCCACTGTGATAATCGGACGATTATTTCTATCAGAAAAAATGTTTTCATACATAAAAAAAAAAAAAAACATCTTTGTAGAAACAATACATTCCTTGCTCCGCTCAGAAAAAAGCCATCTAATCATATGGACACACTTTGTTCGATTTTTGATTGGGATAATATGAAATATAACCGTTCCGACGTGCGGTGTTTGCGGTCCTAATAGTTATGTTCTGTCTTATTAAATTAAAAATAACAAATTATAATCAAAATTTTCAAGCAAATTGTGTTTTGCCATCGTGGCATCGTGGTATTATCATATTATTGAAAAATAACAATAATAACTAATTATTTCAATTATACCTACCTAAATGATGAATTTATTTTAAATTGAAAAAAAATATTATTGAAGAACAAATAAAAATGATTGATGCTGCGAGAGGCCACCAACATAATATACAATGAGGGCCCACAGGGAAAATCCCTTTTTCCCTATGGGCCTATCCACCCCTGATCAACGTAATTTTGAGCCAGTACGTCATAGATTAAATATATTGTATATTTAATCTATGTAAGTTATGTAAGTACTAACTAATGTAGTTGATGCTTTTTCGCGGTTTTCAAACAGACCAATGAAAACTTCGTATTTTATCGTTGATAATGGAGTTAAGAATAATAAGTTGCCTCGTAGCCACGGCCAGTGGCGCCGAAACAAGCCAGTTCAATTAACTTTATTCGATGCCCGCCTATTCCATTTTTACCCATTAAGTAATAATATTAGATATAATTATAGTAGTGCTAATTATCTATATTAGTATTAAGTGTATAAGCAGTTAAAACTGTAAAGCTTTACTTTAAATGTATCTTCTTTATCTTTAAATGTTTTACTTGCAGATGCCACTCTAGGTTCTTTTTTATCCTATCTGAAGCTGTTAAAAAACACAAAAACTAATTACTATTCGTTTAAGAAAAACAGTTGTAAAATTAACTATAATGCATGTTTTTACAAGTATATACACTTAAAAAATAAAATGTTTAAAATAATTTGTTAAATTTCTTGGTCCTTATTGTCTCTCAAGACTTTATGTTAAATAGCTAATAATTATCAGTCTATCACCATATTTACTTTTATTAAGTTTTGTATTATTATAACAATTTTTAAATATAATATATTTGTTTTACAATGTTTCTTAAGGAAAAAATAAAAATCTATTTAGACCTAATAAAACATATAATATATATTATATATGTTTTATTACCATTATATTATAATGGTAAATGGTTTCAATGTTTAAATTACGAATAACTTTTTTAATGTTTGTCTTTGTCTTGTACTTTTACAACAGTAAATGTCTTTACTTACCATTCTATGATTTAAATAAAAAATAAAAATTGGTGAGGTTGTATTTCGTGCGGTAGAACTTTATGTTTTTTTTTTTTTTTATAATTGTATTACATTAATATATAATGTATTATATTATATTCTATTGCATGATAATGATTAAATTAAAACTACTTTGTATAATATTATATGAGGGCTCTAGTTTCAAAGTGTACATTCTCCATATTCACTAAATTTTCAGAAAACGAAAAAAACTAATAACTTAATCAATAAATGTTTTTTCTCCATTCGGATTTTTTTAACCTTTTCATATAGTTATACAAAGATGATTTACCAGTTTTTTGCTTAAAAAAACAAGATTTTGTCGTCGTTCTGACACAATTTTGTTTGGAGATTGTACAGTATGAAACTAACAATAGAAAATTGCTCGTTTTGAAAATAACTTTACTAAATAATAAATAGGTATTAAATTAGAAGTCTTTATTCATTTTTTTTTTTAGTTTAGAAGTTTACAAAAAAATTAAACATGTCAATTATTATTAATTATTGTTACTTTAAATATTCAATAGTAAATTTAATAATAAAACTCGTTAAAAATAAAAATATTAATAAGTTAGTCAATATTTATTTTTATTTATTAGACGGCGACATTGATTTCATCTTCTATTGCATAACATTCACATAATATGTCTTCCTCAACATAACCCGGTATTGCATCTCCCTCTATAACAAATTTGTAAAAAATTAAACCCGGATCATTTGTCCACTCATTTCCATAATGTGCAGTTAGTAGGTTATTTACATCAGTCATTATCGATAAACGAAAACCCGTGTGAACGGTGTACAATGTATTTATAAATCTACTTTTATAGTAAAACTCGTGAAAAATAATATTTGATTAGATATTGTACGTATTGAAACTAAAAGTTATTTTTAAGCATAAATATACACTGGAGAATGACCATTTTGCTCGGCAATAGTGAGATTGTACGTTTTGAAACAAACTTGTTCAAGGAGATTGTACTTTTTGAAACTAAATACAATTTTCAATCTTAAAATACACTGGAGCTAGACCCTTTTACTCAAAAATAGTGAGTTATTCGAATTCAGCGCTGACAATTGAATACGCAATGATATCTATCTCAGTTTTCATGAAACATGGAGAATGTACACTTTGAAACTAGAGCCCACATATCTAAAAATATAAATGTAACTACGCTACTATTTTGAATATGTAACATAATTAATAATTATGGTATGCAACATATTATATAATGTAATACCATTGATTATAGAATAGATTATTCTATAATCAATGGTAATACTTATATTGGTAGTTGGTGTATGTGTGACATAAAGTATTATTTTTTTCTTATTATTGTCACACTGCTTATCCATCTTATCCAGCGTTTTTGTTCATTAGGACCTCTATATTACTCTATGGGTCGAGAGGTCGATACAATTTTATTAATGGCTCACCTGCGACGTAATTTAGAGCATATTTTTTAACCCTTTGAATAATAAGTAAATATAATATTATACTACCATATAACTGTATAAGATATGATTTCAAATAATAAACAAATATGTTACAATTCAAGAAACTCATAAATTATATGATGCTTTACAATCAGTGGCGTATTTAGAAATTTTTGCTGAGGGGGGTCCAAATAATTTTTCTAGCACAATGCCGTGGAGGGCTCCGCCCCCCACACCCCCCCCCCAAGACCTAAAAACATACTATGATAAAAATCAATTTTTTCTTTATTATGCATAAAACGAAATTATTTTTATAATATAACAAAAAAATTATATATATATATTTAAACAAGATATTATATTTTTAATTCAAAATTTTATTTTCTTGGGTTTAATGCTAATTCATTAATTATTTCATCCACATCTAAATGAACTCGATGAATTGACATCAATGCTAATCCATTTAGTCTTACCTGCATAATAATACTATTTTAAATACAGTTATAAGTTTTTAAATTGTATACTAAGTATTTCTTATATAATGTATAAATTACTTCATTCATTGTTGATCTAAGATATATTTTTAATCTTTTTAAAGTTGAAAAGACCGTTCCGGTGTCGCTGTAGATACAGGTAATATACAAAATACTCTTATTAAAAAATTTACATTTGGAAAATCTTTTGGACAGCTCATTAGTAATACTAATCCACTTTTAATGTTAACATCATGACTAGCTATTTTCATTTTCCATATTTTTATTTCAACATAAGCATTATCCTTTTTCACCGGTGGTAAATAAAACCATTGATTATATAGTCTGTACCAAATAAGAGCGCACCGGGCGGCGCACAAAAACCGGTCATATCACGCGCATGTCAGAGAGCGCTACCGTCGTGCGTTCCAGCGCCACTAGGCTCAACCGCTTATACAGAGTGTGTTATATTGTCACACTATTTTAATGGTCTAATATTATTTTACTATGTAATACTCGGTAGCGCATTGTAATACTCGGTAGCGCAATATAATACACGGTAGCGCATTGTTACTACAATTTCCTGTATGCACGGCGGCGTCGCCGACGGCGGCAACATCGTCGCCGACGCCGATCATAGCCGACTACGGCGACCAATCACAGAGCTAATAGACCCGTTCAGGGGGGTCCGGACGTCGCTCCGCGATTCATTTGTGTGCGCCAACGCGGTGCGCTCTTATTTGGTACAGACTATAGATAGTATAGATAGCTCACTGACCGGGTTTTCAATGGCGCGACAATTGTCGTTTGCCGTTATAAGGCAGCACAGTCGCGCTGTTAGTTCTGGCGTTTGACGTTAAATCGTTAGTATAGCATAATCTCTATTGAGCGTCTTGTCGCTGTGTCTCTGTAGTAACGGAATTTAATCGCATATTATGTCATAATAACAATGTGATATGACATACTCACATATTGTCAATGATTATCAGTAGTCATTAATAATATTATATTTTGAAAAAAATCTACGGCGGTCAGTCGTTAACTAGTGTAGTTTGTTACTTCCTTATAAAGTTATAACTATTATAATTGTTGATAAACAATACTTACACTTGTTACATTAAAACATTATTATTAAAACAATGATATACTACTATCTATAATCAATGATAAAACCCAACCAAATAATCAAATGCTATTCTTTCTTCATCAGTAAAAGTTGAAGTAAATAGACATTCAAATCCTACAAAAAATTGTAAAGAAACATATTTATTACTGATTTTTTATAATACAAAAATAAATCAATAGCCATACCTTCAAAAACTGATTTGTGGTTTAATAATCGACTAGTAAGTTGGCTGATAAAATTATCTAAAAACGGCATAAACACTGTCACTCTATAGTACTCTTCTATAGAAGAAACTTGAGGATTTGCTCTATTTGATTGTTTTCCTGGTGTTCATTTTTTAGATATTTTTGTACCAATATCATTTGCTAAACTCTATTCAAATATTAAAAATTAATAATACTCTATGTTGTAGTACTACATAAAAATAAAGTTTATATCACATATTTCTACTTTGCCATATAATAGATGAAATTCTTTTTCTGCATCCTGTCTCATTTTTCTAAAGTATTTACTAATAATTCAATTGTATTTAAAGTATTTTTGAAATCAATGCATTCTTTCTGTACTTTTTTACAGACAGGCAGTCCAAAGGAAAAAAAAGTCTAAAATATATTATTTTGAATTAATATTTGAACATTAGAATCAATAAATTAATTTACCTTTGTAACATATAAAGAAATAAGAAACTCAGAATCCATTACACTTTTTAATAAAATATTAGCATCTATAGAGTATGGTGCACCCCATGTAGAAAAAATTATTTCAAGTGTTTTGACTACAAATGGTAACAACTCAACAAAATTGTTTAATAACTCATATTTCTAGACCCATCTTGTTGCACACTGCCTTTTTTAGCATTGGAATTAGGTATTGAGTCACTTTGTTCAATTTCATCGATTAGTGCACATTTTCTTTTGGGAGTGTTAAAATACATAAAGTCGCTCAACTATGCTTTAGTAATTTCTAACTGATTGAATGTTACTTAATGTACACACGACTAAATTAAACGAGTGCGCAGCACAATGAACGTAAAGTGTCTGGATATGAAGCTCTAATGACAACTTGGACACCATTAAATTTTCCTGCCATGTTACTGGCCCCATCATATCCTTGGCCATACAGGTTATCAATTCCACAACCACTTAAGCCTTTATAACAATAATTAAAATAAATTATCTGTGAATTATTAACCATGATTTAAATAATCCAATTAATATTTACCATTCAAAATAGATGTAGCTAAATTTGATCCAGTTAAACTATTTATCTCGAAAAATTAAAGAAAATCTTCATGTAATAAATTATCATCATCCACATAACGTACACTTAATGATAATTGTTCATTAATAGCTACATATAAGATAAATAGCAATACCGGGTCAGGCGAGAAACAAGGTTGGATATGACAATTCACTTGTACATTAATTATTATTCCTTATTTTTTGTACATTAATAACGGATGCGCCGAATAATCCTGAGGCGGGAGCGATCCAACGGGACATATGGAGACCTAGTCGCGTAGCACGACCTGAGTAGATAGCACTTATTTGAGATACTAAGTCTATTAAGGCGCGAGCAGTAAGTAAGGCACCTCCACAGTCACGAATATGAACAAGAGCTGTGCCTAACAACACTGACTGGCACGCGAGTTAACCAACTAAAAATGATGTAGACACACTGTTTGGTGGTCTAGTGTAAGGATTTCCTTTGATAGGCGTTGTCGCGACTGCCACATCGATATGTATTAGTGTATGGTGTTTACGTCGACACTCTGCGCATAGGACGGCCGATTTATATTTTGGTACCCAATGACCTTCACATAAACACCGAAAACATAGACTATGCTCACGGACCCATGCAACCCTCGTATCAATTGACTACATTATATAAAATGCGTAGACACATTGGCCGATTATATACTAGCTTTGTCATCCACACGAAGATATTGAACAAAACCAAGATAAATTTTGTATTGGGAAGTGTTACTCTAGCTTGTTAGCAGCTGATAAATGGAATACCCAACAATTTCCAGTCTTAAGAGGTTAGTTTATAAGCTTATTAGCTTCTTTACAAGCTTCCTAGTTAAAAACCAAGTTTTTTTGCAATTGTAATTGTAAATCGACAAGTGGGAGGGACTGTATTTCTATATTTTTTTCGCTCAATGAACGATGCTTGTTCTGTCTACACAAAGCTTTCTAGGTTACGTTAACACTAGCTTGTAAACTAGTGTAAACTGTCCCCAGATGGCGCGCGGTTAGCGTCTAAAGGTACGTTTTCCCTGCAGCGTCCAGACGCGGTGTTTGCCCTGTTTTCCCTGTAGCGTCAGACACCATGGATTTTATTATTTTATACCACTTTTTCAGTTTTATTTTACAAAATTAGATCATAACCACTGCGATCGTTGCCTCTTTCACACGTTATTTTTATTTTTGAAAAGTTCTAATTTTCACATTTTTTAAAATAAATAAAAATTTAATTTTGAACAATATTATTAATAATAATAATGTTATTTGTGAGTTATTATTTCGTGATGAAGAAATGGAAAATGAATTACTTATGAACTTAATTTTAGAAAAAATAAAACCGTTTAATAATTTGTTTTCCACGAGGAACTTTCAAGGATTTTATAAAAATTTGATTGGTGGACATCTAATTAACGACGATGAAAAATTTCGGGAATTTTTTCGTCTAAATCTTCAACAGTTTAATTTTATTTTGTCTTTGATTCAAGAAGAAATAATAAAGAAACCGATATTACGTGTACCTGAGCTAATATCTCCTGAGGAAAAACTAGCACTGACTTTGAGGTAAAATTTGATATTTTTTTAATAGAAATATAATAAATTAGACATACAATACAATACATTAATTATTTTTATAAAAAAAATTATACTAAAAATTTTTTTACTAATTTAATTAGGAGTAAATATTCTTGATTATTTTTATAAGTATACCAGTTATTTTTTTTCAGGTATCTACAACAGGAGAATCTTTTCAATCTTTAGCATTTTCTTTTCGTATTTCCCACAGTTATATTAGTATTATAGTAAAAGACACTTTAGCAATTATGAAAAAAAATTAATGCCACTATTTTTACCTGACCCATATAATGTTGACTTAAAGACTAAAGCAGTTGAATTTTATCAGAAATGGAACTTTCCTAATTGTGTACTCGCTATTGACGGAAAGCACGTTAGAATCCAATGTCCAAGTAATTCAGGTTCTTAATTTTTTAATTATAAAGAATATTTTTCTGTCGTTTTGTTGGCTATGGTGGACGTAAATTATAAATTTATAGCGATTGATGTTGGATCGTTTAGGAGAGAAGTGGTATTTTTTTAAAATCGAATATGGGACAACAAATATTGAATTGTACGTTTGGATTCCCTACGGATTGTTCACTTCTTGGTACTGACATAAAAGTTCCATACGTCATACTTGGTGATCAGGTCTTCAGACTGCACAAACATATTTTAACACCATTTTCGCAAAAGTCAGCTAAAGGAGACAGTAAAAAAACAATTTTAATTATCGACTCAGCCGTGCTCGACGTGTTACAGAGAATGCTTTCGGACTATTAAGTAAAGTATTCAGAGTATTTTTTCAACCCATTAATATAAATACAACAACGTGTGATGATTTGAAAATCGTAGCATGTTGCTTACATAATATGTTACGAGACGCATATTTAGAAAAAAATGACAAGATATTTTATCAATTTGATTCAGAAGAACCTCATAGTGCTAATATGACGTCTTTGGCTTGCGAGCGTGGATTTTTAAGTACAGAAGGCATCGCAGAGAGAGACATTTTTAAAGATTATTTTGTCAACGAAGGAGCTGTAACGTGGCAAACATGAAATTTAATTTATAGTTTCATAGTATTATTATTTACCTGTCAAATTTTATATTGTTATTATTATTTTTCATTATAGTAATTTCTATTATGAACTTGTAATGAATATATTTATGTTTAACCACGAAAAATGTGTTTTATTATTATAGATGATTATAATTTCTAACATATATTCTGTACCTATTTACGTATATTCAGAAGAACCGTCTAAATATACTATAAACTAAATAATGTACCATTTCATTTGATGTTTATTCTCATTTTTTGTTATTTTTTATGTTTTGATGTATTTATATTTGATTATTTCCAACGATATTGTCGCGATCACAATTATATCATGGAAGGACAGGATAAGCTATAAATACGTACCTTATAGTAGTAATAAAACTTCTTGGAAATAACAACGAAATATATTTTAATTTAAACCAGTCTTTTGGTTAATTTATTGTTTTAAATAAAACCAACAAACAAAATGGAATAAAAATAAGTAAATTTTAAAATATAACAAAAGTAAATAAAAAGTAATCGGTATATAAATTAACTTATTATAAGCAACAACTATTTAAAACAAAAATAATTGCAAAGCTTAAGCACAGTTGACTCGTCACCATAATTGAACGGCAAAAACCCTTATGACGATGTTGAGGTACTGTATTAATTGGCTGGGAACTCAGTTGACATTGGTATATATTGTTATAATCTAGTAGTATTTGATAGGGTAGTTTTTGATGAGTTGAATATTTGACATCTATTTCAGTGATCAACGTAAGTGTCTTAAGTTTAGCTTCTTTGATCGCTTGCGGTGACATTTTTTTAACCGTCATTACAACACTTTAAAAAAATATATCAATATCATCCTCTTCATGCAGGTTTTTCATATTCGTAATTAATAGTTTATTTTGTTCTTGAATACTTAATATAGTATCCTTCGTATCCTTTGACCGTTTGGCTAAAATAACAGAAATGTTGTCTTCTTTTGCCCGAATACGTTTTCCTGCGTAGGAACTTAATGGCAAGTCGGATATGATATTTTCTGTTTGTTCTTTTTCGTTTTGTTTGTCTTATTGGTCTCCAGGTTCGTCTATAGTAGAAGCATTTGACGTATCACCATCAGTTACGCCCATATTTGTTATAGTACTAAAATCAAAATAATTCAAATATATTAACTTTAATGTTATGTACTAAATTTATATAAAAAATATAAATAAAAACAAAATATTATTAAATTTAAAATTAATCAATTTTTTTTGGTTTAAATTAGGATGTCTTGGCACACCCCATAGATTCACCTATGCAATATTTGATATACATAAACTATTATGAATCAACTTTATAATATAATATAGTTTATAAGTATGAGCATACCTTCTTTCGTATTCAACAGTGTCTAAAAAGATAAATTCATTGTACATCGATTTTTTTTACATGGAGCAGCTGATCCTGTTGGAAGTTTTTTTTTGGCGATTGTTGTAAATGTTTTAAGCGAAATATAGTTGAAAGTCATAGTGAAGTTGTTTTGTTCAAGAAGTTAACATATATTTATTTATATCAGAAGTGGGATTTCGATCTGAAGTTCGCAGTGCGTTGCCGGAAAATAGAGAGTACGAAGAGTATTACGGTAATAGTTATTTTTAGTCTGTTGAATTACGCCATTACGGCCGACGCGTGGTGTTCACGTTTGTGATCCGAGTCACGTGGGTTGGTTCGGTAATATTACGCTCCAGGGAGTTTGTATATATTGTTCGTTATCAATAAAACGGGAGTTGTAGCCGTGTTTGTGGCTGTGATAAGATTTTTGTGTGATACGAAAATTGTTGTTGTGATAAGATTGTTATTGTTTACGTTGATGATAACTGATAACAGTTCGTACCGATTACAACGTATTTGTAAAACAATATTTTTTAACTTTTCTTTCGTCCGCGAAGTTGTCGTCGGTCGATTGCCATGGCGGATGGTCATAACGAATGTACCGACGCGTTATCGTATGATGAATTGATCGCGCTTGTCGCAAAATTACGCGAAAAAATCGATGATCACGCCGACACGGGTAGGTCTGTGATGTCCGAACGCAGGACGACCAGCTCTAGTACAATGCGCGTTGTACCTACAGAATTTCGAGTGGTGCCTGACCTGAACAGGAATGTAAGGACGTTCACTGGACTGGATCACCGCGACATGCCGAAGATTGGTTAGAAGAGGTAAAAGGTATGGCGACACTGAACGGCTAGTCTTTTCAATACACATATTAATTTATACGAATGTATATGAGTAGTTCGGCTCGAGACTGGTTTGCGGAACGTGACTTTGTTGATTTTGACGGATTCGAAAGGAAATTTCGTACAAGATTTGTACGTATGGTTAGTATGTCCGATCGTGAGGACGAAATGAAGACACGGAAGCAAGGTTCGAATGAAAGTATAATGGAGTATATCCAACCCAAATTACGAATGTGCCGAGGGTTGCGTTTGTCGTTTGAGTTGACCAAGGACTATGTTCTTCGTGGGCTCTATCTGAAGGCAATGGCCCTGTACGCTATCGGGCGAAACCATCGCGACGAAGATGAACTGTTGGATGATCTGTTAAGTTGGGACCTAACCTAACCTAACGTATGAACAACTTGCACGGAGCAGGTGATCGAAGTAAAGGTTTCGGTGTGAAACGACCATCAGCCGGAGTGATGGACTCTACAGTGAGACAAACTCGTGTGGTATGTGGTGAGTCAAAGAAACAAATTGTTACGTGGAGGAAAACCGTTCATGTTGTCGAAAAGGTTAATACCCTGGTTAGTGTAGACCAAGGGGTAAGACAACCCACTTTTTGGGTCTGTCGCAAGACCGGATATCTGTCATGGGACTGTCCAAATAAAAAAGCAACCACCTGTTATAGTTGCGAAGCTGAAGGACACATTCGACCCAATTGTCCGGAATGGGGCCAGGCGAATGTGACTGTGGAAGCCCGCGAGCCGAGAAGTTACCCCTACCGGAAGGTAGGTCGTATCAATGGGATCGACGTTGATGTGCTGTTGGATACAGGAAGTCATCATTCACTTGTGAAAGCCAGTGTTGCTCTGAGATGTGGACTGAAGACTTGTCCGACGGAACGCCAACTATATGGTATAGGGAACACTACGGTACCGTCACTGAAAACAGTAGGAGAAACTCGGGCTACGGTATCAATAGATGAGGTGTGTCCTGGAGAAGTGATGTTGTTGGTCGTTCCAGACGAAGCGCAAGTACCGAGTGTAATTATCGGGCGATCGTAGCTAGACTTGCAAGCGGTGTCGTACCGAAAGTCGCAAGGTCAGTTGTTTATCTACAAGACAGAACCATCAGACGAGGTGACGGAGACAACTGTTACTACTCTTAATTCTGATGCGGATACTTGCATGTAGTTGAAGTTGACAAAGAATCTGTTGTGCGGATGCCACTAGTTGAATCTGATTTCGGTTATGTGAACAATCGAGTGACCTTCCATGAACGCAATAAATTGTTTGAACTGGTCAACGAATATCATGATTGCTTCGCTAAAGACTTAGGTGAGCTGGGATGTAGTCCCTTGATGACCGTGGGGATACAGGAGATGTCCGTTGTATGTCGACCATATAAGACAACACCTGCTGACCGCGAAGAGATAAGTCGCATAGTGTCCGAATGGAAATGATATGGACTAGTGAGTGAAACAACGTCGCCGTACGCGAGCCCGGTTTTGTTGGTTAAACAAAATAATAAGAATAGATTATGCGTGGATTATAAATAAGCAGATGATAAAACAGCAATTTCCCCTTCCAGACATGTTGGAGCAACTGGAATCACTAGTCACATGTCGACTGTTCACACAGCTTGACCTGGCCAGTGGATATTTACAGATTCCATTGACTGATGAAGCTAAGGAAAAGACAGCATTCATAACAGCCGATACCACGGGTCAATTCAATCGGACGCCTTTTGGCCTGTCTGGGGATGTAACCGAGTTCACCCGGCTTATGCAACGAAACTGGGACCGCTACGAGGAAAAATTGTGAGAAACTATTTGGATGATATGGTGATCAACGGTGAAGATTGGGATGATTGGGGTGAAGATTTGACATGTTGAAGAATCTGCGAGCTGTGCTGGGATGTTTGAGGAATGCCAAATTGACCTTGAAGCCAGCAAAGTGTTTTTTTGGATGTGAACGCATAGAGTTTTTGGGTTTTTTGGGAGAACGGTGAGAAGGATTCGTCCAGGATCGGAGAAAACGAGGGCAATTGCAGAGTACCCGCCTCCCACAGATGTTCATTCCGTGCGGAGATTTCTTGGTCTTACAGGATTTTTCCGACGTTTCGTAGAGCGTTACGCTACGATAGCAGAACCATTGACTCAATTGATCAGGAAGAACGTGGGTTTTACCTGGGGAGAAGAACAGGAACGAGCTTTTACTAGGTTACGAAACTGCTTGACGGTGAAGCTGTTCAAACAATGTTTCGAAGTGATGCTGGAGTAACAGAATTGCTCACAGATGCGAGTTCTACTGGGCTAGGAGCTATGTTGCTTCAAGCAGAGGTTGTAGGCGATCCATTGAAACTGGTGTATTGTGCAAGCCGGAAGACAAGTGATGCAGAAACATGATACCATCGAAGTAAACTGGAGTTGCTGTGCGTTGTGTGGTCTATCAATAAGTTACGACAGTATCTTCTTGGCACCAAATTTATTGTATATACTGACTGCCAGGCGCTGACTTACTTGAACAATTATAAAAGTGTGAACGCGCAAGTGGCTCGGTTGCACGATTCGTTACAGGAATACGACTTTGAAGTAAAGTACAAGACGGGTGCTAGAATGTCTCATGTTGATGCACTTTCACGTGCTCCAATTGATCTTGAAGAGCTGCCAATGGATGATGTTTTAGATAAACGGTATGAAGTTTGTCTCGTACTATCCGAAGTGGAACGGGTGGCTATGTGTCAAGCAGCAGACCCTGAGACTGTAAGTGCGAAACAGATGGCTCGTGACAATCCAGATAAATTGTTTACGATTGAAGATGACATATTGTATCGACGACATAGAGAAAAGAAGTTATTTGTAATGCCCAAGTCAATGAGGAAGAGTTTAGTAGTTACTGCGCATGACCTTAGTGGACATCCAGTCGGGAACCAGATTGTTGCTAATATTTTACAAGACTTGGTTTCCAGGGGTGAGGAGATATGTACGATCATTGATTATAGAATAGACAGATAGTCTACGGCATAGGAAAATTTGGCTACTAATATTATATTTATACGGGTTGCCGAGAGGTGGCGCTGTATGAATTGACACAATTAATTTTACTTTTTCCTACAATAGTATATATTAGTATTTCCATTTTCAACAGTCAATACGACTTTAGATACCACGGCTGTGTGCCTATATGTATATGTGTCGCGAGGCAGCATATTATTTGAAACCTGTTTCTGTCTGTCTAATTATATTAATAAATAATAAAAAAAATATATATATAATATATCAATTACCCACATCTCGTCACAAACATACGGAAATATTTTGATGGTAATGGCCGTTTCATGAGAAATTTCTTATTCACACAATCACACATTGTTGTTTACGTTTATGTGTATATACAATTTGTACAAAACATAATAAATTGTGAATTTTTATAATTATGATTTTCTGAGGAAGGTTAGACGAATAATACTTCTGAACAAATTTAAAGTAAAGAAGTTCATCTATGTTTTTACCAGATAAATGATAATAGCAACAATAATACAATTTTTTATAGCTGTTTAAAAATCAATAAAATATATTTTTTTAATCATCATTTTTTTTAGTTCATAATATGAATATTTTCAAAAATCATCTAGTACAAATAAAGACAATGAAGTAACAAATTCAAAATCATTTTTTAAAATTAATAAAATACCAGTATAATGTTTATTTATGCAAATTTACAGACCATCTAAACGTTTAAAAAAAAAAAAACAAAAAATATGAGACACAACATAAAATATTAAATTTTAATTCTTTTAAATTATTTTTAATCATAATATATAAATATTTTTTCTTATTCAAATAATATAATATTGTTTTAAAATCTTAACTTTAAGTAAAAATGTATAAACTTAAATTTCAAAAAAAAAATAAAAAAGTTTTAGGATTAGTTTCTGTTAATGGTGGAAGTTCTGAAGGTTCTCTAAATTGATATGTATAGATTGTGGATTCAATTAACTCTTATAGGTACAATTTCAGAACACAGGAACAATAAAAATAAATAAAGGCATCTATTAATAAATTAAATATGGTTTAATATTTTTAACTTAGAAAGTTTTGCCAATTTTGATGTATTTGAAAACATTTTTGTTTTATTAAATATTTTACATATTAAAAGTAATTCAATTATATACATTTTATGTTCTATACAGTTTTCCATTGATTCATTTAGCCATTTTATAATAGTATTATTTTTTTTTATATGCTCAGTTAATTGAAATTGAAATTTTTTTTATGCAAATAATTTTTATAATTGTTTTCAAAAATATTTAACATTTTATTTATTACATTATAAAAAGAATTTGATGGTGTTTTAAGTCCATTTTCATTATCAATTAATGTGTAATTTTTATTAATTAAAAGTAATTGCTTTTATCATTTAAATTTGTATTTATAAAAAGTTCACATTGACAATGTGTGCAATTAAATTTTTTTATACATTTATATCCTAAATATCCTGCAAAGTATGTAACAGAACAGTCCTCTAAAGTAACATCATTATTTAAATTTTCAATATTAAAAGAATTCTCATCAGTAGATATAGAAGAAATAGATAAACGGGGAGATAAATTAGAAATATATTCAGTATCAGAGTCAGAAGGATTGGAATTTATATTATTTTGTAATCCTATTGAGTCGAATATTATTGGATTATCATCTACTTGAGTGTCCTCACAATTTGTACCTTTGGATGTACATAAAGAAAAAATACAATTACTTCTTATTGAAGTCCTAATTATTCTAGCTGTTGGATTTTTATTATAACCGCCATTTTGTCGAATAATACTAAAAAGATTTTCTAATGCATCATAATTCAAACGATTAGTCATTAAAAAAACAATATCATTGGATTTTTCTTATTCAAAAAATTGTAATACACCATTGATTGTCTGTGTAAAACCTTTAAAACAAGGTGGTTGTGTAAATTTTCCTTTTTTTAATTGTTGTAAATTTGTGAAGATTTATTTTAAAAAAAATTTACTGTTCCTAAACCAGTTAATGCACAGTGATACGGATTATGACTATATAAAGACCTACTATTAAGACAGTCAAGTAAATTATTAATAAACTCAATAAAATCTGCGGTATTCGAGGAAGTGTTACTTTGAAGTTGTCCTGTTTGTATACAAGTTCGCATTGTTGCTGACATGGAATTGCTTAATAATTGTGCTGCTAATTTAACGCGCATTTTTTGAAAATAAATAGGATATATGTGTGCATCTGTAAGTTTGATGAGAGCCTTACTTTTTTGATTTTGTTTGTCTAACTCATATGTTTTTTTTATGTCATCAAATGAAATTTTAATGTTATTGTCTTTTATAAAACAGGCTTCAATTAAATTATTTCTAATACTTTTAAGTAAATGTGGAACGTCAAATAAAGAAAATATTTTGTTATTGTTAATGAAAAAGAATGGCTTATCTTCTGAAATATTTAATGATTTCAAAGTACTTTGATTATTTGTGCCTTGATCATACACTATAATTTTTAGCCATAATCCAACCTCGAATAATTTTTGAAGAACATCAATAACTAATTTTTTTAATATTATTTTGTTAACTCCAGAATGAGCGAGAAAATAGGCAGTTGGAAACTTCCAAGGTGAATAAATACCACGAGCCATAAATACTAGAACACAGTTAGCACTTTTATTAGACCTACCATAATGACCTAAGTCTTCAAAACCTTTAATGAAATCAAATTCTTTGGAATATTCTAAAAACTCTTTTATATACATTTCATCAAAACAAACAGTGCACGCTTTTTCTTTATATTCGGATGACTCAAATTTTTTTTTGAAGATGACTAAAAAATAATTTGCTAAAACCTGGTAAGAATTTGGATTGACCAATTCAACGACGAATAGTTGATGGTCCTGGTAAATTAACTTACTGTGAACGTAAAAATTTATGTGCCGTTGGAGATTTATAATATAAATTTAAAGCTAAATTTTTTTCATTTAATGTCCATGATTGACGCTTATCTTTTAGTTGCATTTTCACCATTGCTTTAGAATTTACAGATGCAAAATTATGAGTATTTACTAAATTTTTAAAATTATTATGTAAGTTAAAACTATTAACTCTTTTTTTTAATTTTGTAATGTGAGTAATTTTATTATGAATTATTTTGTTTTTTCGTTTTAATTTTTGTTTTAAATTTAATTTTCTAGGTGTGTCTAATTGAATTGAATCACATTTATTTTTTAAATATGAACTTGGCATTTGTATTATATTACTTATTTTATTTTTTCGAGGAGTCAAAATTAAAGAAGAGGGACTAGGGAAAACGAATTCTACTGTATCTGATTTTGTCCTTGAATATGTTTTAGTTGAAGTGGATATTGAAATATATGTTCAGATTTATCATTTTGATCAAAACCTAATGACGTAGATGGCTGTTCATTAGATTTATATTTGTAGGGGATAACAGTGTGTATTAATTGATTTTTATTTAAGAAATTTGTGAAGCTCTCTGATGGAAAATGTTCTTGACAAATGTACCTATTATAAAGTTTTCCTGTTCCATGAAAAATAAACTTGTATTTCCTGCAAAGGTAAATAAATTCAACAATTTAACATCTCCTATTTTTACTCATGTACATACAAATAATAGAATACATTTTTAATAATTCTATAAAAAACTATAAAAATTATTACTGAGTTAATGATACATTTAATTTTTTATATTATGTAAGTATCTTATATTTTCCGGAGTAAGTAATGCAAAAGCAGTCCCCTTCGGTTCAATAACGAAAAAAAAGTATCTTATATTTAAAATTTAAATAATTTACTTACCCGAGTTTATTATCCAAATTTCTATTCTTTCGTCATTTGGAAAACGAAACATTTTTAAATTAGGAGATTTTTTTTTTTGATTTTCCACAATCGAAATACTGACACTTATTTCCAGCCATATTAAAATAATGAAAAACAAATACTATCACGAATTTACAAATAAAAATGTTTATTGTGGGACCACAGGTGCGAATACAAATGACGTATTCACAACGCAATTTACAGAATTAGATAGATAAATTAAAAGAAACATATATAAATATATACAAAAATTAAATTATAAAATATAGTTAATACTATAAAATTCATATAGTCAACACAGAGGACAACAAATGATTAATTTTGAAAACAATGAGTGTTTTTAATAAAACAAAGTGTTAAAAAAATGTCTTGAAATCGCAATGGCAACAGGCACGTGTTAACATGTTGGTTCTCGAAAATCGAGAGCGAGCCATCGGCGATCGCGATAGCTCACTGATCAACGCCGCCGTCGATACGTTCCGATTTATCTTATTTGAGACAAAGCTGATTATTTAAAGATAAACGCATAGTTAGGTCGTATTAGATAATAAAATAATAGTGAATAATGCATTAATGTGTTATAGTTTTCATACCATGGAGTAATTCGTTTTATTTCAATTTACGATATAAATATACATTATAATATAATCGATATATTGATAATATAACAATTTATTAACCAATATTGAAGTCAGAATTCCCAACATTAATAGTACAAATATTCTATTATTAAAAACGCCATCATAAGTTACTCCCCACACGTTTCATCATACTATGACGGGGTACCCCTACCTTGCATCCCAATACCCCCCATATAACCCATCTACCTATGGCAAAGGTACAGCTCTGCATCCTTTCTACAATAGCGCTCCATAGTGGTCGCATCCCAGAAGTAGTAGCCAAATATTAACATTACGTAGGCTATCTGTCTATTCTATAATCAATGGTACGATTGCACATTAACTCTTGTTTTGAGTGTCTGCTGACGAAGAACCATAGAGGCAAGAGACCAGGACTTCTCCATCCAGTACCCGTTGGGAAACGGCCCTTTGAGACTGTCCATGCGGATTATGTAGGACCATTCGTTACGACTAAAGAGGGGTATCCTTACATTCTAGTGATGATTGACAACCTGACAAAGTATGTGTCACTTTAAGCAGTGGAAAATACTTGTGCGGACCAATTGATTTCCTGTGTTAGGAGGTTCGTGGACGACTTTGGGTTACCTGGAAGACTGATTACAGACCGTGGTACTTGTTACACTTCTAAGGCGTTTGAGTCCTTTTGTTGTGTGCGTAAGGGATAAAGTTGATACATTAATCGTCCTGCCACCCACAAGCAAATGGCGAAGTGGAAAGGACACACAGTGTGGTCATGTCTGTCTTAAGAACGTCCAACGAAGAGGCCGACAGTTGGACTAAATTATTGCCTGAAGTACAACGACAAATAAACAATAGTGAAAGTAAAGTCGTTATAAAAACTCCGTTTGATTTACTTCACGGATACCGTCTGAGGTTCTACCAAGGACTTTTACGGTGTTTGTCCAAGACTGTGGATGATTGGACACCATCAGAAAAATTGAGGGAAGAAGCCAGAGAACAGATGATGTTAAATAAAGACAAAATGAAGTCCATATATGACCAAAAACGCCACAACAATACAAGCTCCATTGTAGGGGAAATAGTAGTAATAAAAAGAGCTTCTAACTCAACAGGAGAGTCTACTAAGCTCCAGAATCGTTATTGTAGTCCGTTGGTGGTAACAGAGGTGTTTCCATCAGATGTTTACAGAGTAGTGAAGGGACAGTTTACGACAATCGCTCATGTGAGCCGGCTAAAATCGTGGAAGTTGCCAGAAAAATGCGATGAAGTAGAAGTGTGTGAAGACGTGGAGAAAACTAATAAGACTGAGGTTAGACGACCATGTCGTAACAGACGTATTCCTGTGTGGATGGGTGACTACGAGACTGAGAAATGACTGATAAATATTGTTAAGTTTATTAAATTTTATATTGTTTATGAATCACGTTGACGTGAACTACCAATATTGTAAGATTATTAAAATTAATATTTGTTATGAATTATGTTAATAATACGAAACTACTAGTCTTGTTGAGTTTATATAATTGTATTTTTTTTTGTACTTATTTTTTTTTTTTTTTGTATATGAATTATGTTGACTGAAGATCATAATGACCATATTAATCAGTCGTTTCTCACGTACCATGTAGTCCACATTGTCTCGCGTGTGTAGTTTTATAAGCCTATTAAACTATTAAAAATAAAAAAATTTATAAAGCTAAAAGTCTATAACAACTCTCTTCTGTCCGAGAACCAAAACCCATCAAATCCTTACAGTCTACTCAACATAGTCCTTCGAAAACGGATAGTGGAATAATTGTAAGTAAAGTGCGACTCGAAATAAATAAAGTATACGAATCGAAATAAATAAAGTGCGAATTGAAAAAAAAAAAATTGCGTGTGATCAAAAAACATAAAATTCAATCAGGATTGAAAAATGCGGCTTAATAAAAAGTAATTTAAAGTAAGAGTTTTCCAATTTCCTGTATAATTTTATAAGATTCCTCTACGTTAAAATTCTCCATGTTTTTGGGCTTTACCGATGAGGTTATAGTACATTAGTTATTAGTGGATTATATTAGTCGCCCATGAAATTGACAATAATATCAACCCAAAAAAGGCACTTGGTTTCGACATGATCAGCCCACACATACTTAAGGAGTTACCAAAGAAGGCGATTATCCTTTTAACGACTGGAATGTTTCCCTTTGGAGGCTTTGGAGGAAAAAAATACTGCTGTGGAAAGTTTCTAGATGTAGCCCCAAGCTTTAGGTAGGGTTTGGCACACAGGACTACTCATAAAACTACGAGAACAACTACCACATACCTGGTGCGCACTCTTAGTATCTTATCTGACCGAAAGACAATTTAGAATTATACATGAAGAAGCAATAACAAATTAGAAAAACATATTAGCAGGAATATTACAAGGTAGTGTGTTATAACCTGCCTTTTATCTGCTTTACACAGCTGATATTCTAACCAACTAGAACTCAATTATATCTATGTTTGCTAATGATACTGCAATTGTAGCAACAAGCAGTGAACAATAGACTGTGACTGAAAACGTACAAACCTCAATCAACCACATCGCTAACTGGACAAAGAGAATGAAAATCAAGATCAAAAGTGATAAATCGATACACGTAAATTATACACAATGTAAAACTGAAAATCTCCGAATTCGTTGAATCATAAAACAATCTAACAAAAAGATTTTGCTAAATACTTGGGTATGCACCTGGATTCTCACCTTAATTGGAAATACCACGTCTGCCAGAAAAAAATGTGCAAGCTGTACTGGTTTATAAAATAATATACTGTATCGCCAGGGTTGTTATAAAACATGTTTTTATTAAAATCTCAGTTTAAAACTGTTGTATACCTGTTTAGTATTATACATATTTTATACGTTAATATTAGTGCGGTTGTGAATTTGTGATTATAGAAAAACCCGCAACCGTCACTGCGATTACATTGTACAATAAAATTAAATACAATTATGTTTTGTTAAAATCAAGCCACCTAGTTGTAAAGTGTAACCTTGTCCATAAGATAAAACAAAAACTGATTTTTAGTTTTAAAAAAAAATTTTTATTAAAAAACATTTTTTTTGTAACATAATTATTTATGTATAAAACGTTTAAAACATGTTTTATATTATTTAAAACATAGATGTTTTTATAGCTATACGCAATATGTCCACACAGAACACTGGACAGTGGACAGTAATCAGTAAATCGTACATAATTAAAAATATAATTATGTTGAATATAATAAATATAATGGTTAGCCACTAAGCATTTACTATTTATAGTTGCTCTGTATTCGCCTTTTATCAGAATTCACTATTCAGAGTTAAATATGTAACCGAAATATGGTTTCATCGTGTTGATGTGTTGCGGCAATAATTCTTTAGAATTTGAGATAATAGAAAATATATATAGGTACATTATATAAAAAATATTATTCATAATATATAATATATTGTATTATATATTTATATTATTTTATTATAGTTTACAAGTTTAATATGTATACATATTTTATCCGTAATCCCATTGATTATAGAAATATAGAATAGACTAATCTATTCTATAATCAATGGTAATCCGTTTTCCGTGATAGAGTTAAATTGTTTAGGTACGTACAGTATGTTATTATAATATTAGAAACACTTATCATTTTACTTGTTATAATTTTATCATAAATTTTGCCCCCTATGAATAACACATGATTATTCACGTGTTTACTTATTTTATGTTTTCTATTTAGGTAGAATTGAGTAAAATTATTTAGTAAAATTGATTAATCAACTAAGGCCTGGTTATAAACTTCCAAATAGGCATAATATTGCTAATAATTTGCTTAATGATGTATTTAGTGAAACTATTTTTGATATAAAAACATTATTAAAGGGTAAAAGTGTTTGCATGTCAATGGATGGCTGGAGCAATATTCATAATGAACCAATTGAAAAAAACCGTATTTGATGTTATTGAAAAATCTGTTTATTTAGTTAAAACTATTGACACTTAAGACAATTCTCATAATTCAGAGTATCTCTTCAATTTAGCTGTAGAAGCCATAAAAAATTGCAAAAATTATGATTACACTGTTCGAAGATTTGTCACTGATAATGCTGCCAATATGGCCAAAATGCGTGAAGAACTTGCTCAAATTGATGAAATTGGTGCAGTAATTAATAATGTACGTGGTATTATCACATATGGTTAAAGTCTTAAATTTATTAGCACGTGATTTAGAAGTTAACTGTATAAAATCAAATATTAAACAAATCATTAAGTATTTTAGAAATAATCATAAAATGGGAGCAAAATACAAACAAACAGGTGGAAAGACCATCAGATGTGCGTTGGAATACTTTTTCTGATTGTTTGCAGTCTTATTTGGAAAATTGGCATGTATTAAGTTTAGTTTGTTCGAATAATCGTGCAGCTATGGACGCTACAATAATTAGAAAAATTGAAGATATGGAAATGAAAAGAAATGCAGAAGACTATTTCAATAAACTAAAATGATATCAATTTCATTAGATAAAATACAGAAGGATTCATGCACATTAAGTGAACCTATTGATGTCTGGAAAGATTTAATTGATTTTTTTGAAAAAAATTGTAACGCAAGTGAGATTGAAAAACTTAAAAACAGATTTTATATGACTGTTACATCACCAGATTTTTTAGCGAACATTTTAGATCCTAAATATAGTAGATCTCGTTTATCTGAAGAGGAATCTGATTCAGCATTCCAATATCTCTACTGTTATCATCCAAATGTAAAAGCTAAGTAATAAATTTTCAAACACAAAGAAGTCCATTTAAACTTTACTTATTCCACCCTCAAACCCTTATTGATATTAATCCATTGACATGATGGAATGCTTTATATAGAAGGAATTTGATATCGAATGAGTTAAATACATTAACAATGCAATTATTTACTACTGTATGTAGTTCAGCGGGCATTGAAAGGTTATTTTCATCTTTTGGATTTATACATTCTAAGTTCAGAAATCGTTTGGGCGTAGAAAAGTGCTCAAAATTAGTTACTGTTTTCAAGTATCTTAATAAGTAAAATACAATTTAATTAATTAAATTATATTCAATAAGTTTTATTATTTTAATTTTTTAAATTTATTTATTGAACAGATTTTTCATATTTATTGATTTTATGTTTTGTTAATTTTAAAAGTTTAAAAGAAGTTTAAAATATCATAATAAAAAACAGTCATTTTAAACAATGTTTTGTTTGTATTGTTTTAATTTAGGATATTTTAAATATAATGTTTAAAAAATATTTAAAATGATTGATTAAAACAAAATGTTTTAAACATAACAACTCTGTGTATCGCCCGTATTTGTGACTGATGTTATTATTATAATATGTTATTATGCTCACACATCAACATTTGTGCCATACTTAGCAACTTAAAATAATTACATTACATTTCTATAATTATTGCTATTTGTTACAAAACTACTTTATAATTAATATTATATCTATTTATTTCTTTTATTGTTTTCAATTATTCAATAATTCAATAATATGGATAGATATGTATGTTTTGGATAGAAAACTGCATCTTGTTGGTATATTATTTAGCTAATTTTTTGAATTTCTCAAAAATATTTCCTTGGAAGAAGGAAGACTACCAAAAAATGGTGGAAAATTGGCAAAATTCACGGAAATCATATAATTTTAACGAAATTGATTTTAGTTTTTCATGAAAAGTTATGAGTTTTTGAATCTAGGAAATTTTTATAGGTAGTCTCCATTCATAATAAAATTTTGAACGAATTAAGTGATTTCCTGACTAAACATAGAACTATGACATTTTTCCTAAAATGTTTAATAATACCTGAAATTTTGGGTTTAACGGTTTTAAAATTTTATAGAAGCCAACTAATATACTACTAATAAAACTATTTACAAATTACTTTGAAAATCGTAAGTCACAATTTTTTTTTAAAGTTTGAATATTTAATAGAATTTAATATTATATTTTTTGTGTTCTTAAAAATCTGAAGATACATTTTTGGGTAGAAATTACGGTCCGATTATCATAAGTATAAGGTATACTTTCGGTTGAAAATTGTATCTATTTAGTATATTATTTAGTTCATTTTTCGAATTCCTCAAAAGTATTTTCTCGAGACAGGAAAAACTCCCAAAAAATAACGAAAAACGGAAAAATTCACTGAAATCATAATTTTGACGAAATTTATATTGTATTTTCATGATAACTAATGCAATTTTGAATCTAGGAACTTGTAAATTTTTTTGAGTATTCTCATAGGTTAATAATACACAAATTAAAAATTTAAGAACGGATTATTAGTGTAATATATTGAGTTTCCCTACCAATCGTATTGGTTTCTTTTTAAAGCTTAATTGTAATAAAAATTCATTTCTCAGAGGACTGTAATAACGAAGGAAGAGCGTCCGGAATGACTTCCCCGTTTTTTAAATTATGTGAAACATACTTAAGAAATTAAAGTCATAAAAAAAAAAATTAAATTGCACTTATATGTAAATATTTATATTTAGTTATATATAGTATTCAGACTACTATAATTTAAATAAAGTATAATAATATATGATTTAACAATAGAATCACACCTTATGATTTTACTATACATTTAATAAAAACTGTAATGTGTTATTATTATTATTAATATAATTATTATTTTAAATTATTATTGTATTAAATGATAATTAACATGTCAACCCGAAAAATAGTTCTAAATTTTTGAGTGTGTATGGATATACTCCGTCATCGTCATTTCATAGAATAATCAATCCACTTTTTATAGTTATATTTTGCTTGTTGAAGAGCTAAAATAATAACATTTGTTATAATAGTAAAAATGTATTAGAGTTTTTTCATTTTTAGCTATATGCATTTAAAAATAATAATCTAAGCATAACATATTTGTATTTTATTTTATTCATCGATTATATTGTTCAAATAAATATAAAATCGATTGCGTGATACAGATAAGAGATAACTCTAAGTTGTAATTCTCATAAAATATAATTATTTGTTTAAATGTGTAATAAATACCATGAAATGATAATGTGAGTAAAAATATTTCCTTTGATTTATTAAAAATCAAATTGAAATCTGCAAAATAAAATTTAACCTGCTATAATTATATACATAATGATAGGATATTAATAAATTATCTTTGATGAATAGAAACTAAAGATGAATTAGTAATATATAATTATTAGGTATGTGAAGTTTTAATTTTTACTTTTTTTTTCAACTGCAATTGAATTAAAAAGGATATTAAAATAATTATATTGATCATTTTCTAAAATGATCATAATATAGATATTATAATTATTTTGATAATATCAGGACGGTAGTGTTGATTTCATATACATGTTTAACTAAATAAAATATAAATACAAAATTACAATGTACACATACAATGTTTTATCTAACGTAATTTGAACATTAAGATGTAAACAGATATTTTATATTTAATGATGGATAATTTCATTGTCTATTTTGAATTCAACTCGTGTATTAAAAAAATTATAGTTTGTGGATACAATTTGTTAGTATAGCAGCCGTATAAGTATGTCACGACCTGGAGAAGGTATTATCGCAGGTGGACAGATTAATTTAGAATGAATTGATTTTTGAATTTTGTTTTGTATTTTTAAACAAAAAGAAAAAAAAATGATCACAACTTTGGTTTTAGTCTTATAGACGCACAGGTTTCTTTGTTAAAAAACAAGAAAAAGAAAAAGAGAAAAAAAAATAATAATAATAATTATGTCACAACAATTTTTAGTGCCGCGTGTATATTCGTTTTCGGATAACTAACTTTTTTTTCACGGACCAGTTTCTCGCGCGCGGACATACGGCCGTCGCCAGTTGGCGCAGTCTATCAGTGATGTGCGGTGTCCACTGGTGTCGCCAACTTCGAGCTGACGGTTGACGATTGAGACACAACTCCGATCCGCAGGATGGATGTTTGATTCAAACCTCATCATATCGCGGACCGTGTCAAGTATAGGTAATTACCTACATCTAATTACTACCTACATTACTTTTACTAGTAAGTAGTAGGTATAGTAAAATGTATATCGTTAGTATAATAAAGTAAAAAAAAAATTTAATACATTAAATGAGACGAATGATTATTACAAAATATATTTTTATAAATAAGTTTAGCTATTAGAATACTTCTATTCAGTGGCGTAATTGCGGAAAGGGGGACAAGTGGGGGAACTTACTCCCTTAATTTTAAAAGTTTTTTATATTAATTGTTTATCGTGAAGGGGCAAAAGTATAATTTTGCCCTCCCCCCCCCCCCGCCAGATAAGTTAACAGTTCATCACTATGAAATTGAAAATGTGTTTAAATATTGTTGATAGTGATTTTTTAAACTTATTATTATTAACAATTTTTAGTTATTATTATTATTAGTATTATTTTAGTATTAACACTTATTATTAGTAACTAACTAAAAAAATATAAAGTAATTCCCATGAGTTTAAGGCTTGTGTATTGTGTAGTAGTGTAAAAATAAAAAACTAGGTATAATGTAAAAGAAAAATGTATTTTACCCCCCCCCCCCCCCCACTTCGCCCGTTTACAATTTTGATGAGTACATTATTTTGCCTCCCTATTTTTTTACCCAGTTACGTCACTGTTTTTATTAATTGAATAATTATCTATACTTGCAGAAAAATTCTGGATCAATGTTATAAACTTCATTAATATACTCCAAGGGAACTGGTGTTAAATCTAATAATATAAATTTAAAAAAAAAAAGTTATAACTTATAAATATTATTTTATGTTCTATGAAATGTATATGGTATATTTTAATATTATATGTCATCCAAATCTAAATAATAATCAAAACATAAAATTGTATTCTAAGATTAATAAAAAAAAAAATAATAATCAATGATAAATCGTCACATTTGAAAATATTATTTATCGTACCAATTTAATAAGTTTGTGAATAATCATTAAATATTTTATTCTCATATATAATACTCTTTCATTAGTTTTTATAAAAATATCAAATATAATATAATTTCCGTGATTTTTATATAATCTACCGTATTAAAAATACCAATTCAAAGAAAATCTATATTGGGAAATTGGTTAAAATTAAATAATATCTAGATGCAATTCTCTATCAAACATGATAGGGTAACTAGACCATTATCTTTAAAAAAAACAGTGTATTCTTATTGTTAGCACGTCGCTCGCCTTAAGACGAAATCGCCTGGTGTGGGCGACGCACTTGCGAACATAAAAATTAAACTCTTAACCAAAATAATACTATTAATAAAATGATTGTATTAATATTCTAAAATTACTATACATTAAAGGGCGCCCAAATTTAAAACAATGTATCTTAAAACTAAATACTTGTATAAAATTTCTGAATACAAAATGGTTTTAAAACAATGATAAAAATTGACATTTACAAATTACGATTCAGTGTCCTTCATATCCAGCCGCCAAGTATTAGGATCAAAAAAACATCAATTGTTGAAAATTCAGCGTTCGTCCACAATGGAAAAGATTTTCTTCAAAGTAGAAAAAAATAGAAAAAACGTGACATACGGCACATATACGACCGGGAGCAGCCTGTATAACAGTTCGTAGTGTACTTAAATATTATAATTATGTCTAGCCGTATGCGACGATTAGTCAGCGAGCGTAAAAGACGTTATGTAATTAGCATGAATTTGCATGCTAAATATTGGTACATAAAAAAAGTCAAATTTCGAAATGGGTGATGCTGGTGTAACGCACGGTCGTTTAGAATAGCTGTAGGCAAGAAATCATACAAGCGTCGTTGCTCGAATACGTATTTTAAACAAGTAACACATACATTATTATAAAAACATAAACTTTTATGACTTTTATAATATAAATTATATCTGTCGATTTTCAAAATTTTTTTTTATCTAGTTTAAATTGTATTGGTATAATCAAAATAATATATAAACAATATTATCGAGTAATTCTTCTTATCACTTAAAAATACTATTAGGAAAATCAAAAATGTATCTAAATAAAGTACCAAAGATGCAGTATTTATCGAAAATTCATTAAATTTGAGATGATTTGAGCATTATTTTAATATAATTTAAATAATGCGTTAATACGTCCTAAAAAAAAAATACACATCAGTGTAAAATAAAATAATATTTAACTCATTCGCTCAGAATTTAATTAATATAATAATGTATCTAACTATTGATTTGATTATATAAAGTGTAATAAATTTTCAGTAGATAATTTCATCTAGTATGTATTTTATTGAAGTCATTTTTCCAAATTTACTAATTTAATTTTGTTATTAGATTTTGAGCGAAGCAAAATTGGTTTTACAAAAATGGTTTTATTTTTTTTTTTTTTTTTATGTATGAAAATACTTATTCGGGTAGAAATAATGGTCTGATTACTACAAGTAGGGTATGCTTTCGGTTGCAAATCGTGTCTCGTTGGTACTTTATTTAGCTCATTTTTCGAATTTCTCAAAAGTCTTTCCGTGGGAGGGGAAAACTATAAAAAAATTATGAAAAATCGGCAAAATTACGATTTCTGTTATTTAAAATTTTTTAATTCGTTATAACTAATTGAGTTTTCATCTTAGGGACTTGAAATTTTTTTTGAGTGTTAACATAAGTAATATACATATGTGGTATAATTTTGGAATGAATTATTAGTATAGTGTATTGTAATATATTGAGTTTCGCTCAGAATCGTGTTTTCTAATGCAATATTATTGCATTCAAATCTTAATTATAATAAACCACTAATTTCTCCGAGGACTGAAGGGACGATGTAGGAATGCCTAAAATCGACATTCCCACTTTTTTTTTATTATTATTATTATAGAAATAATAATCTTAGAGTATTAAACTTCTTACAATTTTTGTGTATTCATATACGTGTTCTGCATAAGTGGCAACTTCCAAAAAGCAATACAATTGACGCAATGAGTCATTTTTACCGATTTTCATTTTTTTTTTCAGTAAAATGAATTTTATATGTTTAGTAATATTATTTGATTATATTTATAGATTACTTTGTTTTATGACTCTTAGCCTATACATATTGTATATTTCGCCTTTTATTGGTATAGCTGAAATTAAGGAAGTAATGTAATTTATTTTTTATATCTTCATGTACTCGCAACTAGATGAAATAAACCACCTTAACCTTACTCCTATACATAGATCTCGATCACCTATCTCTTGTCCATTCACACTTGTACATACACTAGTATATTCATATCTTTATCTATTCCATCTATCCATCTTTTCTTCGATCTTTATCTTTCCTTCTTACCTACTACATTCAATTCCATTACTAACCTTTACTGATTTCTACTGTATCAGCAATCATTCCTGTCGTAATCCGACAATCAGAAAGAACCAAATGAGGCACTTTTTCTACATTACCATCGATACGAATTTTTTTGGGTCGTTTTTCTCTCTCATCGTCTTCTACACATTCTCTTCCGTTTCTAAACCAGTATACGCACTTGAAAACTACGCTACGTTTCATACTTGAGTCCCCATACACTTTAATAATTCACATGCCCGTTATTTTGGAGTTTATCGAAAAATTTAATGTTCGTTCGTTGATTAGTCAAATTGGTTCGATCCATTTCTGACGGCGATAAAAAACAGTGCTTACTAAAATAGACACTAAATCGCACGTGTTTAGCCAATCACCGTCAAATTTTTATTGAATGCTCATGAATCATAAAACTTATACTTACAAATTGTGTCAAACATATTGGCACTAGTATTGCCATGTTTCAAAATAAAAAATCAATCCACGAACTTATCATCCACACCACGTATAACATAACTACATACACAGTTTTAATTTATTTTTCCTGTATTTATTCAAAATCTACTTTATACAAAATATCGGTTCTATTGTTAATTTTTCTGATATAAACCCAAACAAATTCTTTGATTACTCATCATCTAAAATTAGGATGCATCAGATCAATCAATTGTGTAAAATTCATAAAAAATTAATTGTTCAATTGTGAACCTTTTACAATTTATAAGGGAACACACAGACAAGTTGTAGATATATTACATTCTTTAGGGTATAACATATTATTTTGTATTCTATTTTTACTCACTTGTATATAAATTTATAAACCATTGAGGGTCTAAATTATAAAATTGATTAGTTTAATAAATCAGTAAGAAGACTAAAAATTGGTATTAAGAATACCACTTACTGATCACTGCAGAACTACTCGCTGCAGAACTACTCGCTGCAGAAGTACTCGCTGCAGAACTACTCGCTGCAGAATTGCTCGTACCGCACTCTTCGTTATCATTTATATCTAAATGAAAAAAATTTAAATTTCTACACTTAAATCAACGTTGGCTTATTTAAAAATAATAATAAGAAGAAGTATTATATTAATTGTATACAATATATTCGAATGTTTTTTCAATAATTATTTTTAAAAGTACGTCATACTACACATAGTAAAATATTTAATGGAAAAAGTGGGAATGTCGATTTTAGGCGTTCCTCCATTGTCCCTTCAGTCCTCGGAAAAATTAGTGGTTTATTATAATTAAGATTTGAATGCAATAATATTGCATTAGAAATACGATTCTGAGCGAAACTCAATATATTGCAATACACTATACTAATAATTCATTCCAAAATTTTACCTTACTTGTATACTACCTATGTTAATACTCAAAAAAATTTTCAAGTCCCTACAATCAAATCTCAATTAGTTAACACGAAATTAAAAAAATTAAAATAATGAAACCGTTATTTTGCCGATTTTCGGGAAGTTTTACTTTAAAAGCCTATAAAAAAAATTTGTCAGTTACGATTTTTAAAATATTTTATAAAACTATTAAGAAGTATATGTTTAGACTTCGATAAAATTTTCAAAGCGATAAATCAAAAATTGCCGGAAATATTAAGCATATTTGGAAAAAAGTTTAAAGTTCCATAATGGGCCAAATAATCGACCAATTCGTTCCAAAATTTTACTACATATGTATATTACGTTTGTTAACACTCAAAAAAAATATAAGTCCCTAAGATCAAAACTCAATTAGTAATCATGAAATAAATAAATTTAAAATAACAGAAATCGTAATTTGGCCGATTTTTCATAATTTTTTTGTAGTTTTTCCCCTCCCACGGAAAAACTTTTGAGAAATTCGAAAAATGAGCTAAATAAAGTACTAACTAGACACGATTTGCAACCGAAAACATACCCTACTTGTGGTAATCGGACCATTATTTCTACTCGAAAAAGTGCTGTCCATGGTTTGTTGCTATAATAGCATATAATGTATAATGCATAGTATATAATATTATTATTCTCGCAACAGTTGGACGTTTTTTTTTCCGTTTTCTCCGCTTTGCCATAAATTATTTTGGCGGCGTCACGGCGTTGGCTGCACTGCAATGCTACCGCGGTGGCTATTTAAACAATTTAACTGTAAAAAACGTTCGTAAAAGCTCAACAATTTATTTTTTGAACGAGAATCAAATCTGAATCTTTCACTAGTTGCTACTGAGTGAATGCTTTATAACTAATTTATTTAACGGATTAGGTTATGGTATCTATTTTACAAAATTAAATTACTATTAATAACTTAAATATTATTGGTTTTTTCTTTTGGCTTACAAATTTAGAATATTATTAAAAATAGTATATAGTCATATATATTAAAATAATATATATAGTCATTTGGTACTATCTATATGCGAAGTATATAATCTTTAAAAAAAATAATAATGGATTGTATACTATTTCCTGTGGTTGATTCGACCAACAAACTGTTTTTGGATACGATACTATTAATTATTATTAGATTCTAAATGAAGTGATGATTGTATTGGTTTTACAATTTTTTCTTTTACGTCTGAAGATATCTTTACAAGTAGAAATAATACAAGTAATGTATGTATTGTAGTACTTGTAATACTACAAGTAGGGTATTTTTTCGGTATCAAATTTTATCATAGCTCATTTTTTGTATTTCTTTCTTGGCAGAAGAAAAACTACCATAAAGTGACGAAAAATCGGCAATATTACTGTTTCTGATCATTTAATTTAAAATATTTTGGGATAACTAATGTAGTTTTGACGTAGAGACTTTACATTTTTTTAGTAATTTCATGGGTATTTTTTACGTGGTAAAATTACTAAAAAAATTGCTAATCTAACCACTAATTTATCCAAGGACCGAACTCAACTGAAGGGACGAAGGAGGAACATTCGTAATGGACTTTTCCGTTTTTTTTATTTAATATATATATAAATACGGAATGAAGAACCCAATACAATGTTGAAAGAAAATACAACAGTATATTAATAATTATAATTAAATTAATCATATTGGTATTAGAGTTTATAATGAGAATAACATAAATTTAGACGTACCTAATGAGTCTGAGTCCATGACTTGAGGACTGTTCTTTTTAATAAAGTCTAAATGAACAAATTTAAAGTTTTCACTATTAAATTAGTTACGTCTTACTTAAATACTTTTGATGTTAGAAATTATTTTAAAACTATTTTTATAAAACACTGAAAATTGTTTATTTTTTTAAATAAATCATTATGGGGGAATGATTAAATTGACAAATAAAAATTTCAACTATATTAAGGAATGTGTAATATATGTGTACAATACATTCTAATGTTTTTTCAATAATTCATTTTAAAAGAACGTAATACTACACATGTACTATACTTAGTTTTTTCGTGTTGTACCTTAAACCTTATACTACAGTCTATTAATATACTTTTTATTGTAAAATATCTTTAAACATTATAAACTGTGATGAATATTCTTACTGATACAATCGTCTATGCGGTTAAAATAGTTGTCGTGAAAACGAAAATTATAATATATCAATAAGTAATTTAAAGATAATAATAAATATGAAATTAAAATGTAGTTACCTACAACTTCTTCTGTTTATGTTGGATATGATCAAAAACAAAAATTTTAAATAATAATAATATAAATATACAAATTATCCTAAAGCCATTTACTAATTGTTGTCTCCATGAAAAATTAAAATTTTTGAATGCGGTTTTTTGTAAAAAATTATTATTTAAGCATTTAGGCTATAAATATATTTATTTATATATCCTAATTTAAAATTTTAAACAAGATGTCGATTTTTAGGATTTCAATTTTATTCATCGGATAAATCATATTTCTGGCGTCATTATTTAATCTATTATAAATTAAAATACATTGTGGAATGAAAATTTATTAACTATTCAAATAATAATATTATTATTATAAGTTGCCAATATTTCCCGAGAAATTATTATCAATTTTGTAGTCACAATTACTTATGTATCATTCACTTATCATAATATTGAATATTGATAATATGAATTTTATATAGCAAGATAGAATAGATTAAATAAGTATCTAATAACAATGATGTCAGATATACGATGATTTCAATAAACAAAAAAAGTTATTTAAAATCGACATCTTGATTACACTAAGCATTCGTCATTCAACATTTTCATACAACATATACTATTTAAGTCTTCAAATTTCACATAACTCATAAAATAAAAAGGCATTTTTATACTAGACTTTTAAAACTATAAAAATAATAGAATAGGAAATCAGTGCACAATTTTTATAGATTTGAATGTAGAATAAAAATCATGGCGATCATGTTAAATATAGAGATTAAACATTACAGAAATAATAAAATTAAATACTTTCGATACTATTATCTTATTCTTAGTTTTTTTATGAAATATGTACCAAAATATGAAGCTACTGTCCTACAGATACTTAAAAAATCAAATATTTGAAACAGTGAATACTGTTATTTTATTAAGTAAAATGTTTACAAAATATATATTATGTTCATAATACTCTCAAAAGTATTCAATTTTAAATATCATAATAAACGTTTTTAGCACTAAATTTATCTAAAAGTTATAATTTTTGTTCTGCCTATGTAGGTATATATATATATAATATATTTTAAGCTTACTTAAAAGTGACTTTACTATATCAATTTTGCAAAATTATATTACTATTAATAACTTTAATATTATTGGTTTTTTTTGGCCTAAGAATTTTAAATATCGTGAAAATTAAAATATAGTAATTAGGTACTACTTGTATAGTCTCTAGTCTTTATTTCCTAAAGTTTATTGATTAGTTAACTAACCTAAGTTATCCTTTTTGGATAGGATACTATTAATTATAATTAGATTCTGAGCTAAGCAATAAATGTATTGGTTTTACAATGTTTTTTTTATTTTTGGTTATAAATTTACATTTAGTAAATTTTTATTACGAGTACTCGTACTCGTATATTGCGTGTAAACAGAAAAAATAGTGCTTAGTATTAGTAAAACCGGGAGTGCGAGTGAATTGAACGCTGAAGGAATGAAGGAGGAACTACCAGAATCGACCTTCCTTCTTTTAGATTCTGAGCGAAGCGAAGAATGTATTGGTTTTACAAAGATGTTTTTTTTATTTTTTATTTATGTATGAAGACACTTTTATGAGTAGAAATAATGGTCCGATTACCACAAGTAGGGTAGGTAGGTAGGTATGCTTTCGGTTGAAAATTGTGTCTAGTTGGTACTAGCTCATTTTTCGAATTTCTTAAAAGTTTTTTCTTGAGAAGCGAAAAACTCCAACAAAATTGTGGAAAATCGGCAAAATTACGATTTCTGTTATTTTTAATTTTTTAATTTCGTGATAACTAATTGAGTTTTTATCTTCGGACTTGAAATTTTTTTTAAGTATTAACTTAGGTGAACTTCATTATAAGAAAAAATTTAGAAACAAATGGTTGATTTTCTGACTTAGTATAGAGTTTTTGCTTTTTTTATAAAAATGTTAATATTTCCTGCAATTTTTAGTTTATTGGTTTGAAAATTTTGTCGAAGTCTAGACACATACGACTTAATATTTTTACAAAATATTTTGAAAATTGTAACTGACAATTTTTTTTCATAACTTTATAAAGTAAGAATTTTTGAAAATCGGCAAAATTACGGTTTCATTATTTTATTTCTTGATAACTAATTAAGTTTATATCGTAGGAAATTGAAATTTATTTTAAATATTTCATTTGTAATTTACACACGTAGTAAAATTTTGGAATGAATTATTAGTATAGCATATTGTAATATATTGAGTTTCGCTCAGAATCGTATTTTCTAATGCAATATCATTGCATTCAAATCTTAAGTATAATAAACCACTAATTTCTCCGAGGACCGAAGGGATGAAGGAGGGACGTTCACAATCGACATCTCCACTTATCTTTACTATTTTTTTAATTTCAATATTATAAATTGTCGTATTAGCAATAAATTTTAGAACGAAAATTGGTCAAATTAATTTTTATTAATTTTAATGTAATCTTTCATTTAAGTTTATATTTTAAGTTTTTAGATTTAAATTAATATAATTAATTTAAATTTAAATAGGAAATAACTATGATAAAAGTTATCAAGATTTTTCTCGCTCCTTATGCTAACTTAATTTTTAATATTATTTAATTTATTGTAATCGAGATTTCTATTATTTAAATAATATTAATATAGGATATTATTATTTAGTTATGAGTATTAACCTTTGTCAATTCAACTTGCCATCAGTCGGTAATCATTACTTTTTAAATGCTCTTTTTCTGGATCTATCTACATTTTTTGGTGAATATTGCTTCTCTTTATCACGTTCGTGATATAGCAAAGCTTTTATTTATGGCTTCCCTTATATCTACATCCAAAAAATCCAAAGATCCAACTCTTCTTTGTCGATCAATAGAAACAAAGCACCAAACTCACAATAACGACTTCTAAAAGTTGTTTTTCCAAACTAGCAATTATTTATCCAATTCATATCAATCCAATTAACACGAGACTACAATTTTCGTAAACGACAAGAAATCTGTCGTGTCTATATGTATTAGATATAGAACATTGGTAATATACAAGTGTGGTAAAATTTTGTAACAAATTAATTGATTATTTGGTTAAATATAGTACTTTGAACTTTTTTCTAAAACAAAATAATATTACCTACAATTTTGGGTTTATCGGTTTGAAAATTCTATAGAAGCCTAATAATATACTACTTGATCTTTTTACAAAATATTTTAAAATCGTAACTGAAAATTTTTTTATAGGCTTTTTATTATTTTTTTTTTGATGAATGAAAACATTTTTTCGGGTAGAAATAATGGTCCGATTACCACAAATAGAATACCCTTTACATACCAAATTTCATCTACATTGGTACTTTAGTTATCTCATTTTTTAAATTTCCCTAAGGTTTTTCCTTAGAAGGTTAGTTAAAAATAGTGAGAATGTCGATTATGGACGTTCCTCCTTCGTCCCTTCAGTCCTCGGAAAGATTAATGGTTTATTATACTTAAGATTTGAATGCAATGATATTGCATTAGAAATACGATTCTGAGCGAAACTCAATATATTATAATATACTTTACTAATAATTCATTCCGAAATTGTACCACATATGTATATTACTTATTTTATACTACCTATGTTAATACTCAAAAAAAATTTCAAGTCCCTACGATCAAAACTCAATTAGTTATCACGAAATTAAAAAATTAAAAATAACAGAAACCGTAATTTTAACGATTTTCTGCCATTTTTTGGTAGTTTTTCCCCTCCCAAGGAAAAACTTTTTAAAAATTCAAAAAATGAGTTAAATAAAGTACCAACTAAACACGATTTGCTACCGAAAGCATACCCTACTTGTGGTAATCATCAGACCATTATTTCTACCCCCAAAAAAGTGTTTTCACACCAAAAAAAAAAATCTTTGTAAAACCAAGATTTTTCGCTAAGAATCTAAAAAAGTTAACTTATTTTAATATTATTGCCCGAATTTTTCTTTAATTATAGGCAATTATCTATATTTAATTATCTATTAATCCAGTTCTGATTATGATATGTTCATACAGCAGAAACAACTCATACTTATCATCCCAATTAAGAGATGTGCATTTGTGGTTAGTTTTATATTGTTTTATTTTAAGTTAAGTTTTTATCATACCACTATACCACTACTTATCCTATGAATGACACCATATTCACGTATAACAATCCAGAATCATAATATTTACAATTGAGCACAATATATCATAGAATTATAGAGAATGTGTTATCCTAAAATGTATTCAATATTACGAAGAGTCCAGATGAGATAGCTAAATTCGTCCATTTAATTTGTGCCCTCCATATATTTGCTGAATGGATGTTGATACCCTGGCGGTGGGAAATCAATAAAATGCTTTTGATTTATGCAATATTAAAACATAGCATAATTAATTAATTACATTGGGTCTTGACAAAATAAATTAGAATACTATAGTCTATAACCTTATATAATATATGATATACCTTAATACTTATATATTACTCACCTTGACCTATGAAAGTATCTAGAATATATAATATTACAAATACTTCGGTTAGAATTGGTATATAAATAATAAACGTTATGTAAAAAAACGCAATTTTAATTTTATATTTTTATAGACATTTTTCTTAATACGTTTAGAACTTAAGAGTATCAAATACAATTCATTCATTTTATTATTATTATTTAACATAGACATTATTACTATCTAACCTATAGTAAATTTTTAATAACATTTTAGTTTTGTTAACATAATTAGGTAAACGAATTGTTTAACTATAATATGTTGTTATTATATTGTTACTACTTATGTTTCTTACTAACATGAATAAATACATAACTTATTACAATAAATTTAACTGTAGTGGAATTTTATTAAAGATAGCTTTAAAGTACTCAATATTGTAAAATTTATATCCGTTATTATAAAATGGAATAAATAAGAATATTTTAATTTTTGTCTATTGTGAAATTATTAATCCAAAATTAATTCTTAATACCCTAGTCCAAAAGTGAAGAAAAATTGATATAAATATTTTTGTATTAACATAATTTAAATTAAATACCTTACAATGTTAATATTAGATAATTTTAACATATTAAAAAAAATGTAGATTGTGTAGTTATAAAAAGTGAAATGGATATTTTAATTTAGATTCTGAGCGAAGCGATATATTGGTTTTACATTTGTTTTTTTTTTTTTAATGTCTGAAGACCATAAGTAGGGTATGCTTTCGGTTGCAAATTGTATCTACTTGGTACTTTATTTAGTTCATTTTAGATTCTGAGCGGAGCGAATGTATTGTTTCTACAAAGATTTTTTTTTTATGTATGAAGTAATTTTTTTGGGTAAAATAATTGTCCGATTAGAACAAGTAGGGTATGCTTTCGGTAGCAAATCATATCATCTTGGTAGTTAAAACAGCTCATTTTTTTGAATTTCTTAAAAGTTTTTTCCTAGGAGAAGAAAAAGTACCAAAAAATGTTAAAAAATCAGCAAAATTACAATTTCCGTAATTTTTTCTTTTCCGTGATAACTAATTAAGTTTTGATTGTAGGGACTTGAAAATTTTTTTTAGTACTAACATAGGTATTATAAAAGTGAGATCAAATTTTGGAACAGATTAGTTGATTATTTGGCCTAATATAGATCTATGAACTTTTTTACAAAAAAAATTAATATACCTACCAAAAATTTTTAATATTTCCTTCAATTTTCGGTTTATCGGTTTGAAAATTTTATAGAATCCTAATAATATACTACTTAATCTTCTTACAAAATATTTTGAAAATCGTGACTGACAATTTTTATTATGAAATAATAATTCCTTGAATATTGATCGTAGAGGTTTGAAATTTATTTTACATATTTACATATGTAATTTACACTTATGGTAAATTTTGGAATGGGTTATCAGTATAATATATTGTAATATTTTGATATTCGCTCAGAATCATATTTTCTAATGCAATATCATTGTATTCAAATCTTAATAATTATAATAAACCATTAATTTCTCTGAGAACCGAAGGGACGAAGAAGGAATGTCCACAATCGTACCTTTCCACTTTTTATATTTCTTCCTCGGGAGAAGAAAAACTACCAACAAATGATGGAAAGTCAATATTACGGTTTCTGTTAATTTGGTTTTAAATATTTTAGGATAACTAATACAGTTTTAAACGTAAGGACTTATAAATTGTTTCTATTATTCTCGTAAATAGTCTACACATGTAAAATTTCTAAAAAAATGATAATCTAACCAATAATTTCTCCGAGGACTGAAGGGATGAAGGAGGAACGTTCGGAATCGACTTATATTTAATATATATAAATATGTAAGTCTGGGCATTAACGAGTTAAAAAGTTAATGTCAAGTTACTTTTAACTATGTTATATAACGAGTTACTATTTTTAACTTATATCTTTAAAATTAATGAATTAAATTTATTGTAAATTACCAAGTTATTTTAAAGTTAATATTCAATTATTGATGTTAAGAGGACGCTACCCACTCTTTATTTTCACCAAAAAAGTGTTTTACGCGGGGAAAAACGTAAAAGGCTATCGAAATAATTAAGACACGAAATTTTCACCCTGATTGAAGTCAAGTTTATCTATACAACTACAGAGACACTTTTTAAATATCTAAAATTGTAAAAAAGTTTTACTAGATTTTTTAAACATTTTTAAAATTAATATATCTTTTAATGAATTTCTGTAAGTAAAAGTCTCTGTAGTTACATAGATAAAGTCGTTACGTATGTCGTGTGAAAATTTGGTGTTGGTTTGTATCCTTCAAAATTCTTTCCCGCGCAAAATGATAATCTTGTAAAAATTTTAAATTTCTGTATTTTTGCGTATAATGTTTGGAAACTACGAAAACACACGAATCCCCACTCCCCACTCTAATTTAAGGTCACATAGTGACCATAAAATATTTCCCGCCATTCTACTATAGAATAATCTCTTTATAAAAAATTACAATTAAATTATAATTCATTTTGAATTTTAGCACCAAAACATTATTCACATTTATAGTAAAAAGCACGTATAATGAAAAATATAAATCATAGAAATATGAAAAAAATTACATCTAATGGATAATTTTTCGTTTTATAATTAAGATTTTATTAAGATTTTTTTTTAATTGCAATTGTTAATGCTCAATAAATTAAAAACTATTTTTTGACGTATTATTTATGTGTTAAAATCGCCAATCGGATCAACTATAGCTAGCGCTTTAGTACACTACAAACGCCACTTCGTACCAATTAATGACATAATGACGAACGTCAACCTGAGTAGATAACCGTGGTTTTTACATAATGAATTATCAAATAATTAATATATATATATATATTATTATATTATATTATGTATTAATTACTATTGATACAATAAAGATTTATAACTAGGCTTTGGACTTCTACCATTTGCATATTATTTTTGGATAGTTATATAACTAGCAAAGTCAAACTAAAATCTCAATCGAGGTATAGGGAAACTATATGAAAAATTGTAAATGGCATATTTAAGCATTATTTGGCTTTTTGTTCTTTTATTTAACAATTTTGAAAAAATATTAATAATTTACCACAAACAAATGTTATTCCCAAATGTTCTTTACTATCCTTGTGGGGGACCCGATTAGGGGCGAACGTTTGAAGGAGACCACGAGTAGCACTAACGTCAAAAACAACGGCACAATCCAGCACTAATGTAGCACAAACGATTGTGATAAAAAAAATTTAACATTATGTATGTGGGGGGCCCAACTTAATGGACCCCTGAACCGATCTGTGTGAAAGCAGCTTTAGTGTTATGATTTATGAGTATAATAAATTTGCTGTAAATAAAATATCTAAACCTAAGAATATTGACATGGTGGTACAGATTAATATTTTAAAAATTAATGGTTTTCTTATTATTAGACAGTATAATATATATATATATATATAAGTAAAGTTATGTTACAATAATATAATATAACGTTATTTATATAATGATCATAAAATTGGAAATAGAAGTCATTGAACAATAAAATATATTACGAGTAGCGAAGTAGGTTAGATTAGGTGGATACAAAGCACACAAACACTGGAAACATCACTGGTTTATTTTTACGTTCATTATTCAGTTATCGTCAATAATTGTTATTTTTGTTAATAAAATAGATTTGGTTTTCGGTATAAAAATGATTAAATTAAAATTTTTAACTAATTTAAATTACTCTTTTCAATTAACTTATAACATTTTTAAGTTAATTAAAATTAAAAGTAACTTTTAACATTTAACTTTACTAAAGAATATTTATAATAACTTAACTTAACGAGTTAAACAAATTAGTTAACTTGCCTAGCCTTGTAAATACAGAACGAAGAACAACCCAATATAGTATTGAGAGAAAAATACAAGAGTATAAGTAAATTAATAATTATAATTAAAATGTATTACATTAATTTATTATATTAGGAGTAGAGTTAATAATATGAATAACAATAATGTAAAATTGTAGATTCACTTTTTTGGCCGTCATTATTGAATGAAACCTCTGCTAAATTTTTGACTTTACATGAAGCATAAAATTAATGGTTTATACAAATTTTAATTTAATTAATATTAAAAGGTAGTTAGTATTTTTTTATTATTTACAAAATCAAATTATATTCAGATAAAAACAAACTTCTTGAAGTGTAATTTTTTCATTTTTGAACTGAGTATTCAGAATGTATGAAGCATATTGATTATTTTAAGATTTAAGATACTGCATATTACTTTACAAATCTAACACATTTTATTAACTTCAATAATATGTCTTAATTGAATAATTTTCAATATACATTATATTTAGTCTCTTTTCGATTCTGAGGGAAGCGAAGAATGTATTGGTTTTACAATGATGTGTGGTTTTTTATGTATGAAGACACTTTTTTGGGCTGAAACACTTATCTGAATACTACATGTAGGGTATGCTCTTTATCTCAATAGAAAATTTTATCTATTTGGTACTTTAATTATTTCATATTAGTCAAATTTGTTTAAAGAATAAGAAAAACTACCAAAACAATTGCAAAATTCACAAAAACTCGAATAGAAACAAATTCGTAATTCGTCAGTCTAATTTATTTTTAAAATGTTTTCATAATAATTTTATATTTTACGATAATGTGTGATTTTGTGATTATAAAAGTCTAAAGACACTTTTCAGCTAGTAGGCTTGTAGGTATGCTCAATGTGTACACATTATGTGCTATTGGTAGAGAATTTCGTCTATAGTTTGAAATTAGGTGCTTGTGACATACTCCTAAATATACCTACATACAAACAATTTAGTCATACGAGTTAGAGTCACATTTGTGATATGAAATAATAAATAAAATTCTATATGGATAATAATGAGAGAATACGTAAATATGTATGATTAACATAAATAATATAAAATATAATACTTACTACTGCTATCAACTATATTCGTTGAAATAAAAAGAGTATAAACAAATGTCAACCAAATACAAAAACGAAATACTTATTTAAATAATTACTTAATAATAATTAGAAATGAATATGTATCTATAATATTTTAATCATAATACAAATTTATAAAAACCATATAGATCAGCTGAATTAGCTGTCCGTAGTTAGAAACGTAAAGATACGAACGATAAAGAAGATAAATTATAAAAATAATTTTTCTTCGATATATTTAAGTAATTTTTTTAATGTTGTAAAGAAATATAAAAAAAAATTATTAATTAAGATTTAGTTTATCATAATCCCACCTCCCTCATTAAAAAAAAAATTAGGAAATTTTTTTAGCTTAGTATACTCTTGTAAAAATTGATGGGAACATCATTGCATACATACAGCTAGGACTGGGCCGATACCGATAACCGATATTAATATCGGAATATCGTATATCGGGTATTTTTCAGAACCGAAAATAAAACCGATATAATGCGCCGTATTATCGCATATCGATGTATCGATAATTTTAAATAATAATATAAGATATAACACCTATACTAAAATTTATCGGTTTATATATTATTGGATATTTGATATCGGTATTTTTTTATATCAGTTCATGGAAACTAGGAAAAATATCCGATCGGTTATCGATTTTATATTGGTAATATATAACGGAGTATCGGATATCGGAAAAAAGTGGTATCGGCGCAGCACTACATACAGCATATATCGTCATCTGCATGACTGCATATATTATTTTTGTGAACTTATCGGTATTCTGATGTGTGACGAGTATTTTCCATAACGGAAACTTTGTGTTTCTATTCACGTTGAAGTATTTATAATAATATTGAACCGCGTTCACAGAGGTAAGACATTACGTTTTGCACACATCGAATTAACATTTAACATAAATAAAAATTAATTTGCTTACTAAAGGAATAAGATAATATAATTATTACTAATATATTTATAAATAGCCAAACTAATATTTATTTAATTGACAATAAAATATATATCTTGGATCTGTTAGAAATTTCAGCTTTTACAATCAGTAGTGAAGCATAATTTTTTTTTGAATATTATAATATTTTCTTTTCCAACTGAGTCTACCACTGAGTTTGCCACAGACAAACATGGGCTATGGGCCGAGTTATACAGCCCCCCGTAAAAACGTCTATAGTGTTTGCACAAATATGTAGATTAACATAATAATGCAAAATAATTATACAACCTGATTCGGCCACGTTTATTTTTAAATTGTATATTAGTGTACTAAAATATCACGTTTTAGTATAACTATTAGTCTATTAGTGCAAAACCAGAAAGAAAAAAACGTATTTTTGAATAATGGTGCACTAAAATATTTGTATTAGTGCGCTAAAATTTTAGATCTACATATTAGAGTGGTTGTCTTTCACACTAATCGTGATTTTAGCTTACAAATTGTTGTTTAACTATTCGTGTGAAAACAATAAAAAAAATCTGCGTATACTCTAATTAAAAATATATTTGAATTTTTTCATTGTTTTATTTATTTTTAATAAGTAATTACTTATTTATTAAAATTAATTTTAAAAATATCGTACCCATGTGTATAAAAAATGTATTATATATCATACAAAAAGTAATTTCCACCTTTATACTGAACCACTAAAAAAGTTATATGCTTTTTGTACAAATCCTAAAAAGTTTATAGCTTCAGTATGCTATATTGAATGCGCGCGTGAGAAAAACGTATTCTGAATCATACACATAGATAAAATAACACGATGATAAAACAACACGACGCGTCCATACGTGTAAGTGTATGCATCGACCGCGACACAATCATCCAATTTTCGGGTTATCGATAATGGCGCGAACAGTGGGAATTAATTATACATTTATGACAAATTGACAACGAATTCCAGTATTTAGCGGAATATTAATAAATACTTATATTAACTACTTAACTAGCTAATTATTGTAATATATAAATTAAAATATATTAAACAAAATTATGTAGGTATCTACTTTAAATACACATAATTAGTATCTTAAGGTTTTTAAATATATTTTTGTCTCAAGCTTGAGATTTTGAGTATTTATATTCGAAACTTTAAAAGTTTGTTATAAAACAATATCGAATAATATAATTTTTGTACATAATAAAACTTACAGAATGCTTTTTTCTCTTGAAAATAATTCTGACAACTTGTGTTTTCTTTTGGTAATACTTAATAATGTATATTATATTAATTTATAGAGTATAATATTAATATTTCATTTAAACCCATTTAAAATGGCGTGAATAATAAATTATAATTTAAATTAATTATTATTAATATCATAAATAGTTGATATTTTAAATACATAAGAAAACAACTAATTGTTAAATAATATATGTTTATAAGTAGGATAGAAAGGCCAGAAAGGAGTGTTCTGAAAAATTGCTCAACCTATAGTTCCACAAAATAGCTCCGAACGGTAACCTAGTTTTCAGACCTTCGCAACCACATCATAGATCGGCCTTTCATTTTTATAACGACCACGTAAGACGTAACCAGTCTTGTAAAAAATACTTTTGAAAAAGTATTTTAATACTAATATTTAAATTGGAATAAATTTGTATTCTAAATACTTTTAAAATACTTAAAAAAAAAGGATTTGATAAATACTTTCAAAATTATAAAGTATTTGAATAAAAATACTCTTTCGTGAATATTAAATATGTTAACTAGTGTTTAAAAAAATAAAAAATATTTACTAAGTTTACCCAATTGAATATAACTTATAGTTACTTTACATGAAAAATACTTGTTATTTTTATAACCTTCAGTTCTGATGTACATTACAATGTAAATTGCTAAAAAAATGGCAAGGAAATGTGTAAAAATTATGAATTTTTCATAGTAGCTTAATTTTATAACGTATAAAAATAAAATGCAAAGAAAAAATTTTTATCGGTGCCTATTTTAATACAAGTATTTTTTTTTTCGTATAAAATACTTTTAAAATGTATTAAAAATACTTCAAAATGTATTTAAATACTAGTATTCAAATACTTTTATTCGAATACTTTACAAGACTGGACGTAACCCATGATTATTGTAACAATAGAAATATAATATATTCATTAGAATAAAAATAATACAATTAATAAATGCAAGTGATAATATTTTAATAGAAATAATAAGTACAATATTTTATAACTCTTGCGACGCCTCGAATGACAGTATGACATACCGACTGTCTGTACCAGGCTTATTTAGCAATTTATAAAGGGGAAGGTTTAGATTTATTTTTTTTGGAAGCTTTCATGAAACCGAACCCCTCTTACCATCCGTTTTATATATAACATAAAAAAATGAAATTAAACATATTATGTATCTGTATATATGTATATTTTAATACAAAGTCTAAAATAATATTATTAATAGCAACATTTTATTTTTTTATTGGTCATGAGAGAGGGCTTAAACCCGTTCGCTTATAGATTGTATTTTAATAACTAATAAGGACGTACATGTCGCTAATATGAACGTAATAATAATTTAAACTAAAATGCGTATAATTACCTATATAATTTCAATTATTTAGTTTATTATAAATTTATTTAATCAAACACAAGCAAAATTATTATAATTTTTTAAAAAAAAAAAAATATCACATTTATGTATAAACTCTTAGGGAAAAAAAAGAAAAAAATAGAAACACTTAAATCTTTGTACAAAAAATCGCCCGGACATTCACATAATATTATGTACAATTTAATTACCTGGAGGAAACGAGAGTCGTGTCCGCTGATATACTCGTTCACTCATGACGTTGGTGTCCGTGAGGATCGATTTCGGATTTTATTTCATTTTATGGTTAAACATATGACTATATATATATATATTATATAAGAGGTAATAAAAAGGTTGAGCTGTGAAATAAAAAATCTACGCCTGACGGAGTCCAAAACAAGAAAAACAAAAATACAATATATCTTATAAATTGACCCAAAGATAAGCGAAGCACCGTGTGTAACTAATTATAATATCGGGTCAGTTAACATATATATATATATATATATATAAATTTTAATTAAGGGAAAATTAACAATTGATGAAGAATCATATGTCACAGAAATGAGAAATCCCCTTATAGAAATTTATTATGTCTCTATAAATTTCCATGTTAAAATAAAGAAAGATTTCACAAACGTGGTACAATAAAATAAAATAAATTTTTAAACTAACATAAAATAACCGTATCAATACTTTTGAGAAATAAAAAAAAATCATAAATCACACTATTTTAATAAAATATATATCCATAACAATGGATAAAACTCAGGGACAAGATATTTGCATAAATAAATAACATTATATGTTTCTGTACATGTTGATTTTCAGGATCAGAAACTGTGTATGCATTTGTTGCGATTTTCCGAATAACTATATAATATGGCTCTTTATATAATAGAAAGAATTTGTATATACACTGTTCAACAGTCTAACTTAACTTATGTGTTCTCACAAGTACCTGATCTTCAATTTAAAAATTGGCAGGTTTCTCCTCTTTGTTATGACGTTGTTTTCGTTGTTCAGAATGGGTCCCCTGAATTTTCCGAACCATCGTTAGTTTCGTTCTTTGTTCCCATGGATTCCGTGTTGGGTATTTTACGATATTATTAAACGGATTATATTACGTGACAGTATTCAGTAAGAAATATTTCTTGTGGTGTGTATCCAAGTTGTTTCGTGCACATGCAGTATTATTTAACATCCATTCAATATAAGTGATATACTGTGGTCAATCCGTAAGCTGTTGATAACACTATGTCCGGAATATTGGTCCTAACTCATACATAACCCGTTCGCGTATTTTGCAAAATGTAGGTACTTAGAACCGCTTTGCTCTGATTGGTTTGTTTAAATTTACCGCGGTTTTATTAATCATTTGAGATTATTAATTTTATTTTAGTTTAACACCATATATTTTAAAATTATTCATAAATTTTTGTCTAGTTTTTGATTAATTTTAATTAAACATTACTATTACTAATCCGACGTGGATTTGCTATTTTGCGGAGCTATGTTCCAGGATATCTCTTTCTATCCTACTTTTATAATATATTTTAGTATTTTATTTACAGCTGACATACTAAGAGTCATAATCAAATTAATATTAACCATTCTACTTTCAAAACTATAATAAATTAGAAATTTAAATTAAAGTGCACTTATGAGTAACTTTTCTGTTATAATAATATACTCACAGTTAAGTACTGTATATTGTTTTATTTTTTATCAATCCAAAACAAACAATAATTATGAATGTTAATATTGTGTTATATGTTATTATGTTTAATATTTTATAGATACATAGGCAAAAATTGGGTCATATCTGTAGTGCGACTTGTTATTTTGACCTTATTTACTCAGTATTCAAGTTTGTAGATGACCTAGAACCATCTGTAGGGTTTATGTACCTAAAATTACCTTAATATCAAGTGGTGTATCGATATTTTACATATCATTAAGTAATGTAACATAACATATTAAAATATTATGGAATTTTATTATACAATTTTAAACTAAAATAAAAATTGGATGAAATGTATTGTTCTCATTATAAAATATTGGTTCGAAATATGTCATTTTGATTTTTGATTTTGTGTAAAGCGAAGAATATAATGGTTGGTATAAGTTATGTGCTTTTTTTATGTTGGACGATACTTTTTTGAATAGGTTCGGTTATTAAATTTTGGGTAAACATTCGGTAGAAAAGTGCGTCTACCTGTGGTTCTTTATTGAACTCATTTTCCAAATATCCTAAGTTTTATTTTGGCTTAAGAAAATCTACGAAAAATTTCAAATCTCACGGAAATGTAATTTTGATAAAGAAGATTTTAATTATTTTATGATAACTACAGCAATTTTGAAAGTAGAACCTTTCACTTAAGAAAAAACTATTACATTGATTTTGTTTAGATTCTGAGTGAAGCGAAGAATGCATTCGTTTTAAAAAGATTCGTTTTCTGATGTATGAAAACATTTTTTGGGTAGAAATAATGGTCCCTTTACCACGAATAGGTTAGGTTATGCTTTCGGAAACAAATTGTGTCTAGTTGTACTGTGGCGAATACCCGCGAACATTCTAGAGCGATCGTGATGTGCCTGTTGCCGCCCCGAAAATGATCGAGAATAGAATCTTTAGCTTATATAAAGCACTCTACCACTGGACAGTCAAGTCAGTTACAGTTAGACAATCAACCAGTAACACTCGATTATTCACTTCTTCTATCACCGTCTCGAGTCTTGTTTATAAGTATACTATAGTCCATTCCATCTAGAGATGATAAAAAGTGACAAAAAATAGTCACGGTGACAATGGTAACAGTGACTAGTATGTCACAGTTACTTTTAACTAGTTATTTTTGACTAGTCACCATTCATTTTATCCATCAGTAAAGTTAAAAAATTATTTTATTATTCTTGTACTTTTGTCTATTAGATTCTGAACGAAGAGACGAATGTATTGGTTTTACAAAGATTTTTTTTTTATGTATGAAAACATTTTTTCGAGTATAGATAATGGTCGGATTACTACGAATACTATCGATAGCATACGCACAGGTATGCTTTCGATAGCAAATTGTATCTACTTGGTACTTTATTTGGCTTATTTTTCGAGTTTCTCAAGTTTCTCTTTGGGTGAGGAAAAACTACCAAAAATAGACGGAAAATCAAAAATTACTTTAATTAATGGTTTTTTTACTGGTTTTGTTATTTTGGATTTTTTTATTTCGTGATAACTCCTTGAGTTTTAATCGTAGAGACTTAAAATTATTTTTGAGTACTTACATAGGTAATTTATAAACGTAAAATTTTTAAATGTATTATCAGTATAAAATATTGAGTTTCGCTCAGAATCGTATTTTCTATTGCAATATCATAGCATTTAAATTTCAATTATAATAAACCACTAATTTTTCCGAAGACCGAAGGGTCGAACGTCCAAAATCGACCTTCCCACTTTTTGTTTTTTATAGCACCTAACATCGACGTAATTAAGAGGACTAATGGGGACATAGCCATGTATAAACCATATCGTACTGTACAGACCTCATGGTTTGGATTTAAAATTGTTGAATGTCAGTTGTCACAGTCATTATCTCAACATTACCATTATCATTTGAGTAGTTTGACACTAGTTTAGATATTAGTCTTTTTTATGAGTGAGATATAACAATTACCAACTAGCGACAATGTCGCCATTTGGGTAGCTATAGAGTAACATTGACTAGTAGCGACACATATTACCGCGACTAAGTCACAGAGACGTGACTATTTGCTCATCTCTAGTTCTATTTAAGAGCACACTGGTGGACGATAATATACGTCCAAACTCGCGCATGTTTCCCCACTACAGACAATTTAATTAATTTAATTGCTTGTTTTCACGGCAGCGGTGACCGCGATAGACTGATTGCGGCTGATCAACGGCGACTAATTACAGTACGATTAGATTCAAGTGAGGGGTCCGAACGTCGCTCCATGAATCATTTTGATGTGCCAAGGCAGTGCACTCTTAGATGGAACCGACTATAAATTAATTTATTTTATTGTATATTTGTTGTTAAAATTTAAATATAATATTTATTATTAATATTATAATATATAGTGGTTTATAGTGTTTATTTATTTCACCTCCACAACCTAAACCATATAAATCATAGTACTTTATCATGACTGACAAATTTATTTATTTCATAATAACTAATTAGGTTTTGATCATAAAGACTTGAAAATTTTACTATTTTTATTACTTTATTTTTATTTGAGTACTCACATGGGTGTTTTACATTAAAGAAAAAAAAATTGAAAAGGATTGGTTGATTGTCTGACTAAGTATAGTGCTTTGAACATTTTATAGAAGCCTACTCAAATACTACTTAATCTATTTCTAAAATATTTTTAATATTATGTAATTTTTTTCACGTCTGAATGCACGATTTTGGATAGAAATAATGGCCCAGTCATCACAAATAGTGTATGCTTTCGGTAGAAATTTGCGTCTTGTTTGTACTTTATTTAGCTAATTTTTCGAATTTCTAAAAAGTTTTTCCTTGGGAGAAGAAAAACTACCAAAAAATGATGAAAAAACATCAACATTTTAAGGAAATCGTAATTTTGATTAAATTGATATTATGTTTTTCATGATAACTAATGCAATTTTGAACGTAGGTACTTTAAATTTTTTTTGTGTTTTCTCATAAATAGTTTTCACACATGGTAAACTTATGGAACGACCTTTCAGTATAATATATTGTATTATATTTAGTTTCGTTCAGAATCGTATTTTCTAATGCAATATAATTGCATTCAAATTTTAATTATAATAAACCACTAATTTCTTCGATGATCGAAGGGACGAATGAGGAATATCCAAAATCGACCTTCCCACTTTTTTATCGATTGAATTGAAATTAATACGACTTACTGAATTGATAAAATAATTGATTTGTTATGTCTAGAACAAAATAAAACAATAGGTATATCATTTCTTCATTTAGAATTTCTACATAATAATATAATGATATTATATTATATATAAATGTATGTATGTATGTATGTATGTATGTATGTATATAAGTATTATACATAATATAATATATAATAAGAAATTGCGAAATTTACTTTGAGTTTGACGTATTTGATTTAAAATATTTTATGATAACTTATGCAATTTAGAATGTAGGGACATGAAATTTTTTTTGAGTATTCTCATAGTCTACACAAATAGTAAAATTTTGAAACGGATTATAAGTATAATTATATATTGTATATCTGACAAAGTTTCACTCAGAATCGTATTTTGGAATGCAATCATGGAATATCATTGCATTCAAATATTAATTAGAATAAACCACGAATTTCGCTGAAGATCGAAGGGACGAATGAGGAACGTCCGGAATTGACTTTCCCGCTTTTTAAAATTATGTAAATAAAATAACAATATCAATTATACATTTATACTATAATAGTTATAAATCAAAATCGACTGGCCGCCTTTATTAAATTTAATTTTTTAACTAATTAAGTATAATTGATATTGATATATGTTTTACATAATTTAAAAAAATTAATATTTTAGATTTCAAGCGAAGCGAAGAATGTATAGGTAAAAGATATATATTTAAATATATATATATTTAATGTATGAAAACACTTTTTTGGGTAAAAATAATGGTCCGATTACCATAAGTAGGGTATGCTTTCCGGTAGCAAATCGTATCTAGTTGGTACTTTATTTAGCTCATTTTTCAAATTTCTCAAAAGTTTTTCCTTAAGAGGGAAAAAACTACCAAAAAATGGAGGAAAATCTGCAAAATTACGGCTTCATTATTTTAATTTTTTTAATTTCGTGTTAACTAATTGAGTTTTAATCGTAGGGACTTGAAAATTTTTTTAAGTACTAACATAGATAATATACATATGTGGTACAATTTTGGAAAGGATTGGTTGATTATTTGGCTAAGTTTAGAACTTTGAACTTTTTTCCAAAAATGTGTAATATTTCCGGCAATTTTAAGTTTATCGTTTTGAAAATTTTATCAAAGTCTAATCATATACTATTTAATCTTTTTACAAAATATTTTGAAAATCGTGACTGACAATTTTTTTTATAAGCTTTTAAAATTTGAATATTTTTAGTAGTATTGAATATTATATATATATATATATTTTTGATGTTTAAAAGCATTTTTTCGGATAGAAATAGTGGTCTGATTACCACAAATAGTGTATGCTTTCGGTAGCAAATTGCGTTTAGTTGGTACTTTATTTAGCTCATTTTTCAAATTTCTCAAATGTTTTTCCTTAGAAGAAAAACTACCGAATAATGGCGGAAAATCGGCAAAATTACGATTTCTGTTATTTAAAATTTTTAAAATTCGTGATAACTAATTGAGTTTTGATCGTAGAGATTTGAAAATTTTTTTGAGTATTAACATAGGTAGTTTACATATGTAGTAGAATTTTGAAAAGGAGTAAAGTGATGTAAAATTTTGGAATAAATTATTAGTATAGTGTATTGTAATATATTGAGTTTCGCTCAGAATCGTATTTTCTAATGCAATATTATTGCATTCAAATCTTAATTATAATAAACCACTAATTTCTCCGAGGACTTTAGGATCGAAGGAGGAAAGCCTAAAATCGACATTCCCACTTTTTTGATTCCGATTCCGACGTCAAAATAGGTAAGCCGAAATTTTCGACTTGTAACGAATATTAGAGTCATAATAATAAGGAATATGTGTTATTTTAAGACATTATTTATAGTTTTTATTTAAATATTGTATAAAATTATAATTTATTCATTAGACATATTTACTTTCAATATTAAGAAAATTTTTTGCTATAAAAATTAATTTTGTTTTTGTTAACACAGGTTATATGAAATTATATAATATCGATACATCCAACGAAAAAGGTAGTAACTCAATTTTTTTCGTTTTTGAGTTACGACTTTTAACACTGCATTCTGATAAAGGATTTTTTTTCTTTATCAATCATATAAATGATTGTATTTCCATCATCTCAATAAAGATAATAAAATCATATTAAAAAAATAAAAATAGAATAAGATATTAATTTAGAATTTTACTTTGTTTCTCCTAAACAATTGACAAAATGGAATTACTACCTTTTTCGTTGGATAAATCGATATATTGTATATTATATAGGTTTAGAATTATTGAGTATAAAATATTTATATAATATTTATCGTCAAGGTCTTCGGCATTGATTACGGTTTATTTTAAGACGGTCATGATATAAATTACATTCTTGTCAGAAGTGTGCGGCATGTCTGTAGAGGAGTTATTTGGGTGCTCACTTTTCCGAAATTTATTAGACTATATTAAAATTCAGAACTACATACATAGTTTATAATACATAAAATAATAAACCATTTAAAAAACTATTCTAGATCCACCACGGATTTATTCCCTTGTTTATTTTAATATGAAAAAGGTATTATTTTTTTATATCTATTAAAATTTAAAAATTTAATAATTTACAATCTAGGGATTTTTTCAATATTTAGGGTATCTTCAGTTCTTGAGGATTTTTTAATCGACAAAAAAATTATATAACATTATTATTTAATGTGTTAATATATAAACTTACGATTAAACACTTTTTTATATTGTTCTTGGGTCAAGAAATCAGTAGAATTTAAATTAATCTTATCTAATAAAAAAATAAATGGTACGTTAAAATCCCGATTCAACTTGTTTAAATTACTCAAAACTTAATACTTACAAAAATTGATTTCTATAATAAACAAATGATGTTCAATATATTGAAATATTTAAAGTAGGTAGGTAGGTTATATAACTTATTTTATTTGTTATTTTCTTTTATAAATGTTTTATTCAAAATAATCAAATGTTAATTACTTTTAGATTCTGAGCGAAGCAAGGAATGTATTAGTTTTACAAAGATTTTTTTTATGTCTAAAAGTACGACTTTACTATTTTAGGTAGAAATATGATTTAATTACCGCGAATAGGGTATGCTTTAGGTAAATAATTTTGTCTAGATTGTACATTATTTAGGTTATTTTTCGAACTTCTTAAAAGTTTTTCCTTGGGAGAAGAGAAACTACTAAAAAATGGCGGAAAATCGGCAAAATTACGATTTCTGATATTTAAATTTTTTTATTTCGTGAAAACTAATTGAGTTTTGATCATAGGAACTTGAAAATTTTTTTTGAGTATCAACATAGGTGTTCTACATTAGAGAACATTATTTGAACATACATTTTGAAAACGATTAGTTCATTTTCTAACTAAGTTTTGAGTTTTGAACTTTTTTCCAAAAAGATTTAATATTTCCTGCAATTTTTGGTTTATCGGTATGAAATCTTTTTCGAGGTCTAATCATATACTACTTATACATATACTCATTTTATAGAAGCCTAGTCAAATACTATTTAATCTATTTCTAAATTTTTTTTAAAATCGCAGTTCACAACTTTTTTTTATAAATTCCTAAAATTTGAATTATTTTGTAATTGAATATATGATATTTTATTTTTTATGTCTGAAGGTACTTCTTTGGATTAACAAATGGGGTATGCTTTAGATAGAAAATTGCGTCTAGTTAGTACTTTACTTAACTAACTTTTTGAATTTCTCAAAAGTTGTTCTTGGGGAGAAGAAAAACTACCAACACGTCAAAATTTAAGGAAATCGTAATTTTGATTAAATTGTTTTTATGTTTTCTATGATAACTAATGCCATTTTGAACGTAGGTACTTTAAATTTTTTATTGAGTTTTCTCATAAGTTGTTCACTCACGTTATGTCTAGACTTATGCAATGACTTATTAGTATAATATATTGTATTATATTGAGTTTCGCTCAGAATCGTATTTTCTAATGCAATATTATTGCATTCAAATCTTAATTATAGTAAACCATTAATTTCTCTGAGGACCAAAGGGACGAAGGAGAAAAATTTTAAATCGACCTTCTCACTTATTTATCAATATATCTATATTCAAAATATTTATATAGTATATAGGTAATGTAACCATATTTAAAGCCATATGCTAAATAAATATTATTATATTTTATTTTTTTTACGGGACATGAAATTTTATAATACACGTAAGGATGAAATTGATATTACAAATAACTAGTATACTTATACATTAATATGATAATTATTTGATAAGTATTTGCCGATCATATGAGGCGGATAAGAGAAGAGTTATTGATATAATATGAATTAGTTACAGGAATTTGAATAGGGATTAATGAACGATTATGGCATAATAGTAGTGTGAGGAGTCAACTAGATTAGAAAGGAGTGGAAGAAGATCGAAAAATTAAAACCATTCCGACGGTCAGCTAAGGTAGAAATATTCGGATTTGGTGAATAGGAGTGTAATCAAAGAAGGTGAGATGAGAAATGTGGAGTCCAATTTAATAATATGCAAGAACTTCCCTTAACTCTTTCCACCCCGGAACTTGTATTGGCAGTACGGAGTTTCAAAATATACACCTTTATTTGAGGATGGGACACACTAATGCATAATATCATACTTAAAGAAAGGGCGGAGATGGAATTTGGAGGAGTAACGCAAGATGAAACCAAGAAATTTCAGTACCCTACAACAGATAGTTTAAATATGTTTGACTAGAGAAATAGAGTACATAATATTTTATCATTAAATATTAATACCCATTTATAATGAAATATTTTCTGTTAAATAATCTAAACGAGATACTTCGTTTAATTGGTTGAGACTTCTTAACTCGTTATGTGATAGTAGAATGTTTGAGACAAATTGTAAAGTATTTGAATATAATGTTGAGTATTTATCATTGCAATACGATAGGTAGTCAAATGGTTTTTATAGAGTAATGGCTAATAATAATTAAACACAATTATATACGTATGTTCGAACATGAACAAATTTGTATTACGCGCTGTGTTTTGGCTGCCGCGACCGGTTGCGTGGAAAGCGCGGCGTGTGCTAAACATTTCGTAGCTAAAGCCATTACACCGCCGCCCACCATGCAAAAGCTACGAATAATTTTAGCGGCGTGTTCGCGAGCGTATGTCGGGCGAGTTGAAAGCGATCGGTCACGTTGTTGTCGTCGCGGTACACCTTGTGGCTGTTTGTGCCGCCATTGAAAAGTCGTTTACTGTCACCGTCGTTTGTGCGTGGAACTGTTTTTCGTAAAGTTCGAACGTTGGTCATTGTCGATGAATCGTGCCACGTGCGGCCGTTTGTGCCGCTTGTTAAAACGTGTATGCTTTTCACGGAGCTCGAATGCGGACAATCTCGTTGTATTGTCTGGCGAATAAATATTACAGCTGTATGTCCGGTACGGTGCCGTCGGTCGTGGTGCGTATAACAGTTGAAAATTGCTGCAGTGTTACATTCTCCATCACCATCAATTTGGACCGAGTCGTTCGATTTCTTCCTTCCGTGTCGGGATTACGTAAACTACACATTATATATTATTGTTGATGTAAATTATTGTATTTTTGTTCTGTTCTTTATATAATTGATGTGCAATTGTCGGCGTGGGCGCCCTACCTCCCAGGCTCATCGCTAGGATACAAGCAAGCCATGCGTTGCTTTAAGGTGGCATATAATTTTAAATAAATTGAGGCGGAAAATTGTAATATTAAATTTCCAAAAAAGACGGCAATTGAATTATTATTTTGCGTCTTCGTTGTTAACGAAAAAGTTTTACCATTTCGTTTTGATAGCGAATGATCACAATGTATAATTAGTATAGTGTATACTGTATACCGATATACGCACGTCAAACACTATAACGTGTACAGTACAAGACGTGTATTATTGTATATACGTATAATCTATGTAGATGTATTATCATATAATATGTAGATTGTATCCCGTATGGCCATATTGACTATCGATGGTTAACATTGAAGAAAGTTTGTGACACGCGTTGGGAGTCGAGGATTAATGCGATAACGCCAATACGATATCAATTTGAAGAATTTTACAGTGCTTTGAATTATATCAAGGATGATATAAATTTAACTGGAACGCATGATCTTTAAACAAAAGCAGATGCATACGTTCTTTTAAAAAATATATGTGATTTAAAATTCATATGTTCCATTATTATTTGGTATGATATATTGAGTATTGTTAACTCTGTTAACAAACAACTATAGTCTATCCGATTTCATATACAAATTTCTGTTAAAAGTATATCAGAAATAATTGAGTTTTTAAAAGAATATCGAATGAATGGATTTTTTAACGTGAAATTAACTACTAAAGAAATTGCATCAGTCATTAGAATATTGGAAGAATTCCCTCAAGACCATCAAGTGCGTAAACGGTTCAAGAAAACTAATTTCAAATATGAAAATAAAGATGATAGCCCTCTTCATAATCCAGAAAAAAATTTTGAAGTAGACTTCTTCAATACGGTAATAGATACGGCTATCAATTCGTTACAAGACAGGTTTATCCAGTTAAATAATCATTGTTCTAACTTTGGTTTCTTGTATGATTTAAATATTTTGAAATCTTGGGAGCATGAAACCATACTAAAGAATTGCAAAGATTTAGGGATATTACTGTCATCAAATGATACTTCTGATATTGATGTCATTGAATTATTTAAAGAAATTAAATTATTCTGTCAACTAGCAGAATCAAATAGTTCTCCAAGTAAAAATCTTGAATATATTTATAGTCATCAACTTCAGGGAATTTATCCCAATATTGCAATAAGTTTAAGAATTATTCTTAAATATTCCAGTGACGGTAGCGTCTGCTGAAAGAAGTTTCTCTAAACTGAAACTTTGAAAATCATTTACCATCAACTATAAGTAATGAACGTTTAACTGGATTATCAATTTTATCCATTGAAGCAGATTTGGCACAAGAACTAAACTTGGAAAACTTAGTACAAGGTTTTACAAAAAAAAAGGCAAGAAAAGTTAATTTATAATTTTAAAATATTATTAATATTATAATTATAAATATTTTTTTTTAATTGTATTTTTGTTTATACTAAAATTATGTATAATAATATATTCTCGTGTATTATTCTTTTTTTTTAAAGTTGTATTATATATTATATATATATATATGATTTTGTGTATTTCTAATTTGTAAATAAACGCATTTATAAAAAAATGTTAATTGCAATATTATTCATGTAACTATTTAATTTAGTATCATAAGGACAGCATTAAAATTTTCGCTTTAGAGCGGAAAATATTTTACGACGGGCATGCTAGCCCCATATTATTAATAGTAGTAGAATTATTGGCTATCATTAATATAATTATATTTACGTGCATATGAAGACAAAATTGTTATAATATTACTTTGATATTTATTTTCTAATTACAACACTCCGCAAATTGTAGCAAACAACTGCCATAATCGTAAGAGTTGTCGTGGCGTTTAAACAACGTATAATCAGAGACTTTGGACTTAACTACTTGTTCCATTCTATGCACGTCTCGTAAGAATTGTGAAAAACTTATTCTGCCACAGAGGACCAAACGAGCACAATAACTGTGTTTCACGAGTAAATTTATATATTTTGTCTAAAATTTAATACATCGATTGATTCAACCTAATCATTTTGTGTGCAGCGGTTTCGCGGCACATGATCATAACCATCACTATTATAATGTCGGTATGCCTGACAAAAATGTTGGTTAACAATTATCAGGTTGGAACGGAACTGCCGGTGAAGTGTTGCTAGACGATAAATTAGAAAAGGACGGTAATTAAATAATTTAGAATAAATTGAATTTTATTAAGTGGACTTAATAAAAATTACCAATAAAATATACAAATATTTTGTTGTAATTAAAAATTAATATAAAGTGTTTAATTCAAAATAACCTTACGTCCTAAAATTAAAATTAAAAGATAAAATTAAAGGGGCGAGGTGTAGGCCTAATGTTAATTCAGCATATAAATAAATTTCACATTACAAATAAGAATATAATACAATAAAATATAATGAATAAATAACCTGACCGTACTGAAATAATTATCGTGGTTTATGGCTATGGAATCCAGTAGGATAGTACCTAAGTAGGATGTCTACAGAGAGCGTCAGCAGAAGGTACGGATAACGTTAGTAAAAAAGTGAACCGGAAACGCACATACTAGCATACGTCCAATTACGCACGACGGCGTAAATATACATGCATGGGCACATATTTGCTGCTATATACATAATACTGGCGTCGCCATATTAATTTCATTTGCATGGAAGAAACAACATTTATATGATATTATGAAAATAAATAAATATGATTTGGATAATGACAGATTATGCGTTAAAAACCACTTACGGAATCAAAATGGCAGCCTCAACTTATTAAACATTTTTCAGATCGGAATTATTTGCAATACGCGTGTAATTAATAATTAGTTCAGTATATATTCTTAAACGAAAAGTATTATTATTTGTAACGTCCTCTCTTATTTTTATGTTGTTACGTGTTTTTTTCCTATCTATAATCAATTTTAACGAGGACTCCTGGACTCGATATCGATGTATGATATTCAATTTAATATTATGGAATAAGGTTACCTTATATTAAGTAAGTAACCTACTCGATATATTTTAAGTATAATAGTATTATATTTTTTTTGCAATGTGAAACGGGATAGTGAGTACTGTAGTTGTGACTTGAGGATGAAATTGGTGATAGCCCGAATGATAATCGTTGAACTCCTTAAATTTGCAAACTCTCTTTTTGCCCTCGTTTTCTATCAATATTCTATAGTCGCGTTGAAACTCCTTAGTTAGCATTCATACACTAACGTGTTGCCATTCCGCACACTCAACATATTAACCGCGACCACTGAACTGAATATGTGGAATGCGCATTGCTTATAACTCCCAGTCTTAAAAATATTTCCCTAGTAGAGATTGCCATTTTGATTCCGTAAATGGTTTATTACCATATAATATATATCTAAATCTATATCATATTAATTTATTTCCATAACATTATTTTTTTTGAAAAATTATAATAAAAATGAAATATTATTTATTCCATGATGCAAATGAAAATTATATAGCAACACCCAGTAGTAGTCATCTCTTTTTGATACTATACACGTTCCATGTATTCAGTAAATGTCCATGAACTACTTTAGGCATATTTCTTTTACTGTATATATTACTTTTTAGATTCTGAGAAAAGCGAGAAATGTATTGGTTTTACAAAATTTTTTTTTATGTCTGAATACACTTTTTTGAATAGTAATAATGGTCCAATTACCACGAATATGGTATATTTTCTGAATCAAATTGCATCTAGTTGGTACTTTATTTAGCACATTTTTCGAATTTATCAATAACTTTTTTTTGGGAGAAGAAAAACTACCAAAAAATGGTGGTTTTAAACAAACAAAATGTCGTAAACAAAATTACGGTTTCTGTTATTTAAATTTTTTTTATTTCATCATAACTAATTAGGTTTTGGTCATAGGGACTTGAAATTTTTTTTAAATACTTACATAGGTGTTCTACATTAGAGAATCTTCCCACTTTTTTATAGTGAGATTTATGAAGTAATATACTGGTTTTATATTATAGTTTAGCAGATTTTTTAATGATCTTTTTCAATATAGATGGAACTAATATAAAATATTTAACTTATATATTAATACTCATTATGTTATTGTATGTGTATAATAAGCAGTGTTTCATAATCTTGTTTATGGCACTCATATAAATATAACGAATTCTTTATTGCACGAAAAAACGATTTTAATATTTTGTTTGTGACTTCCTTTTGTAGACAATTATATGCAGGAAGACTTTTTTATACTACGTAATTACCGAGTACAAATTGCTTTTCATTTCTACAATATAATCTCTCTGACTTCTATTCCGATTCAATAATCTCGTTGATATCATCCTGCATATATACTCTATTCCATTTAAGAAAGGTCCCGCTGTCGGACGAATGTTGATCGGTTTAGCACATCTCTACACCGCACCCAAACTAGTTTCCCTTCCACGCTCCAGAAAGATGTAATTTCGCGGACGGCCGTCGTCAGTTTCTGTCAGTCTACATTCGTGAAACGATACCTTTCTTAAATGGTACCAAGTATAGATATAGGTATATTAGATTTATCGAGACATTGAATTTTCTTTCTTAATTACAATCTTCTTTATATATAATTATTTATGAATTATAAATAAATATTACTTACCATCATTAGATTTAGTATTCATTACTAGATAACTTCGATAATAAATATCATAAACTGAAAAGTTATTGAAATATCACAAAACATTTTGTAATGGTATCAGTACATAAATATAATATGGTAGTGTGAATCAAATCTAAAGACAATAAATTAATTATCCTTAACTACCATATACGGACAGACATCTGGACAGATCACTTAAAAATTAACAACTTTTAAACTTTGTGCGTACATTCATCTTGGTTGGTGACTATTCAAAACTTTTTTATGTGCAAAATTTAAAGGAGGCAAAAGAGGAAAGTGCCCTATTGCGCCAAACATGTTAAGGGCGCTGATTAGAAGTTATATTTTTATTTTATTATATATTTTTATATTACCCATGTTAAGAAGTGTAAAAACTATTTTTTACGTAGGGGGACTTATATGTTAATAAATATACATTGTTATATATTCTGTAGTAACTATAACTGAAATATAAAATAAACTATTTTAAAGGGGCCAAATCATAATTTACCCCGCCTTGAAATAATATATAGGAGTCAATAGCTCCCATTTTCCCCGTCTCTTGCTATATTATATAGGTGCAAATTATAGTTAGCACAGTACTGAGTCAGTCCTTAATTGTATATATAACTATCTAGATAGTAGAAATATGGAATTGTTAAATTGTAGGAATACAGGGTGCAATTAAGAAGATTTCAGTCAATTAACGTATTAATGTAAAAAATGCCTCAATTTACATTGTTCGAAACCTACGAGCTAGACAGAAAGCGCATCTCGCGGCACCGGTTGGCGATAATGTTTTTCCATAATTATATTCAATAATATTTGTCGCCTCGCCATCATGTAAGAAAAAAAATCGCCGATGGGGGCTTTAGTACGTGTTGTGGTATCATCGTACAACCGTGTTGACGTACTAAGTGACTTCGTGTTTGGCTTTGTGGCTGTTCGCCACGTTTTAGTGCGTAGCTTATGCATACGGTGTTATGCCGTAATTCAGTAGGCCTTTTTGTCCGTTTTGTTGGCATTTCGCGTACAGTATATTAACAATTAGCATTTGATATTACTGTATTACAATATATATATATATATATAATATACTTGTACCGAGTTGGTCATGTTTCTGTGGTGACGGATTGACGGACTATTATATTTGTGCATTACTGTTACATAAATAGCTGTAATAATTTATCATCATTTTGATGTGTTATTTATCTTGTGTGAGCGTCCCATCGCCATATTGTAAGGATTATTATAATTGTCGATTAAGTAAGTAGGATATAAAGGTATGTTCAAAAACCGCCACCGCCAAATACCGCCAAACACCGCCATACAGGATCAATCCAACGCCACCGCCACCGCCACCAAAAAGAATTCGGGCGGCCTCGCCGCCGCTATTTCACATGTCATCCCCCTCCACCCATACAACTGGTTCACCACCCTAAATATCATTTAGCTTGCGCTATCTACATTACTAAGTCAAGATGACCGTTTATCAAATTATGTAACCACATTTATTTTACCGTGTTTATTTAATCACATTATGTTATCAAATCTACTTGATTAAATTGTATTATCAAATTACGTATTTATTTATTCAATTATTTACATTACATTTAAATAGTATTATATATACATGGTATTTTACAATATTTACATTTTTCTAACATCACCGTTAAACGGGTTATAAGAAATAATTTGATCGTGTAATATCAAACAATATGCGGCGGTCTTTTCAGCAATTGATGTCTCGGTTTCAAAGTCTATGCGTAAATCGACAGACGATGCTTTGACATTATCATTTTGACGTGATAATTCCACAACTATGATTGGTGCAGACTGTTGAAAATTATATTTTGATAGTATAGGTTTGGTATGGTCTCTACCGTAGTAAGACTTTTGAAAATCTGTATAAGCCTTATACAGAATAGATGTTAAATTGTTTGTAAAGTCTGCACGAAAATCTTCATGTGGAAAGACTTCAGAGTTTAAGTACACCTTAAGGTTTTTTATTTGACAACTATCGAATTGAGCAGATTGTTTAAATAAGTTGTTTTTTCGATCTGTTTGAAATCCGATAATAACAAATCTGGGTTTTTCAAATAAACTGCTCGATTTTACTGTCCACGAATGTGAAATATTTTGAGGTAGAACGGGATATTCGCAAAGATCCCAAGTTCTATACGCACACGAAAGAGGTTTTCTAGAGTCCAACACTCTAATCAACTTTAATTTTTCTTTATCACTCACTCGAATAACAGGCATTTTCCAGATAACTTTATGTAATTCAATCGACACCTTTAAATTTTTAGCAGAATTTTCAACAACTCCGGCGCCGGTACATACTATAGCATCAAAATCAGTCGATGAACGATTTAAAATTAGTTGTTGGTTGCAATTTAATAAAAAAAATTTGTAATCCTCGCAAAACCCGAATAAATGTTTTAATGGAATGCATCCGGCAAATTTGTCATTTTTTATACAATTTTTATTTCCATCAGCACTCAAATCCCACGCCGAATTTTCCAATTCATTCAAGTCGTGAGGAGTAAATGAACAATATCCTTTCATAGTTGACTATATTCCGGGGGATTTCAATTTTTGTATTTCAGTTCCGTTTAACTCAAATTTCATTTCGGAAAACAGAAAAGCCAATCCGTTGTTGGTAAAATTGAAACTGCCTACACCGACTGTTCCCACATCTGTTGGTGGATTAATTTTACCCTCGATATAGATATAACTTTCACATGGTAAAGTATACGCGTCCATATTTTGAATACATATTCTAATCTCGTCGTTCTTTGATAAAGTGTTGGTTGAATACGGTAAAAACGAGTAGTACTGCATATGAGTTATTTTACAGTCGTCTACATATCCCTTCGTCACGTTCAAATATGTTTCATCCATTATTAAAGTACTTTTAGTGAGCGTAAAAATGCTAGATTATGTTTTGTAAGCTTAGCACGCGTTGTACGTGTTGACTGGTCCGCTTTTCTTGTATTAATGGTTGTTTTTTTTACTACTGTCTTAATTATATTATTAAATTTAAGAGCCATGATCTTACTTAATCTGTAAACGAACTGTGATTGGTTCTCCTCGTAAATTTATTAACGTTTTGTTTTGATCCGTCAACACTATATTTACTTTACTCACCGATGTAGAGTGTAAAGGATAGAAAACCAAATGTCTTGGAACTTCGATAATTTTATATCCGGGTGCAACGTTTGGATAAAACTCGTGTATAGTCTGGTTAGGTTTACCATCACAGAATGAGCCAGAAATTAAATTGCACTCTACTTTTATACAGTTTATTTTCATTATGTTCACTAATTTTTTAGATTCATGAACAATATTAGCATCATATAATTTATTTTCAAATCCTAATAAACTCGATATACTGTTATCGATTGTAAAATCTATTTTATGAGATATTATCATACATTTCAATGTACTATTGTCTGCTTTTATTTGAAACATGGAAACGTCACGTGGTAATAATTTTTTTATAGCAAATTCTAAACTATTTAATTCATAAGACCCTGTAGAGATAGTTATATCGAAATTTGTTTCTAAACTATCGACGAAACGTATTTTATTACAACCAGATTCTATGTTCGGTATGGAATTATTTGTTTGTAAACTCAATAAACATAATTGTGTATTTCCATCGGAAATATATCGCATGATAGTTCACTTGTATTTCCGTTTAATGTTACGGTATACATGATAAAAATTCTAAACACAGACGCCTACAGTTTGTCGTGTTATATTTCTGGTGATTTGTATAATTATATTTTATATTATATCCGTTAAAGTATTTTTGTAGTTCTAATGGTGGTGGTAAATTTCCGAAACTATCGTAATACTTAATATTATTTCCAATTTTTTTAATACGCTACCCAATGAGTACCGCTACCGCTTTCTATATCAAGGTAACTATCGCTGCTTCGTTATATTTTGGACAAAGAGGTAACCTGTCTCTAGTAAATACTCCAATGAAATGCGGAATTTTTAACATGCGCGCATATTTTATAATCTCATAATCGTACAATGCTCTATCGGGTAGCGTCGAAATTAGTTTTTTGTCTTGGTTTTCTTTATCTTGGGTTTATTTCACTGAACCAGCTTTATTCGACGCTAAATGCAATCCTTTTGCAATTTTAAATGAACCACCTTTGTATAGTGAGAGGTATAAACCCTTACCCAAATACGTTGGTGATGTTTTATTAAATTCACTAGAGGTTTTCACTACATTGGCAATGCCGCCCGTAAGTGCTCCTAATGTAGACAACCCGGCAAAAATTGGTATTAATGGTAACACTCCTCCTTTTTTCGGAATTGGTATAATTCTAATTTTTTTATTTTTATTTTTTACAACGGATTTTTTAGCAGCCGCAACACACATTTTGGCCAACTTCATTAGATTTTTTTCATCAATCTTGTTTTTAATTACTTTTCTAGCCGCATTAACACTAGATTTGAATCCACACCCAGCACCCAGTTTTCGTTTTGCTTTCATAGCTGTAGTGACCAACCAAGCAGCTGCTTTTTCTTTGAAACCAGAATTATTTCCTTTAAACACCTCCCAAGCCTGATTTTCTAAAATCGCATTCTCTTTATGTCTATCAGATAATGAATTACTTTTATCATAAGCTATACCGTGGTCTCGGGCTAATTCATCAAGATTATTAATTCCGTGTTGACCTCGATCTAATCTTTTTTTCAATTTCGTACCGGGACCACAAAATCTAAAAAGAAAAAATAATATTATTAGTTGTTCTTGAATATTCATACACTTACCTATATCCTGATAAATGTAATTCTGTCGGTAAATTGTTTATAACCAAGTTCAGAACACCCGAACCTTTATTAGTCTTACTCCTGCGGTCGGTAGACATCGTGTGACGTTTTTTATCATATTACACTCCTATTTATATTAAAAAATGCGGTTCATCGAGCAAGATCTTAAAACTAATTTAATATATTTTTTACTCGTAAATGAAAACGGATTACGATTTGAAAACTTATACATATATTCCAAAACGTTGGAACAACCTACATATATGTTATTAAAACAAATTATTGATGGTATTAATTTATATACTTTTTATGAAAATGAAGAAGTAATTTCACCGGAAAAAGTATTACCAAACTTTGTATTTATAATGGATGACGTAATTGGCGAGAATCAAGGTGTTATAAGAGAATACTTTTCACGAGGACGACATAATAAAGTAGACATATTTTATTTGGCCCAAAGTTATTCAAAAGTACCTAAATAGTTGATACGTGATAACGCCAATTTAATCGTATTATTCAAACAAGACGAGACTAATTTAAAACACGTTTATAATGAACATTGTTCTGCTGATATGAGTTATATAGAATTTAAACAATTTTGTAACGAATGCTGGAACCGTGAACGGTTTTTGTTTGTTGTAATATGTAAAGACAGTGAACGTGATAATGGTCGTTATCGTTTAGGTTTTGATACATTTGTTATTATATAAGACAATGCTATGAAAATTATACATTAGTCATTCAGTAGACATGGCCGAAGACGGTACAGTTTTAAAGGAAATTGTTAAAGCAAAAGAAAATATTAAACATAAATATAATTTCTTAAAATCTGGTGAAGCCGACTTTAAATCGTTAGTTTCACAAAACTTTAAACCAATCATTGAACCATTAAACAAAATACAAATAAATCAACAGCATAACGTGCAACTAAAGGAAAATGAACAAAAAATTTACGAAGACCTTGATATTGAAAAATTGTACAAATCGTCCGATAAAGATAAGACATATGGTCCGAAAAAAACGTTTAGGGGAATTGTTTATTTAGGAAATAAAGAAGTAAAATTTATTGATAATAATTTAATTATTGAAGATATCTCATATCCCTTATCTCCTGGCGTGATACAATTATTATTTTCTAAAAATCCAAACAGATATACAGAACATGACTTGAGTGTATATAAAAATATATTAATACAATCGTCTGCACATTTAACCAATGACAATGCAAAAATTAAAATAGGCGGAAAAATGTATAAAAAAATAATTTGTAAATTATTTCCATCCGGTATGGGTATGAAATTACAAAAATATAATTTAGTCAATTGGAACGACCCGAACGAGCTTGTCGATAGGTTACGCTTACTTTTGGCTTCTCAAGCAGCTGGTAACACGGGCGTGAATAATGAAATATTATCTATTTACGAAGAATTGTATGAAATCGGTTTAATAAAAAGAATTCCAAATGTCTAAACGTGATATTGCCTTTGAACTTCACCGCCCATCAAGAAAAAATTATATCAGACGTAGAGTTAATGTTTATGGTAAAAACGATTTATGGCAGGCTGATTTAGTTGAGATGATTCCATATTCAGCACAAAATAAAGGATACAAGTATATTCTATGTGTTATAGATTGTTTTACAAAATTCGCTTGGGCTCAGCCGTTGAAATCAAAAACGGGGGAGGCCGTTTCTAAAGCAATGTCTAAAATATTAATTAACCGCTCACCTAAACTATTACAAATCGATAATGGTAAAGAGTTTTATAATTTAACATTTGTTACGTTAATGAAAAAATATAATATAAACAAGTATTCGTCATATAGTACTACGAAAGCATGTATTGTTGAACGATTTAATAGAACATTAAAAGAAAAAATGTTTAGAGAATTAACCGCGCGTGGAACACGTCAGTGGGTTTCTATTTTACCTATGTTATTAAACAATTATAATAAGTCCAAACACAAAACTATAGGTATGACACCCGAACAAGCAGACGAAAACCCTACTTTAGTTACATTTAAACAACGTAATATTAATAAAAAAATTAAAATTAAATTTAAAGTAGGGGAAAAAGTTCGTATAAGTACACAGAAAGGTATTTTTACTAAAGGGTAACTACCAAATTGGTCTACAGAAATATTTACTATCGTAAAGATAAATAACACATCACCCCCCACTTATAATTTACAAGATTATACCGGTCAACCAATTGCCGGTTGTTTTTATTCCAAAGAAATATGTAAAACAAATTATCCTAACGATTATTTAATCGAAAAAATCATACGACGGTATAGGTATATATGATGACCCACCTAATGGTTTATACTTGTATAAAACAGCGAGTAGGCCGTCAATACTCTGAAGGGAAAATCCACTGCCTTTCCACTGGTAATTATCTTCTTCAGTCATAAGAATTGAAAAAGCATCATCAATTACCGAAGAGAGACAATTGCTTATAAATATTTCTCTAGCTTGGGTCTTGAACGCCCTATTCTGAACAGATGACTCTACGTTCGGTAAATGATATGTACCCTCCAATTTCAGATTTAGTTTTAATGGACCATCGGCTAAATGAGTTTGAATCAATTCGATTAATTCTGATTTAACCGAATTGAGGAAATCTATATAGCTCATGCAGTTTTCTAAATTTTTTCTATAAAATCTAATAATCATTCTATTGAATGGTGAACTAATTTCTACAAAGTTTGGTGTTTGCACTAAATTTAATCGAGCCCTCTTTTGTTTTCCTACATTATGTACAGTTTTTCGCTTGATAGAAGGTTCTAGATAATAATAAAAATAAAAAAACCAATGTATGTGTTTATTCGAAATAACTATAAATATTTTATGGCGGGAAAAAAAATAAATATTCTAACCTTTCTTTCTTGCACAGTTTTGCTCCCAGGCGTTGCAGGCTTCGTAACAAGTCATCATCACTCAGGAAGTCTGTGTTATCATCATTTTCTGTTGAACAAAAATATAATTATGTTTAAATAATAAAATTGTGTAATAATAAGTTTTTAAAAGCATACCTGTAATAGATGGACCAGCTTGTATGTTTGGTACTATTATCTCCGGTATTAATTCAATTTGGTTATCTAAAAATTAATAAATAAGTTTAAAAAAATATGCTATAATAATTAATATATGAGAATAAAATTAAAATACATACGAATAATTTTTTTATGTCTTCATAGACTATCTTTTCTGGAGAAATATACTTTGCATATAGAACATTTGAAACTTGCTTGCATGTGATATTTTCTATGTCTCGTTAAATTATCGCCTATATTGAAAAAAGATCTACAAGAACCGCACTTGAACATTTTTTATACACTTGAAAAATATTTATAAAAAATAAACTTGAAAAATTTTTATAAACAGAAAATGTGACTCTTACAAAGTACGGTTGTAGATAAACTGACGGCTGTTATATGATTTCTAAGGGAGCTGCCTGATACATCCCTTTAAAGTAGTGGGATAATTTTAAAAAAGTAGTGGGGGTTTATACATATTCAGCCACTGAAGGATGTTAAAAATAATAATTTAAGTTATGTTTTTGGAATTTAAGAGGGAATTTTCTACTAATATCTTTATAGTGGGGGTATTCTCTGTACGAAGAAACCCGACAGGTCTGAAACACCTGCCTATTAATATTATTATAGGTTTAAAAGGAATTCGACAGGACTAAACCGGTCTGAAACATCTGCCATTTTCTATTGTTACAAATTTAAAAGGAATTCAACAAGTCTGAAACATCTGGCATTTCTATTGTTATAAGTTTAAAAGGAATTCGGCAGGTCTGAAACATCTGCCTATTTCTATTGTTATAAATTTAAAAGGAATTCGACAAGACTGAAAAATCGGTGATTACAAAGAAAGTCGGTAAAAATCAAACATGCTGGTATTAATAGCATTCCTTTTATGGTTATAAATATATTTTTAATATGGTGGTGATATCGGTAACACTCGGTTAAACTCGGTAATACTCGGAGACAATTTATAGTTATACTTGTACAATGATGAGGGTTTGAATTTATATATATAAATATGTTCATATATTAAAACATATCTTATCCACTGCTATAAAAATAAATTATAATATATATATAATATATTGTTATGGTTATAAGCAATGGTGTTAGATTTCGATTGTAGTAAAGCGCATGCTGGAAATATGTATATGTATATAAATATGTATTTTTTTAAAAATATGGCGGGTAATATAACATATGATAAAGGCTATTACGTAATTTGTTAATATTAATTTTTATGCATAATCATATTTAATATAAATAATGAAACGGTATCATTTATATTAACTGCAACAAGTAATATATTTAAATTGTTTTAAATTATTTAATTGGTAACCCGATAACATATATTAAATATTACATTGATGGCGGGAAATATAATAACATATGATAATTGTTATTACGTAATTTGATAATACAATTTAATCAAGTAGATTTGATAACATAATGCGATTAAATAAACGCGGTAAAATAAATGTGATTACATAATTTGATAACGATTATTAGACTTAGTAATGTAGATAGCGCAAGCTAAATGATATTTAGGGTGGTGAACCAGTTGCATGGGTGGAGGGGGGTGACAGGTGAAATAGCGGCGGCGAGGCCACCCGAATTCTTTTTGGTGGCGGTAGCGTTGGATTGATCCCGTGTGGCGGTGGCGGTTTTTGAACAAACCTTTATATCCTACTTAAGTATTATATTTATATTCATAAATAGCATCATTCATAGCATCGACATAAAATTACTGTTAAATATGCAAATACGTTAAGGACACCCATTCCTTCCTATAATTACTTTACTTATACGCGAATCATGGGGACCAACATTCGATTCGTAGGAGCTCTTTTGGCGAACAACGTACAATTATTCATATTCACTTCATTAATATACTTTCATATATTCATAATATAATAATATGCATAATGTCTTTGATTTTCAATAAAATAAACATTTTTAAATGTACTTACATATTGGAAGATTTTGAACACGAGTAACAATAACAGGATCACTTAAAGCATCCATCTGATCTAACCTTGGTAATACTAAAAAATATTAAAATTTATTAAAAAATCTCAACATCTTATATTATAGTATATTCTTATATTCTTCTTATTACTTACTTTTTACACATGAATATAAATGTGTGTGTGTCAAAAATATAATAGCTACATAAAATGATTGAACATTAAAACTGATTAAATTCATGTTTTTACCGAAATAAAACAATAAATAAAAACTATTTGAACAAAATAGTGAACTTATTTAACGTTAGAAGATAATATAAATGAAGTAGATTTGAAATGGGACAATAGTTTTCAAATGTATTTATATTAAAAAGTACCTAGTATATTTATTCAGCACCTATTGTAATAACATAAAACAGATGTTATGACAACTTAAATTTTGTAAAAGAAATATTGTTCATCTGTTCATGCATACGTATCAAACTTAGAAATTGAAAATTTCATGAAATTTAAAATTTTGAAATATTTCAGTGAAATATTTCATGAAATATTTCAATTGCATGAAATATTTCATATTATAAAAAATATATACATTTTTATTAAGAGCTTCTATTTTTACAATCATTTTTATTTAATTATTATTTGATATTTTGATCTAACATTACAATAATAACATAATGATAACAAAAATTATATATAAATATTATAAAGTATAAAGAATAAGGATAATGCAATAATAATTAATATTACATTATATATATGTATATTTTAAATTCTTAATAGAAATAGAAATAGTTTACTTTATCATGTAAAACCATTAATCAATGAGGAAGCAATATAACTTATAACTTAGTAATAATTTATAAAACAAAAAGCACATATTTTTATTCGTAGTTTGTTTTATATACAAAAAAAGTGTGATGACTTTTCCCTATCCTATCTAAAAATGACCTAACAACTAGCTTAATATCTCTACATTTTAGAGGAAATCTTCATTTAGAACAAATTAATAGCCCTTAAACAAGTTTTTTTTCCTGGTCAGAGACGCTATTAGGGGGGTCTAGGGGGGCTTAGTCCCCTAAATCAGCTTCAGCCCCTCCTGTTTTTATAGTAAATATCATTTTTGTAATGAATATTAAAATTAAAATGCATGTTATTGTCATTATTGATACAATTATTGTTGTTTGGTCGGTTGTAATCGGAGATTTTATACTCTATAAACTCCATTTATTATATTATTTTAGTTATTATGGATTTTTGATGCTTACATATTCAATTTAGATATAAATATAAATGTAAATGAAATTATTGATATGTTTGCTAAAACAGAAGGAAAAATATCACTTGTTTTGTGATCGACTTTCTAAGTGTAAAATAGCTGAGATTTGCCATTTAAAATTATTCGATATATTTCGTGAAAATATATATTTTTTGCTATTACATAATTAATAAAACACTTTTAGTTGTTAAACCTATATTTTAAATTCAAAATTAATCATCATCAATAATCTCAGCTATTTTACACTTAGAAAGTCGATTTAACTAATGATCAATGATGAAATTTCAAATATGTGATACGATTTTTAATTTTGTTAATTTTGATTGTCCAAACATTATTGAATAATCTACACTTCTTAAATATTTTGCATGTTAATAATTTATTTAAAATAAACTTTTTATGTTCTAAACATACTTCATTTTCACAAAGCCAATTTTTGATCAAATTGTGTTTTTTGAACCAGATCATATATATTAATTTAAGTTTTTTTTTATGTTGAACTTTAGCAAACTTTTCTTCAAAAATATTAAGCGCACAATTTACAATTTCTATAAATACTTTTGTTGGACATTTAAGTCCATTTGATTCAATGTTTGAAAACGTTTTATTAATTATTAATTTATATAATTGCTATAATTCAGATATTTTTGCACTTAGAAAGTTGATTTAAGTACCAAAATTTATGAAAAAATATAAAAAAAATTAATAGTCAAAACTTTAAAATTTTATTATTTAAAAAAAATGTATTACGCACGCATGTAACTTTTTAATTTACGTTTTTAATTAACGTTAAAATAATTAGAGACCATTTAAATGTGTATTCTTAAATTTAAAAACTAACCAAAAAAACAAAATTTATTTATTATTGTTCTACTTTAAGATATGTGTATTCAATTATCGTTTATACACTATTATAATATATACTGTATTATATATTATTAGTTATATAATATGAATAAATTAAACTTTAATTATAAATGTGCTGTAATAAAATATTTTAAAATATATAAATATATTAATATACCATATATTTTATGTTTTATTGGCATAATAATATTATGATTTATGTGTATTATGTATATTATCAGTGATGACACGATGCGGGCTGATTCCTTTATTATAGCAATGTAAATCGTCTATTGTTTATACAAATAGATTTCATAAAAATGAAATAAAATTGTATTCCAATATAATAACAACACCTCTCCAATTTTAATAACACTAAAAATATTGTTGCCTATAACTCCTATAACATGGCTAATCTGTATATTATAAAATCAATGATAATAGTAAAAACAAAATTAATACTTTAGTTAAATTTAAAATATTATACCAACTGGAATATCAAATGATATAGTATATATATTATAATAGTTTAGTACATTGTGTATAACATGTATAATTTATAAGCCCATATTATATAGTATATTAGTATATACTATTTAAATATTATACATATATTACTATAGGTATCACATAATAAATAAAACACATTAAACTTACAAGAAAACAATATAATAAATCACATAGGGTTGACAGATAAATGTGAAAAATAATATGACTATTATAAATTTAGGTATATTACAATACAAATGATTCAAGAATGACAAGTGTAGGTAATGATTATTATTTCCCATATTATTCATACGATATTTTCTAAATTAAGAAATTTTGTCTGGATTGTGATAATTATAATATAATATTGTAATTAATTGAAAAAAGTTGTGTTTAAAACGTGTTAAAATTCAATATTTCAAGATTTTGTGAAATATTTCAGACTTCAATCACTAATCAAACTAATTATAGGTGTCACGAAATAAAAAAAATTAATATAATGAAACCGTAAATTTGCCGATTTTTAGTTGTTTTAACTTCGAAAGATTATAAAAAAAAATTGTCAGTCACGATTTTCAAAATATTTTG
>CM023357.1:18140375-18473975 GCA_013282895.1 Eriosoma lanigerum
TATTCAAACACGTATTTTTAATACTATTGAGAAATATATTTGAAAAATTTTTTTAAATATTTTTAATATATGTACTTAATAAATTAATGAATATTAAAAATTGTTAAAGATTACGTAGTTATTAAATATTATGTAATTAAATGATTTATGGTAATACTTGTTTAATAGTATACTTAACCATAAGATATCTATCATTTAATTGAATACAAATCATAATAATGTAGCCATGTACGTTCTTACTTTAATACTTATTTGATTTTAATATAATAATGTTTTCAAATACATTATACGTACCAAGTATTTACAGTTATTTGAACCATTTATTGGTTTTCGGTAATTACATTGAATATAGAATTTTCTATTCTATAATTGATGGTAATAGGAATACATTTATAACACGTTTATGGTTTGACTGTTCTGAATCAAGTTACAATTTATATCAGCATTACATTTTTAACAAAATACATTACCACAGCTTTATATAAAAATTATTTTTTATCGGTTTAGCTTTTTGGGTAATTTTTAAAATTTAATTTAAATATAGTTTATAATATTTTAAAAATTTTGTAAATTTTAAAACGATATAAACATTATACGTTTTATTTCTTAATATACATACAAAAAAAAATAAAATTACCTAAAAAAAAATAAATAACCTAATTTTGACTTATAGGTATTTACTATGTAGGTATAATATATCAATTGTTTTTTTTTTAATTAAAATTTCTGTTTAGAAACTGTTTGTGCAAAATTACTAGAGAAATATTTTTATCTGAACCACATGTCAAAAATATTGATTGTTATAAAGGTTTAAAAAAAAGCATATATATTTTCTGATGATAACCATAGGTAATAAAGTAAATTTCTGTATTATCTATGATGTTAACTCCTTCATTCATTAAATATACATGTAGCTATATTTAATCTATGACTACCTGAACAAATAACATTTTAAACTGTGATTATCCATTCAATATTTCAATAGGGATATTTTCGTGAACCAAAGGTAAGATAAAAATATTATAATTATAATGTCTACGTGCTATTAGTGTTTTCGGACGTTATTCATGGCAACATAACTACTATTGTTATATAATATGTTAACAACACATGTAAAATTATTATAAATAATAAAATATTAATAATTATAATAATATTAATCATATTTTACGACTTAATATTATATATTATAACGTATTGAATTTTGGATATGAAATTACGTCTGAGAACACTAACTGAATAATGCGTTGGCACAGTGAGTTTTCTTCTTCGCAAAGTTTTTGAATCTTTAAGTTTTAAATTTTTTTGGCGGTTTCGACGAGTTTGTATAAACTATGGTAGGTTTTACGTATATTTAGGGTTTCGCAGCCAATCGTTTGATCGTGGAATGGTTGCCTCGGGTACTGCGATTTTTGTGTTTGATTTTCCATTACATGCATTAAATGTTTTGTTTTTGATTCCGCCAGGCAAGCGGCGACCGCGGTAGTCGACATGATTTTTTATCATGAATCCATGTTTACATTTTTGGTTAACAATTTCATCGGTGGCTGTGAATATTTCCGCGCAGTTTCCGTGGCCAAAACAAAACCTTGTTTTTCGCCTTCGTTACCGTTGTTGCTAATTTTGCGGACAAGGTTAGCCTGGTTAACCATTTCACGAACGGCGAGTGTTTCGTCATTATCAATTATATAATCTACGGGCAGATCGGCGGTAACTGATGGGTAACTCGTCCACGGAGTAATGAAATCATTGCCCACACCGTCCATTTCGGTAGTCGAACACGTCTTCGGGCTCGAGCATGTTATTGTCTTCTTGTTCTTCGTTTTTCCAGTGCAAACGACGCCAGTAGTTTTAAACGGTTGTAGTTTTATCGGTTTTGCTGTTGATTTCCTCGGTCGTTTCTTCTTTTTGGATTTCTTGGTCGATGTCGGTTTAACACTTTTCACTTTCCGCCGCTGTTGTCGTTTTCTATTCCAAAACATCAAGCCGTCTCTTTTGTTTTCAACGCGCGTTGGATTGATTATTTCTATTAACGAAAACGGCTGCATGTTTGTGTCTACGAGACGTAGGTAATAATAATAATTAATAAATCATTAAATATGACCGTTTAGAATTTTAACTTTTTGTCTAATTACGTTACGGTCACGTTATGCTATTCAAACGGGGAGACGCAACATGCAATACAATAGTATAATGTGTAAACGAAATGATTGGCAGCCGACTTGTTACCGTGATTGCGTGAGGTTTGATTACAATTTATAGTAATGTCATTTTATAATGTTACTTAAATAATCATACCTATATAGCCTGTGCATGTTGTCTCCGCCTGTCATTTTGGTTTCAATTGCTTGGGTCCAGATATCAGTAGTAGCGCATTTAGGTAATGTTTTCCACCCGGGAAAATATTATAACCACCCTTTCCCCCCACCATTGTAAACTAATTAGTAAATATACCGCCCTTCAAATTTTTCGATCCGGGCCATTCGCCTTATTAGCCCCCCCACCTAAATGCGTCACTGGATATCGTGTGTATACGTATAGGCGGAAATTTATTGAAACTTCAAGGGGCCCAACATTTTTAAAATTTAATATTGTTAATTGTTAAACAAATATAACATTTGTTTATAATTATGTAAAACTCAAACAATTCTGCCTGTGTGGGTATATAATTTATGTACAAATACAATTATATAATGCTATATATAAGTATTTTGTTGATAGCAATATATTATACCATCTTGTATTGCCAATTTGTAAGTTTTTATCAATGGTGTAGTCGTAAGAAGTTTTGAATATACGCGAAAAACTATCAACATGTATAATTATATTATAAATATCTTATTGCAATTTGAAATATATCAAAATTGTTAATTGTTTTTGATGTAAATTTTTTATTTTTTTAAAATTTCATAAGATATCTAATAGAATCCGATTAGTGAATGATTATGGAAAAAACTAAATTGGTTAATAAAATATTCGTATACCCGCGTGCCGCGTACCACAAATGGTAGTTCTATAAGTATACACACTAGAGTAGTTATAGTAAAAACCGAAAAGTCGTTATAAGCCGTATACGCTACATTGCTACACTATACAGCACTATTATTTATTAATTATTAATTAGAACTAAGATTAAATACGAAACCTTGAAGTATCTGAGAGACTATATAAATTAACCAGAAAACTTTATATATTCTATTGCAGAAATAGCGTAGTCAACTTTATCCTCAGGAATCAGGATTCGTTGAGAAAACGAATAGTACCGTTACAATTAAATACATTTCATTATGCTTTAAATGTGTTTAATATAATTATAAAATGTATATTATACTTAAACTTTTCTGTACACGAAGTGAAAACTATATTGGAATAAAAATAATGATTGTAATGTAGGTAATAAATTAAAATAAAGTTTAAATTAATTTTCTATTTCGAGATGCTTAAATAATTTTTCATTGAACTACCTATTATTTTAACATATTTAATTGGACTAAGGCATGATAAATTATTATAATTATTGTATTATGTAGTTAAAATTATAAATTTACTTACTTAAATCGTTTGATACCAAAGAATATGGACGTCCCGAAATAAGTTGATTTTCATGATTTAACATGAACATAAATATAATTTTATAAAGAATATAATTAAATAGTTTTGCGTATGACATTTTTTCGTTTTGGTATTTGATTCGTAAAATGCTAGTACAAATTATGGTAAATTCAGATGGGTATTAATCAAAATGATTGTTACTAAAAGTTCAATCTACACAATTTGAGTAACCATTGATATTAAGAAATTAAATTATTTTAATTGTACCATATGTATCTATGGAAAATGTTATAGGTACTTAATATTTACGTATCGTACAATTTGTTTTCTAGTAAATCAGCTGGATAATTTGTAATTTTATATAGGTAATAGAACCTTAAAAGTCGTATTGGTGAATCGTTAAATATATTTTTTGTTGAATGTATAACCATATCGGTTGAACTCTGGCTTTTGGGTCATCTCGAAATTAGAGTATAGATTACAAGGTATGTACTACCATAGATTAAATATACATTTATTGTACTCACTATTGTAGTGCATCGTTATCAAAAAGTGTTACCAACGTACAATACTATTGCTAATACATAAACAATAATACACTAATAATACACATAATACTATACAATACTATACCGTACTATATACCATAGTCTATTCTATAATCAATGCTATTACGTATTTATTACGTATTTTAATTTAATATTAATTATATGACGGTTATAAGTTAATTAATAACTAAAACATCAAATAGAAACTTCGTTCCTGTCCCCCGTCCTAAGACGATCCCGCATTCAGAAATACGATTTTTACATTTTTCATGCCTTATCACGGTTGATTCTGGCTTTTGGGTCATATAAAAAAATGTCGAGTTATCGAAAAACACCAAATAGAAACTTTGTTCATGTCCCCCGTCCTAAGACGATCCCGCAGTCAGAAATACGATTTTTACATTTTTCATCCTATACACCAAATTTTAGTAATTTGCATTAGTTACATAATATGTGGTTATAAAATATTCTTAAGAACATTAGGTTTTACTTAATCAATTTATTATTGACAGTTATAAATTTATAATATATGTTGGTATGGTTATTTAATGTTTAGTTATATGATGATAATAATGAATATTATTTTATAAAAAAAAAAAATAGGTTCAATTTATATAAATAATAAAATAAACGAAAAATAACGTTTTGAAAGAATTACCCCGTTCGCGTAAATGTGTCAGAGATAGATTTAGGAAATTCTTCCAGGGAAAATATTAAAATATGTGTGTATATATTATGTCTATAGGTTTACCCCATTCCCCCAAAGTAGATCCGCCACTGGAATCAATATAAGTAATGAGCGATGAATTTAATACCTAGCTATTTATTATTTTCTATATAATTATCTCATATCTTTATTAAAATGAAAAACAAGTAGGTCTAATTAATATTTTTAAGAATAATAATGTAGTTTGTAGATATTATAATATTAAATAGAAATTAATATTTATTATATTTAAGTAAATATATATTAAGTGTATAAAAAATTTTTCCCTATAAATTTAAATTTAAAAAAGACTTATTTTTGTACTATAATTATTGTTTATAATCTGTAATCTGAATAATCCTGTATATATTACATTTTAAATGGGAAAATACACTAAATATAGTTACAGTTTATCTTTTGTTATAATTTCTGGGTTTGAAATGACAGTTAAAAATTTAAATTTAATAAGACATTCATATCATTTTTGCACGTCGACCATAGTTGTCATTTACCGCATACCACAGTCATACTAGCTGTTTTATTTATTTTTATTAACTATTTAAAATTTTAAGTATAGATCTTAATATGCTTTTCCAAAATAATCGGCTCTCCGTTTTCTCGTTAGAAGTTTTTTTAGGTCCTGATACAACTGAGGAAGAACAGAGGTTAAGTTATAAACAGGGGGAACATATTTTTATTCATTTTGGTGTTCTCCCGAATGAGTTTGATATACCTGAATGCCATTGCGGAAATACCATGCACCGTTAATCTGATTCTTGTAGGAAATTAGGTTATAGGTATAGGTGTTCAAACGGGCATAAGGTTAATCCAACAAAAAATACCTTTTTGCAGAATGTACATACCGCTGGCGAGTTAGGCTGTAATAAGATCGTTCAGATGATAGATTCAGATTCTATATATTTTTGGCTGATACTGTAACTATTCAGCAAGAGGTAAATATTAATTTTTTGAATTTCATATTCTTAATTTGGTATATTATGAATTATTGTAAAAGTATATACTTTTTAATTATCTTTAAGAAAAAAATATGAATATTTTCAATTGTTTATAACCATAGTTATTTATACTATATAGTTTTACTATTATGGGTATTATAATAGTGTCTTTCAATATTTAATATTTGGTACCCTATTTTTTTTTAAATAGCTGTAAGTGGTGGTTGACTGTTGTCCGTCAATTAAAATTATTATAATCTGTGGTGTAGTTGTAAAAAAAGTTTTGAGTATATACAAAAATTCCCAAAGTGTACCTAAGTAATTATTATCTAACTTTCTAACAATTTGAAATATACTAAAACCGTTAATTTTAAAATGTAATTGTAAATTGTTTTGACAAAAATGTTTTAATTTTTTTTAATTTCATAAGATATTAAATATAATCCGATTAATGAATAATGTTTATGGATAAACTAATTTGATTATTAAAGAAAAATTTGTATACAAGTATATGACAAATTATTTTATAAGTATAAGTATACGCAATTAGTAAAAACCGAAGTCATCGTTATCTCGCTGTAATACGCTATATACTCGTGTATATGCTCCACTACACTACTGATTATAGTACATATTTAGTTTAATATTATTTAAATTATATAAATTATTATATCTCAGAGCATTACATTATAGTCCCTTAATATTATGATAGGTGTAAATAGTACACCTTAAATAGTTACAATTACAAAATAATACAATGATTTATTTTCATTTTTAAAAATTTATAATTACATTTTTGAACCAATTAAAGTTATTTAGTTAGATATTTTTTTATACATGCAACTTTTTTGTGCATATTTGATGAAATTTGAGTGCATTTTTTCATTATTTTTAATGCAATAATCCTCGAGCTCCAGTAATGAGACAAAATAAGTATAATATTTAAATACATAAATGAAAATAAAAGTAAATATCAGAAGAGGTTGAAGTTTAAATAATCATTATTTAAAATTTTAGTTTTTAAGGTGTAATTTTAACTTATTAGCCATAATAATTGAATATAGATAAATTATACACTTTAGATTATTAAAAATAATACGCAGTCTGATGAAAGCTCCATAGCTCTCAATTTTATACATGTGAAATCTATTTTAATAAAATATTAACATCATGTAACTACTTGTACATGTAACTTTTTCAATAAATTATAATAAATAAATTTCTTAAATTTAAAATTAATATTATTTCATATAATAGGGCTTTTTGCAAACAACATTGCTATGAAACATTTACAATAATTATTTAAAGATAATAGTTGAATAATTGTTTTTGGTTTCAGTATTTTATTGATTTTATTATTTTATCCATTCAATATTGAGACTGCTTGTACATCAAATAACAACCGAGAGAGGATATCTGCAGTGATAAGTATGTTCATGTGTTTTTTTTTTTTTGTATATAATTTTAGATATTTAATACAATTTTTATTTACAGATTAGTGGCTAGTATGCCACGAGTACACAATACATGCCAAAATTAAAATTTTTGGAATTCATTAAATATTTATATAAAAAGTTTCATCTACACCACGGATTTACATTGAGTTGACATTAAATGTATAAATTATATGGGTTGCATGTGATCTTGTTATTTCTGCCATGAATTATTCAGTGTATTTGATGTAATAATGTCCTAACTATTAAACTAAAATAACTATTTCATTTATTAATAAAAAAATTGATGTTTTATTGTATGTTGTCAAACTAAAAATATATAATTAATTTATAAAATAACAAGAAATAATTATTTATTACATTTATTATAAAAGGTATAAAAAAATGTGTAAACAGTAATAAAATATTGCAAATATCCATTCAACTTGACCAATTCGGTACAATTGGTTTAAATACCCACTGTTGATTAGCATTATTTGAATCACATGGAGTTAGTATGACTTGATCAGATAACGGATGAACACTAAGACACCTTCTTGTTATTGTGTGCAGTAGCAATTTATTACTCTAGAAAAAAAAACTATTGCTTTAAATTCAAGGCTTTTAAAATGAAGTCCAGACCCTACCCTTAAAATATTAAAGTAAAGTCTACGATCAAAACTCAATTAGTTATCACGAAATAAAAATAAAAAATGACAAAAATTGTAATTTTGCCAATTTTTTGGTAATTTTTCTTCTCCTAGGGAAAAACTTAGGAGAAATTTGAAAAATAAGCTTAATAAAATATCAATACAATAAGGACACGATTTGCTACCGAAAGCATACCCCACTTGTGATAATCGAACAATTATTTCTATCCGAAAATGTTTTCATACATAAAAAAAAAATCTTTGTAGAAACACTACATTCTTCGCTCCGCTCAGAATCTAAAATTGATGTTAAAAAAATAATGTGTTAATATAGGTATTAGATTATGTGTATTTAAATTTTAATGGTATATGATATAAGATATGTGTACCTATATGTTTATATATATGTCGTAGTGAGAGGTAAATTTTTTAGTGGTTTTGTAATAATTTAAAAGCATCATAAGAGTATCTAGTATCCTGACCTGAGCTACAGCCCCCCCCCAAATTTCAAACACTATTTGTGCCTATGAGGACCAAAGAGAAGGTTCATTCTATATTCCATCAGGATTAATGTTCTTATGATATTTTGATCTTAGAACCCCCTTTAAAAAATCCCAGATTTGCCATGGTCTAAAACTAGGTTTAATAAGCTATATCATCAAAGGCGTAAATTAATGTAAACATATTCAGAATTTTTATTTTACATAGAAATAGTTGAACAATTTCACGAATCAAAATATTAATAATTAAATAATAGATTGTTAACTTATAATTTTTTATTTTTTTTTTTTTAATTATAAATTAAGTATAAAAAAACTATATAATTATTAGCTAATATTGTTATTTTCATTTTTCATTTAAGTTTTTAATAGTATAATATAAAGATTTTACTGGATATTATAAGCATTATTGCATATATATTTAAGCGGTTTTTAGCACATTAACAAGGAAGCAAACATTATGAGCCCTTATAACTATGGAGAAGGAAACACCATTGACACTCATAATAATAAATAACAAAGAAAAAAAATACCAAATATTTTTTAAGCATTATTTGATTTTATATTGATATAAATTATACTTACAGATTCATATTGCCACGGCCCATCAACAGTTCCTAATGGACACACAACTAGTTTTACATTCTGCTTATCAGCAAAAATACATCGTTCACCAACACCAAGTTGTCCTTTTGTATTTAATCTAAAAAGCTGTTAACATAAATAAATTTAAATAATAATGTACTGTATTATAAAATAGTTTATAACCATCTCCAAGTTCATGGAATAAAGCCTATTATTTACTATAATATATGTTATATAACAACATATGTTTGAGGAAACTATAATATTTTAGTTGAAATTGAAAATAAATATTATTATAGTACTTCTAAAATTGGTTAATTACATAAAGCTGTACACACTGAACACCGGTTAACAATTAATGTTCTATACTAAGTGCTCAAATTAGTTGTAACCCTTATTGGGTTACACAATTTTTATAATTGTCAAAAATATCACTAAATAAAAAAAAATTAAAATAACAAAAACCGCAATTTTGTCGATTTTTGCTATTTTCAGTAATATTAACTTTAGAAGCTAATAAAAAAAAATTGTCAATCACAATTTTCAAAATATTATGTAGAAAAATGAAGTAGTATATGATTAGGCTTCAATAAAATTTTCAAACCAATAAACCCAAAATAGCAGGAAATATTAAATATTTTTGGAAAAAAATTTGAAGCTCTATATTTAGTCAGAAAATCAAATAACGGTAAGTAAAAAAATAAATGCATTAACATCAAAAAAATCATTAAAAATTAATGATAACATTTTAAGAAGAAATTTTAAAATCAATATACCATAATAGTTGTAGCGCCAGAGTAAAGAAATATTTTTTTAAATAATAATTATTAAGTGTTGCATAAAACTAAAGTTTATGTTTTTGTCAGATCTTTGGTGTATACTTTGTATATTATGTCTTATTATTATTATTTTGTACCTGATTATTGCCTTGTCCATGGCATAACTCTAAACCCACTAATGATGGTGGTTGATGACCTCTTGTATCTAAACAAGTTGTTTTGCCAATATTTCGCAACTATATGTAAAATTTATATAAGGAAAAGAGCTCAAATATTTATATAATACTATAATAAAAAAATTCTTTACTTCTCCCCAGTGCAAGTTTGGTGGAAGTTCAGGAAACTTTGTATAAACATCATAAGCAACATTTTCCATAAACCATGAGAAATCTTTGCATTGCAGCTTATCTTTTAATTCCACTTGTTTAGTAATATCACCCATGTCTAAATAGCGTGCTAATGGTTCACGAGTATAAAAAAATTCTTTATGTTTATTATCAAACCATGTTTCAATTACACGTTTGTAATTCTAAAAAATTAGATACAAATTATAATATATTCCATTTAATTTTAATTTAAAATATATAAATCGTACATATGTAATCAAAGGTCCTTTGACCTTTTTACCAAGTTCTCCAAAATTGTAAGGCATAAATCCACGGTAAACATGTCCAACACGGGAACAAGGCACCCATTCAATACTACCACCACATTGCCAAATCTAATAATAATAAATATTCATTAGAATGTAAGGTAAATCAATACAAATAACTAATTATGAATAACTATGATAAAAATGTAGACATTAAAAGTATTTGCCCTTTTGTTATTAAGCAGAGCTCCGTCAGATACATAATTAACTTAAATGACATGAATGAGTTAAAATAATAAATATAATAGCTTCATATTATATTATTTTTTTCTAATTATTATAATATTGATTTAAATTTAAATTTGCAATACACATTCAAAGTTTATTAGATTTATTTTTAAAAATTAATACCTACTTAACTTTTTGACTGTTTGTTTTTAATTATAAAACAGTTATAGTAAATTTTTTTTATAGAAATATTAATCAGTATTAGCATGAATTATATATACCATATATTGATATACATAATCAATGTTATTAGGTATAAATCGTAGTGCTGTTCCAGCCACTTAGTTCTAGAATTTTCCACATCCCCAAAAGAATTGATTCTAAATAAAAATGTAATTTAATATAATAAATAGTAAATACCAAATATACAACCTACAAGTATTTTATTTTATTGTTGTTTGTGATCTTATAGTCATCAAGTTTTATTTGGTAACTTATATACAATGTAATATAATATTGGATAGATCTATTCAACCCGTATATAAATGACCTATGATTATATATTATTTAATATTACATTAAAAATTATACTTATATATTATTATATAAAGACTATGTAATGAAATATTATATGTACCTACAACAATAATCTTTAAACATTGTTTTAATACATAAAAGCAAATTGTATTTGCTTGGAATAATGGGATAACAAAATATAAAATGTAACTAACTTTAAATGACAATTCAAAATTTTCGCCTCCCCAAACAAGAAGCCCAGGATCATATGCTCCAAGTTCTAGAAAATAATTTCTATCCATTGCAAAAAGACCACCCGCATGAGTTGGTGACCTATAATTATTATTATAATTCAACAAATTACAATAATTTAAAATATATATGTAAAATGTATAAATATTACTTATAAGGTTCACTTTTGTAAGTCCGTTTTCGTTCTTCTTGTGCGGGTATTTCGATTTCTTTATATAACATACCCCATTCAAATATACCACGAAAATGATGATCTTTTTCATAAACTGGACGATACTCCCATGTATTATGATCGATCCCATCAATAACAGGAACAGTCATAATTTTTCTTTTAAAAATAATATTAAAAATTTATTAAAAACTGTCTTCTATATAAATTAAAAATTTTTAATTTTAAGTAAACATTACAATATTTATCTAATTTCTTAATATTCACATCAGAATATTAATAATAGACAACACTATAAAAACATATTATGAAGAATTAAAGAATTTATAATACCTGTCTCGGGCAATAGGTGCAATTAAAGGTGGCAACCAATTGTGTCCGACTTCACAATGTGCATCTAAAAATAGAATTATTTCACCTCTAGCATGTAAAGCACCCTTTGATCGTGTTCTAATCAATCCTTCACGTTCAGAATTTCTAATTAATCTTACTTTACCATTAAATTTTTCAATATAATATTCCAATTTTTTTTTTAAATTTTCTGTAATTTTGAAAAAAATTTTGTTTTGTTTCATTTCTAAAATATTATATTTAGTATATACCTTTACTACTAAAGTCATCAACCAAAAGAATTTCTTCCAAAAATTGAGGTGGAGTTCTATTAAGAATGCTGTGAACAGTTCTTAATAAAGATGACCAACCTTCATTATGAAATACTACTATGACACTTGTACGTGGTAATTGTTCAGGATAAGACCAATATTTACATCTAGGAAAATTAACGATTATGAGAGCAATTCGAATGTGCAAAAAAAAAATATAATTTAGTATTACTCATTCATACGGAGATCTGGAATTGATCGATTAAGTGAAATATCATCTGAGCAAGCCATGTTCATACCATACTCGGATAAAGACTGTAATGCTTCATTTTCTCTGTCGCTTGGTACATGATGGGGTTCACCTTTTTCACCAGGACCAGTTCTATGCGCAATATTATGTTGTTCAAAATTACCAAGGATTTGATCACGGTAAATTGGTGCCTATAAATTAAAATAATTGTTAGGTATGAAATATTTCTTTTAACAATGGTACAATTCAAATAAAGTTTACCTGATTTGAATATCTAGAGTGTCTGGAAAATGGTGATTCACGTAAGTTATGTATATCTTCCGAGCGATTGTATAAAGCCAATAGCAATAGTAAGATAATAATAATGCCAATAGTAATTTTAGCAAATTTATTACGTTTCAATTGGATAATTCTAAATCTCACAGACATTTTTAATGTTTAAAGAATATACCTAAAATTAAATCCTAACAAAAATATTATCATTAGGTATAAAATATAATTTTGAGCATCTTATAAATATATTTAGGTGTATATGTTTATTTTGTCATAATAAATAATTAGTAGGTAGGTATATTAATATTATGAAGACATAAAATATAAATATAACTTTTACTGAAGTATAACTGTAGAGGGTGTTAATTTATTTACTCACAAAATCGATACAAAATTGGTGTGGTTAATATTAACCATAAGTAGTTGAGTCCAAAAACAAATAATAATGTTAAATCATTGAAAATTACATTTTACATTTTAAAAGAAAAAAGTTATAATAAACGCCGCAAATACATTGTTGAATGTATTGTTGACGTATGATTTTTTTAAATAATAGGTATACAAATGTAATATTTTTGTTTTGTTTGGTGTGATAAGGAAGATATTATCAATATTAAGATACCACGTCGTTGACCAAACCCATGGTTGTAGATAGAACAACAATTCTATCTACGACCGTGACCAAACCCAAAGAGCAAACAATATTTTTATCACGAATTAAGATAATGTTTGTGGACAATACACAGTTGTGACTTGTGAGCAGTGGCGTAGTCAGGATTTTTACAAGGGTGGGGGGGCAATACAATTATTTTATATGAAATATATATAATAATTTAATACAAATATAAAATATACTATAATAATTAAAATGTATAAATTAACTTTTGTATAAATGTTTGATATTTAATAGTAATATAATAATATGAATATATCATTATCTGTGTCTTATCGGAAGTGGTTTTAAACGTAATATACTATTTTTAAATTTCTTATAATATATAAAAAACACGGCTCATGGTGGGAGAGCCGCATCCTCCATGGCCACACCCCTGGATACGCCACTGCTTGTGAACACTCTCGCTCAAGGTCACCTTTTCTTAACGGGGAATTTAAAAAGAAGCAAAATATGCATCTAAATATGTTATAGTTTTAACTTTTAAATATCTAATTTAATAATAACACTAAACAATAGATAAAAATTAAGAAGTATCTATACCTATATGGCTATAATCTGTTAAAATAAATAATTTTAAACAAAATAGAAATACCTAATAATGAAAGAAGGAACAATTTGTTCAGATCAGTAAACTGTATATACCTAAATAGATTTTTAATTGAGTTTACGAAAAATAAAGTTACCATTTAAACTACTATTACTTATATACTTTAAAATAAATGTAGTTTTATAAAACGTCAAATGTTTAAAACAATATTAGTACCTATAGCTAATGGTAACAATAGATGAGACTAGTAAAGTAGTAATTAATTTTTTTTTTTAAAAATGGCATTTAATATTATTGCATAGGTACAAATGCCATAAAATTCATAAAATTGACGAAATAGGAACTTACACAAAAATATGCTGTATAAACTGTATTAAACAAAAATTATTGTGTGTTTAAATTCATTATAAATGCCTACTAAATTGTTTGAGAAATATCGTTATAATAATTATAAATTATATAATACCAGGTATCTACAGGGGTGGATAGATAGTTTTTTTTAAAATAAAAATGTTTTTATTACAGGGATATATTTTAAAGGAGCCACTAAAATGGGAAAAAAAATTGTTCGTATACACCATGAATATACTATGAATTTATTAATCTAGATAAATTATGAAAAAATGTTTTCCCGCTTCGCTCAAAATTTCAAATTAAATGAAATCAATAATAATACTTTTTCTTATAAAATACATTTATTAATACTAGAAAAACATAAATAAAATAACTTTATTAAAATATTTAATGTATAATAAATAACTCTATTTAAAAATAGCTACCTATACCAGACACAAGTATAGGTTATGTAGTGTGGACTATGCAGCTTGTACATAGCTAATGAAAAACAAAATTTTATTCGAATATTATAGAATTTAAATATAAAACTCCATGTTTCATTTTTTTGCATTTTTCACGATTTTTGAATCACGATCACTTAAAAACTAAAGAATATAACCAGTGTCGTGTTAACCAATATGCCGCCCGGGGGCAAATTTTAAATGTCACCCTTTTATACCCTTATATACATTATGTAATACAGTGGCGTATTTAGCAGTTTATAATAGGGGGAGTTCAGTTTATTTTACAAGCTTTTATGAAGCACCCCCTCCACGAATTTTATAATATAAAAAAATGAATTGCAAAAAAATGAAATATGTTCTGTATCTGTATACATTATAATATGCAAAATCTAAAACAGGTGACAGAATAATTAATAACCCAACTATTATAATCACATAAATATAAATACATAACTATTGAAATTTTATGCTATAAAAGTGATAGAAATGTTATAAAAACAAATGAATTTTTTTGGAAATGGCAAAATAAAATATTTTATAACGTAAATATAAAATTTAACAAATATATTTGTGTACTATAGTGCTCAACTTCTATATATATAATTATAACATATTAACATATTAACATATTTATAATTTATATTGAAAATAATAAAGATGATAGTTAAAATTTAAAATAAGGGCACATGACTGTAGATATATCTACAATAGTACAATGGACAATAAAGTATCGTTAGTACTTCAATCACGAAAACAATAATATCGATACATCCAACAAAAAAGTAGTAACTCAATTTTGTCAATTGTTTAGGAGGAGCAACATAAAATTCAAAGTTAATTTCTTATTTTATTTATTTTTTTTCATTTTAATATTATTTTATTATCTCTTTAGGATAGATGGAAATACAATCATTTTCGTGGTCGATAAAGAAAAAAATCCTTTATCAGAATGCAGTATTAAAAGTCATAACTTAAAAACGGAAAAAAATGAGTTACTACCTTTTTCGTTTGATGTATCGAAATTATCATTACGAAATTTTCAACACTTCAAAATTTATTATTATTATTTTTAATAATATTAATAATAAATAATAAATTAGAATTTCTTAAAATATATCTAAATTAATTAATAACTTTTTTCTTTCGCTAATAAAAATATGCCACCCCTAAAAATTTGTCGCCCTGGTACATGCCCCTTTTTACCCCTCTCCCCCCTCTTAATACAATCCTAAGTATAACGTATAAGTATTTATAAAATTATATCGAACATCGAAATATTAAAAGGATATAGTTCTCTTTTTCTGAAATGCTCGACATAATTATATTTTTTGTATGTCTTAAATTCATTAGTTATGTCATTCTTATCTCAGAAATTATAAAGAAAGAATGATATAATTTATTATCATGTTATAATATTATTATAGATGAAACTTGAAAAAGTTGAAAACAAAATACAAAATTAAAACAAATAAATAAGAACAATTAGTATTGTTTTGTAGTTATTGCCAAATATTAAATTAGTAAAACAAAATAAGATACTACTTTTTATAATTTATCATATGTTTTATTATATTATATTATATTTATACACCTACTTCTTATACCTTCTACAGCGAGGGAAAAAAATGTTAGTCTGTTGTACTATATTGAAACGATAACTTACAGCTGGCTTATCAGGCCTACATATTATAGTTGGTACGTCATTACTTTTGTTCTGCAAAATATTTTTAGTGGAATCCAAATTGATTTTATTGGCAATCGTTTTTCGGTGTAAATATCGTATATTGTGTAAAAAATAATGCACATATACATAAAAACCCCGAAGGGCTTTGAATTCGTGCTTGAATTATGATACAATTTCTTACCTCAAAATACAAATCATTCAGAATTCTACCTATAGTAATTTAAATAATCTAAAATGTAGATTGTAAAAATATGCTTGCTTTACGGTTTTTTTTTGTTTTGATTTTGTGAACGGATGCTCTCTGTACGACAATATAGCGATATTGTCATATAATATAACAAACAATATTCTACAAACAAATGTATTAATGTGATTTATTATGAACAATAACGTTACAATGAAATATTAATATTGTTTTTTAAATTAAATACACAATCTGTACATACCTGCGGTACAAAATAAGCTTTGTGAAAATTCGAAAGACGCTATCCATTACTAACACACTTAAAATTTTTTTATTACCTATTGGTTTAAATTATTATTATATTGAAAAGTATTTACAGTAAACGATAGAAAGTAAAAATTAATAACGGTTTGCTTAGTTAACAAATGAGAAACAAATGACAATATAGGTACATTTTAAAATATACTTCTGAAAATAAAAATAGTCTTTGGTGGATAAAACTCATATAACACGCGATTACCTATAATTTATAACAGTACCTATATATGTATAGGTATATTTATATAAAATAATATGTACCTACGAAAATAATAAGTATGTCAATATGAAATGTGTCATATGTATCCAATGGCCCCCATTGCTCCAATATAAAAAAAAGTTAGAATGTCGACTGTAGACGTTCCTCCTTCGTCCCTTCGGTCTTCGGAGAAATTAGTGGTTTATTATACTTAAGATTTGAATGTAATGATATTACATAAGAAAATACAATTCTGAGCAAAACTCGATATATTACAATATGCTATACTGATAATCCATTCTAAAATTTTACCACGTGTGTAAATTACGAATGTAAATGTTTAAAAAAAATTTCAATTTCCTATGATCTAAATTTATTTAGTTATCAAAAAATAAAATAATGAAACCGTAATTTTGCCGATTTTCAAGAACTCTTACTTTAAAAGCTTATGAAAAAAATTGTCAGTCACGATTATCAAAATATTTTGTAAAAACATTAAGTCATATATGTCTAGACTTCGATAAAATTTTCAAACCAATAAACCAAAAATTGTAGGAAATATTAAACATTTTTGGAAAAAAAGCCAAAACTCTATACTTAGTTAGATCATCAACCATTCGTTTTTAAATTTTTTCTTGAAATAAAGTTCATCTAAGTAAATACTCAAAAATATTTTCAAGACACTATGATTAAAACACAATTAAAAAATTTTTAATTTCAGAAACGTTATTTTGCTGATTTTCTGCCATTTTTAGTAGTTTTTCTTCTCCAAAGAAAAAGCTTTTGAGAAAATCAAAAAATGAGCTAAATAAAGTACCGACTAGATGCAATTTTCTACTGAAAACTTACCCTATTTGTCGTAATGGGACCATTATTTCTACCCGAAAAAGTGACTTCATACATTAAAAAAAAAAAAAAAAAATAACATAATATTAATTTCTACTAAAATTATTCAAATTTTAGAAGCTTATAAAATAAAGTTGCAACTTATGATTTTGAAAATATTTTGTAAAAAGATTAAGTTATATATGATTAGACTCTGATAAAATTTTCAAAGCGATAAATCAAAAATTGCTGGAAATATTAAACATTTTTGGAAAAAGTTAAAAGCTCAATACTTAGTCAGAAAATAATCAACCAATCGTTTCGAAAAAAATTTCTATAATGTAGAACACTTATGTTGACACTTAAAAAAAGTTTCAAGGCCTTACGATCAATACTCAATTAGTTATTACGAAATTAAAAAATTTTAAATAATAAAACCGTTATTTTGCTGATTTTCCACCATTTTTTTTGTAGTTTTTCCCATCCCAAGGTAAAAATTTTGAGAAATTCGAAAAACGAGCTAAATAAAGTACCAACTAGATGTAATTTTCTACCGAAAGCATACCCTACTTTTTAAAAATGACCTTTATACATAAAAAAAAAAAACAAAAAAAAAATCATCTTTGTAAAACTTATACATTCCTCGCTTCGCTAAGAATCTAAAAATATAATAAATTTTTATTAATTATTCTGATTTTGGAAATAATCAATTTAAACATGTATCTAGAATTCTAGAACTATAAATTAGAAAAAAAGCAACAATATTATTCTGTGAAAACCATTTAGTAAACTGTATTTATATTTAAACAGGTTAAATATTTTCAGATTTAAAATATAATGTAAGATATTCACTATTTATATTCAATATATATATATATAAATCAATTCATAATTGTGTTAAAATAATGAAATAAAAACATATTTACAAAAAATAACATTTATAATTTAATAGATAGAAGTTCTTTAAGTTTTAAGAATAAAGAAAATCTTTGGAACATCTATAAAATAATAAATAATAATTAGAAAACTTTAAGAATTTACGTTTTAGTTATTTTGTTGTAAATCAAAAATATAGGTTTTATCCACCTAAAATACTTGAGAATTTAATAGAATATAATTATATAAGGTAAATACGGCATTTTTGATCAAAACTAAAGTATACGGTTTATATATACATAATATATATGTTGACTATATTATCTAAAACCTTACTATTTAACCCATTAATAATAAAATATGAATATTATTTATACTTATATGCTACAGATATGCTATTGGTGTACTATTATTTATTGATTTACATAGTATTATTATTGTGTAAATAACAACAATGAATACATTAACTCTAAAATTGGAGACAACGATAGTCTATTGTATATTTGTATCTTCCTCCATTCATATCTGCATATTATGTAATAAATCTGTTGTTTTTCCTGACAATAAATGTTTTTCCATGTACCTACGATACAGAAAAATTATATTTAAACAAAATAAATTTCAATCTTCGATGTTTAAATATTGATTATCTATTTTTAAAAATATATATCATGTTATCATAATATATTTGCAACAATATAATGTATTTAAATGAGTTACAATAAGTTACAATACATATTGTATATTTAGTTAAAATCTGTATCTAGAATAAATTTGATAATATTTTGAATTTAAAGAAAATTCATTATTTACCTACTGTTGTTTTTGTTTATTATAGAATGATTTAGAACGTAATTAATATATTATTAATTATTATATATTTATATTATAGCTAATATATTCAAAATATTTGTTTCTATTGTATATTAATATAAAATATAATAGTACCTAATGACATAATTTTTCTGTAATCTGAAAATTAGTAACTATTATTTAAAATGTGAATCTTAAATTTATATAATTGTTTTATTAAGTATGTTAATTTTTTAAAAGTAAGTATCTATGCATATATATATATATATATATATTATTCCTACGCTAAGAATTGTTTTTTTTTTTTTTATTGATTTATTATTACTTAAAAATAAATAATATAATATTCACATTGAATATTATTTTAATATAGGGGTACAATTTCGACTTTTTGAAGTAAGTGAAGTTAATTGAATGTCTATAGCACTTTTTATTTGTCCTGTTTTATTATTATAGCTAGTAAAAATAATTATTATATAATAACTATATTTATAAATCACTTTAAAAAATATATTATAATTTACAATTATATGCATATTAAATTGTAATCAATTAAAATATAAATATTTTAATAAACAGACATTTTTAATTACAAATTTTATTTTTTCAAATCGAGAAATTTAATTGGATTCATTGTTTTATATTTTGAAATGTAAAAACTTTTAACTTATATAAACCAATATATTTCAAACCTTAATCTCTACATAAGAACTAAACAAATATTTATGCAAAATTTTGCATAATCTCTTAATTTGTAATCGTTTTCCTTCAATGTGATCAAATGATATTTATTTATTCAAATTTATACGATATTCCAATTTTATAATACAATAGTATAACTGGAATTTTCCACATTTTGTTGTATTCATTTATATATAATTTTATTTCTTACGAAAATAACTATTTATTATTAATATTTTCAAATAGATTATACATATTAATATAATATTTTCTTTGAAATCTATAAGAATAACTTATAAAGAAGGTTTTTGATTTTTACTAAAATAAAATACCTACCTACTTACCTTTTAAATTAAAAATATTTTCTTAAAAAGTTATAAGTTGTTCGTATATATATATATATATATATATTAATAATAGATCGTCAGTGTTAAGATTAATATATAGTATATAATGAGAGAGATAGAGAGAGAGAGAGAGAGAGAGAGAGAGAAAGAGAGATAAACTTTGTACAACAAACGTTTCAAGTATAAATTAAATACAAAAGTTTTTGATAATGTTTATGTAGATGACACGATATGTTTTGGTTTTGTGTGCATCTGAAGATTTGATAATACGTTTTATTTAAGAGCTTGGAATGATTTTATTATTATAACCGAAAGGCATTTATTAATCCAAAAATATATTAACAAACTTTCTTTTGTGATTTATTTTATACATACATAGTCACTACAATGTCTTTAGCCTTTATTTACTTGATATAATACAAGTATCACGTATTCACGTATCATAGATAATCCTAGAGATATATTAAATTCTAAAGAAAAACAAATATAATATATATATATACATTATATAGATGGCCGACACCCGTCAGACTGAAAACCAAATGTCCAAATTCGACTTGCCGTTGCCAAAACCAAAAAGTAAATATCTGACATCATTATTAAGAGCCAATAAATGAAGGCTGGGAGACTGTAATATAAGATTAAGAACGATTTAGCACACAAGAGTCACCGGGCTTCAGTAATCTATTAGTGAAATTAAAAGAATGAGATCTGATAGGAAAGTTAACTAAACGTATTATTGACAAAACTACACGAGAAAAATCTATATTAATACTATAAGGTTAATTACACATTGTTATGCAATGGATAAACATACTTATTCAGGGTCCATAGTTTACCTAGGTGGATATATTTTGAATAATTTTGGGAGAAAAGAGAATAAAATTTTATAGATATGGAAATAAAATTATAATATTTACTCAAATATTATATTACTATAATAGTATAATATAGGCATGATGAATCCCATTAATATTTATATACAATTGAGTTAAAAACCAATTCAAGAATTTTCAAATTAAACTAAATATCTTTGAAAACAAATATTATAAAAACAAGTTATAAAGTTATAACTTGTAATAAGTTATAACCATTGTATATGATTGTATAGACCAAGGGCAGTAACAACTATTATTTGATACACACGTTTATAGAACCGTCGAATGTTTAGAATGAAAAGTTATGAATTATATATTTTTCAAGATCGACTTTTATTTCAGCGTTTTTAAAGATTTAAATTTTTTGATAAAAATAAATGATTTTATGTCTATTAAATATTAATAAACAAAATATATAAATTTAATATAGGTTTTAAAATATTAAATTATTCTTCAAATTGAAAAACTGACATTTAAAATCATCGTTCAGCTGAACAATTACATAATAGTGTAATTACATAAAAAATATTTATCAGTAGCAGATGTAAGGGGTGGCCACTGGGTTCCTTTCTCTATTTTTAGTATCATTTGATAAAACATTTTAAATAACAATATTTTAAAATATTTGTTATTAAAGTTTTTATTCATAATTGTTTCATTAAGTAAAATAATATTTAATTAGTCATAATAAATTATCATACTTTATACTTTGTATTCATAGTATAAGTTAACAGAAATCTAGATTTCTTATCGCCAATAAGATATAAGTAATATACTAATATACATTGATACGTATTACTTATAATTTATATAAATTATACAATATACATTTATATACTTACCTAGACATTTTTAAACTTATTTTTTAATTTCATGTTTAAAAAAATATAGTTTTTTTCATAGTTAATTATTATGTATTTAACATTATTTTGACAAACTTAAGCCCCCCCACCCCCCCTTAAAAAAAAAAAAAAAACCTTAAATGCACCAATATTTTTTATTCTATGCCAACATTATATTTATAATATGTCATGTGTGTTTCTTTTATTTTCTATAAGGTAATAAATAATACACCGAATTTCACTTAGAACCGTTTTTTCAAAAATGATAATTATTATTTTTATATTAACCTAGGAGTCTTGAATTTTAAATGTTGAAGATATCAATCAATTTTGAATGTGACACTTTGAGTGATATACTGATAACATCGTATAGACTTTATTACTATAGAAATAAACAATAGGCATACAAATTTGTCTGATACTTTATTTTACTATAATGTAATTAAGATAATTAATAAATTTAATGACTTAAAAAAAAGCTCATTGATAAAATGGTTGTAATTAATTAATTTTGTTTGTCTGAAACAGAATACGATTTTCACATAATTTATAATATTATAATGACGATATAAAACTAATTTAAATATATATATATATATATATATATATATATATATAATATTCACTATTCAGTATGCATTAGCGTATCTAGGGGTAGGGGCGAGGGACGCCTTCGCCCCTACCCCTAATATTTTCATCATGATAAATAATAACAATTAGTAATTACATGATGAACACAGTTTTTTTAAATATGAAGATACATTTTAATGTTTACTCCCAACCACTTAATTCTAAAAACGTCTAAGGCATTATAAAGATTAGGCATATTAATACTCATATTAAGAACTTAAAGGTGTTCTGTATACAAATGATTATACTATTCGACAATACGCAATTATATTGTCATTAATCAATAATCATAATATAGTAGGTACCTACTCATACAAGTTATATTTTTGTATATGTTTAAAATTAAAGTTGTTTATAAATAATAATAGTATAGCTAGGTACTAATTAATAATAATACAATTATTATTGAGTACTAGATTGAAAAATTTAATTTGAATTTGCGATGTGAAGAATGTATTTGTTTTATAAATATTTTTTTTTTTATGTGTGAATACACTTTTTCGGGTAGAAATAATGGTCCAATTATCACAAGTAGGAACTAGTAGAACTAGTAGAACAAGTAGAACTAGACAATTCGTGTCTAGTTGGTACTTTATTTAACTCATTTTTCGAATTTCTCGAAAATTTTTTCGTGGGAGGGGAAAAACTACTAAAAAATGATAAAAAATCGGCAAAATTACGGTTTCTGTTATTATATATTTTTTAATTTCGTGATAATTAATTGAGTTTTGATCGAGGGACTTGAAAATTTTTTTGAGTATTAACATAGGTAATATACATGTGTGGTAGAATTTTGGAATGGGTCTGTTGATTATTTGGCCAAATATAGACCTTGAACTTTTTTCCAAAAATGTTTAATATTTCCTGCAATTTTTGGTTTATTGGTTTGAAAATTTTATCGAAGTCTAGACATATATGACTTTATATATATGACTATGTTTTTACAAAATATTTTGATAATCGTGACTGACAATTTTTTTCATAAGCTTTTAAAGTAAAAGTTCTTGAAAATCGGCAAAATTACAGTTTCATTATTTTATTTTTTAATAACTAAATAAATTTAGATCGTAGGAAATTGAAATTTTTTTTAAACATTTACATTCGTAATTTACACATGTGGTAAAATTTTAGAATGGATTATCAGTAAAGCATATTGTAATATATCGAGTTTTGCTCAGAATTGTATTTTCTTATGTAATATCATTACATTCAAATCTTAAATATAATAAACCACTAATTTCTTCGAGGACTGAAGGGACGAAAGAGGAACGTCCACAATGACATTTCTACTTTTTTTTATTTTGTACTTTGAAAATGAATATATAGAAATACCTAGTATTATAATATTAAATTGTTGGTGACTTATAAAATTATAACCAACGTTATCATTAAAGAATTGTATAAAAACTGTTTGTAAGATAGGTTTTGTTATGTATAACTATAACAAATAATAATGAAATTAAGTATCTAATAAATTATATACCATATCGGTAATATACTTTTTAATTCGCAATTAGGTTAGCCTAAATAATTTTATTATTATATTGTATTTATTTATATTATTTAATACAATATTAATTTATTCAATCATCATAAAATGTATTTAAGTTACAAAGAATGAGTTTTTTTTAACTGATTTTATTTCAATATTTTTATGTAAAAAAAAAAAATTTAACTGTATTATGAATGTTTACTTTTTCAATATTTAGAGTGTCCTGCAGTTATCTTTTAGTTTTAAGGTACTTAAAAAACATGTTATACTATACTCATTTGACACAGGTACTTATTAACAATTGTTTAATTACTCATTTATAATGAAAACTCGTACTATAATTTGAAAATAATAAATATGACATTAGTATCATAATTAAAAGTAGCTAGGTAATACAAATAATATTATAGTAAATACAACGTTCAAGGAGTTATGAAGCATACAAAACTAAAATAAAATGTCATTATAAAATAATAACTGGCTTTTACAATATCTTATAAATTATATATTCCATATCTAATTAGTTTAAAATACACAGATAACACTTAGGATTTAGTGGTTTCTTATATTATTAATTATAATTATATATGTAGGTATATTATAAAAATGTTAATTTAATACTTAGGTAAGTAATTAAAATATAACTCAATAAACTCAATTTGAAAATATAATTTGACTATTAAAAATGTTATAATAACCCAATAACAATAATAACTCTTCTATTTATTTATTAATACATTTATATTATAATTTTATTGGTGATATTATATATTTAAGTGATTTTCAACATTACCAAAATATTAAAATTAGATAATTGTTGTCTGAGTAAGCATAAAATATAGTTAAAGTCGATATATATTTATAATCATTGTATGAATATATGATTGTATTATTGACAATACGCCTGAAGCTTAATTGTGTAGCGTAAATTAGTCGAATTATTCTAAATATAAAAATATAATATGTGTTGGGAGTGAAATACTTTTTAGTAATAATTATAATTTTTATGATTTTTGACGATTTTCCATAATTTTTCTATTGCATAAGAAATTAAAAAATGAGCATTTAACTAAACAAAATTCTCTACCGGAAATATACTACATTTGATATGATTGGCCAATAATTATTTCTATAAAATTGTCCACATACATAGTTATAATTAAAAACTTTGTAAAATAAATATATCATTAGCTTCGCATAGAATATAAAATGTTAACTTCCATATATTAAAAGCGTAATTAAGTATTTTAATTAAACATTTATAATTAATCTTGAAAATGCTAAATTTTTTGGCAATAATTTATATGAAATATTTAAATATTTGAAAAGAACTTGGATTTATCTAATTATAATACAACAATATCAAATAGGCATCACTAGTCTCCGTATTAGATAGTTATATAAAGGATTTACGTATGTTTTGTGTTATTTCAGCATATTAAATTGATAGTTTATTTAAATCATTAATTTCTCACATTTTAATCATTTTAATTTTAACTTGATGATTATGAAAATTATCAGTAAAAAGTTCAGTTAATACAATGCAAATTTATTGATGTTAATTTATGAACTAAGATGAGGTAAAAATGTTAATGGTCACCTTTGTGCATTTTGTCCAAAGTATTTTTTTAGTGATAGTGATAGTATTTAACCATATTAATAAGGTTTGATCTTGATGCAGAATGCGATATTGTTACTTATATACAAAAGTGAAACTGTGTCACTTACGGACAAATCCGATATGTTGGTAAATTGTGTATTTGTAATCGAATATGGATTAGATAAGCTTGAATAAGATATTATATCGAAACAAGCGCGATAAACAAGTTTAGGATTTAATATATTTTGCCATTATACTTATGCTTATTGGATTGGAAATTTAAATTATCTGTGTGTGGATTTAGTCTTCTTTAGTCACAGGATATTTTATTATTATATGAACAAATATATCCCTTCCTTTTTATGGCTGTATTAAAGCGAAATATAGAAAAAAAACATTAATATTATTTTTAATTTACAGAGTGATTTTTTTTTTAATAAACTAATTTTCTAAATCAATAATAATCTACATTTGAATTTTTTTTTTACATAAGTAAAAATTATTAATTATAATAATTTTATTATGTTATTATTGTATATTGTTCATTAAGTAAAATAATTTCAACACATAATATTGTTGACTTAGAAAATTAGTGTAAAAAGATAAAATAATCACCCTGTATAAACGATTAATTTAATAAAAACTTATTCTATTCAATATTTATATTTATTAATACGAACGCAACTATAGTGGGTATAAGTTAAGTTTATATATATATATATATATGGATGCAACTATCCTATAAATATACAATACGTTTTTGAAAGGATGGGAGAAAAAAATCTTCAAGTTATATAATTTGTATTGTTCATTGATAAAATATATTTCTTACTACTATATGTTTCTATTGATAGTACACAATTTAATTTTATTATTCTTAAATAGATAAATAAAAAACATTTAGATATCTAACTAATGTTCTATTGGTATTTTCTTACACCAAAAAATTACCTTGTGAACAAATAGGTAATCGATCTTTTCTAAAATACAATTTCTATTAAATTATACATTGAAAAATTACATTTTCAGAACCTACTACCCATAAAGTGTGTACTGATCTACCCGTGAAAATTTTTTTTACGAAACTAAAATATTTCTCACTTTGTACAAAATTTATTATATGAAACGCTTTAAAAGTAGAGGTGCTTTTAAATATTATATTTCTTATAATATAATGAGAATTTTAAAGAAAAGGTTATCTAAAGACAATATGGAGGTTTGAGTAAATTAATAAATGAAATCCACTCAAATGTTAATTACCTACATAATTTATGATTCAATGGGACTTTTAAAAAGACAAAACATTTCCGTGAAGGAGTTCACTGAAACTCAAAAGATTTTTGCTTTATTATTATTATTATTATTAATATTTTAATGTGTTTTTATAGATAATTTTGGTCATTCTATCTGTCATAGTAGTTAGTCTAGTAATTAGCTATCTGTCTAATGAATTATAACGAAATAAAGTATAACTTTTAACCTTTAATCTATACAGGTCAACGTCAAGTCGTCAATCATAATTTTGACAAAATATTTGTGTACGCGAACCTTAACTACATATTTATAGTAATTAAAATATTATTTATAATTAAGTAAAATATATAAAAGATAAATATCCCAGTTAGTTTAAATATGTTGCATATAATATACTTACTGGTTATTTAACAATGAGTTACCTAATAATAATAATTTATAAAACAATAACATATATTTTGTTTATTTACCTACCTACTTAAATTATACAGAAATATAAGGCTTTAGGTAAATTGGAAATAAACATACTTTTTAGTTTAAATATTTAATTATTACGCATGTTAATAATTTCTAAAAAGATAATAAAAGTATCAAATTTCACATAATAAAAACATATATATTTATCGCTGAGTATAATAAATACTCGACCAGTTGTGTATTGATAAGAGATCAGACCAATGATTACTCCGTGATCTAATAACGGTATTTTAAATAATCTATTTTGAATTAAAACAATTAAACCATACGTTCTAATTTATATATTTTTATGAATTCCAATATATATATAAATATAATACTGTAAATTGTTATAAGAATTTTGTTTTTTTTTTTACCCACTTTTTTCTTATTACAGCCACAGTTCCGGAATATTTAACAAAAAACGACAAAATTAAATTATTTATAATTTGAGAAAATTATTAAACATTAAAATTTAATATAAGAATGTATATTGTATATAACATAGCGTTTATATGTTAGCGATATATTACAGACAAGACCATCACTAATAATAACAATAAACATTTTTCAGGTGACAGGTAAAAGTAACACAATGTAGATATTTATTAAAAGCTACCTAGTCAGTATTTACATGTTTTAGATTACTATAAATAAACAAAATAAAAATAGATTTATCATATGCCTATGTTGTGAAATTTCTGTAATAAAAAAAGTAACAAAGCTGCAAAAAATAAAAATAGTTGGAATTTTTAAACTAATAGGTACCATTAATATATAACATATAGACATATTATAAACTAATGAATAATAATAATAATAAAATATAGTTGTATATAATATAGACTTATTAGTTATTAATTATATATCACTATATAACTAACTATATTAACTATAGTTAATATGTCTAAATATAAATAATATAAAATGATATAAATTATTGTATATATGATTATGTGGTGGAAATATTGAATTTAAAAATATATTGATGTTGATGCTTTTCAAATTATAAAAATCTAATTTTCTAGATTTTTGAGTTGAAGAATTTTGGACCTAACATACAAAAAATATTAGAAAAAAAGCGGAAAGGTTGATTTTGGATGTTCCTCCTTCGTCCCTTCGGTCCTTGGAGAAAGTAGTAGTTTATTATAATTAAGATTTGAATGATATGATATTGTATTAGAAAATACGATTTTAAGTGAAACTCAATATAATACAATATATTATACTGATAAGGTGTTTCAAAAGTTTACCACGTGTGTAAACTACCCATGAGAATACTCAAAATAATTTCTTGTACCTATGTTCAAAATTGCATTAATTATCATGAAAAATCTAAAATCAATTTCGTCAAAATTACGATTTCCGTCATTTTTTGTTAGTTTTTCTTTTATTATAAAAAAAATTTTGAGAAATTAAATAATTAGCTTTATAATGTACCAACAAGGTGTAATTTGCTACCGAAAGTATACCTTAGTTGTATTAATCCGACAGTTATTTCTATCCGAAAAATTGTTTTCAGACTGTTAAAAATGAAACATCAATAAAAAATGTTAAAATTTGAAGACCTATAAAAAAAAAGTTGATTTTAGATTTTCATAATATTTTGTAAAAATATTAAGTAGTATATGATTAGGTTTATATAAAATTTCCAAACTATTAAACCAAAAACTGCAGGAAATATTAAACATTTTGCAAAAAAGTTTAAAGCTCTATATTTATCCAAAAAATTAACCTATCCATTCCAAAATTTTACCACGCATGTATATGTTATCCTAATAATGTATATTACCCATATGAGTACTGAAGAAATGTTCAAGTTCCTACAATTAAAACTCAATTAAATTTTAAATTATTCTTAAAAAGAAAAACCCCTTTGTAATACCAATAGGTACATTTTTCGCTTCGCTCAGAATCTAAAATAGAGAATACCCCTGATAATTTAAAATATTATTCGTAAATCATAAAAAATGAATATTTGACATTTGCCAAAATATAAGAATTAAATACATCATTTAAGTTTTTTAATTTTGAACTATTTTTAATTTAAGATATTGTAAATCATAGTATATATTTATAGTTTATATTATATTAAATTAATGTGCCATCAAATATTATTTTACTATGTATTAATTACTATTTACTAACTAGGTAATTTACTAATTCATATAGTTTTTATTTGTAATTAAAATCCAGAAATTGTTTAATTTTCTATACTTAAATTTTAGTATTTTTGCATTGTACAAGATTTGATCAAATATAGGTAGTAGAAATTGCAAATAATTGATTAAAAAGCCGAACAATCGATTTGCAGACGTTCCTCTTTCGTCTTTTCGGTCTTCGGAGATGCTGGTGATGGAATGTTATTGAGTTATATTATAGTTAAGATTTGAATACAATGATAAATGCAACCAAAAAACAATTCTCAACGAAACTCAGTCAGATATATAATATACTGATAATATTTATTTGTATATTTTTTTTTTATTCATAAAAATATCTAAAACAGAAAAATTAGTTATCCTAAACTAATGACATTAAAGCTCGTCAAAATTACAGTTTCTGTGAATTTCAAAGTTTTTTAACCATTTTTCGGTAGTTTTATTTTTCCCAAAGATAAACTTTTGAGAAACTCGCAAAATGACCCAAATAAAGTATCAACTATATATGTAATTTTCTACAGAAAGCATATCCTACTCCTGGTAATCGGACCATTATTTCTATCAAACATAAAAAAAGAGCACACACGCCTTTACAAAACAAAATACCAATTTATTTCTCGTTTCGCTCAGAATCTAAAAACAATAATCAAGTATCATGTTGAGAAAACGCTGTTCTGTTAAATATAATCAGACTCAAATAACGATTAGACATTGAGAGTTGTTTTTGTTTCATTTACAATTCATGTCATAATAATATCTATAAATTCGTTACATATTACAAAAAAAAAACTTAATTTCCTCTTTCATCTTGAAAACAAAACAAGATACAATAAATAAAGGTTTAAAATAATTAATGTTTTTTAAAAAAGTAAAAAAAAATGTTATCAATATTATTGCAACTCATGTATTGATCATATTTTTTTTTTATCTGGTATCAATCAATGCAAGATTGCACCATGCTGTCACTCCGTTAGATTATGACATTTTCTCTTTCACTACTACCGCTCGTTTGAGCATAGTGCATTCATATTTGGCACGTTTTTGTGAATAATTTATCATTATTTCGACGTTAATAATTGATGTTATTATTATTGACATTATTATCGGTATAAATATTCAAACGACGTGAACGCGGTTTAGAGTAATTAATCGCGGTCGGGGTGTTAGGTATGCTCGGTTACAATATATTATATGGTTTAGATGTACGGGGTAGGGAATTCCCATTATATAAACGGACAAAATTGAAACTGTTCGGACCGTGGTATAGCTGGTATATATTATACCTACGAGATCGTGGTGGTAACCGTGACCCGGTAACCGTGGGACGAAGGGGTTCGTATTAATATGTTCGTTTTGACATTGCCCGGACGTTGCCGCACTGGCATTAGACTCGCAAACGTATAATAAATAAAATAGTAATATTAAAAGAGACCGACGAACTTGTATTTTTCGACAACGACCGAGTACGAGTATGTAGTGCTGCAGTTATTAACGAGTGACAAGGTAAAAACACTCGAGGAAAAGTGAAAATTCGATAACTCATTTTCCCATCCTGTGCCCCATCTTATTAATGCGTGGGCCCGTCCCGGGTATATAATAATAATGATAATATCTACACAACAATATAATATTGTAAAGTACAATTTCAATACAACATTTTTATATAATATTATTGTATAATATCCAATACTATTTTACTTTACTAAGTAAGTCTTATAAAGTTATTACATAATATTATATTTTGGTCTCGGATTTTCGATTGTAATTGTAATCGTATCGTATTTCTTATTAAATATGTCTTCGACGCATTTTTTTTACATGTATAAGTTTATCTAATTTTAGAATTCGTTAACTACACAATTGTTTTATTATTGATTAAGAAGGCTGACCGACGTATAAACGATTATACAGTCAAGCTATTCAATTTATTTAGATAGAAAAAGCACTATTTTTTTAAAAAAACTTTTTAAAAGCATTTGTTACAGCACTTAAAAAATGATATCTATATCATATATTAAAGTAATATAAATTAATAACATGTTATGGTTATCGCAAACGATTCGGGCGAAATCGGTTTCCGCAAAGACCGGCAATTGCTGTCGGGATATTCTATTAAAAACTTTTTTTCCTGTTTTCTGTCCGCGGTTTTTAATTGCCTTCAAAATTAATTTCAAAACATTCCCCCGGTGTTTTTAAAACTATTCGTAATAATTCACGGTTGTTTGCGAAAAAGCGATCGCCGCCGCGGTGGCAGTCGCGACGCGACGCGAGAAGGGGCTCCCCGATGCATTAACTCCCGAGTCCCCGAGTCTGCTGTCAGTCGGACGCGCGTCTTGGTTCGTGTTTGGTGTCTCTCAGCTTTTTCATCCGCCACGAGTGGTTTCCGCGCATCGCCGTTTTTGCACGTACGTAATACTACAACGACGGGGTAAACGTACGTTTATTTTTTTTAAATTTACATTGAAATTTTTTCATTTCTCGACAATTCGGTCTATTATTTGAAAAATACACGAAACACAGAAATTTAAATAGTAAGTAATCTACATTTACGTATGCGCACTTTTTAAAAAAAAAAAAAAAATTAACACAAATTCAAATTTAAATCGAATATATTTCATAAAAATATATTTTCAATATAATATTACAAAATTTTATAGTTTAAAAGTTTCGATAATCGTTTTAACCTGCTGGTTTAAGCCCAAAAATATCATAATATTTATAATATTTATTCACTGCAATCGTAATGCCAATGGTACATTAATATCGTATGCACGAGGTACCTCACATACATATTATATTATATTTTAATATTTGGTGTGCGATTATTTAGAACAGGTATAATAATATTAAACATAATAATATATTGACTGTGCGTATATACATTTCGAATTTTAAATGTTATAAATTATATTTAAGTACTTAATAATCTGCATAATATCATAATATCATTATGTATGTTAATTTTTTTTAAGATTATTTAAATATAAAATAGAAGGGTTACCTACCTATCTATAATTTTAATTTGAAAAATAACCACTTGTTTATATTCGGTTATAAAAATACTAACGTTTTGCGTTAGTGTATTGTAGATAGGTATAAGAAATTGAACAATTATTATTTTAAATTAAAACCATTTTTTTTAAAAATATTTTATTTTATTCAGATTATTATAAAAATATAATTTTAATTTATTAACACTTATAATAAATAAATCGAATTTAAATACTATATAAATTTAATATTAAATATTATAAAATAAACTTTGCGGAGAAAAGAAGATGTAATAATAACTAGAGAACGGAATTACATACGATACCTACATAATTATATAGGTGAAGTGTTGCGTCTTGCGTAGTGATTATTATTAAATTTATGGTACTTAAGTTGCCTATTACTTATTATAATTAATGACACAAATGTTTTATTAACGTGCTAACATTTAAATAATTAAATGTATAGACAACTACATCTACCTACATTTTATTAGTAAAATTGTAATCAATTATTTCTATAAAAAATAAATTGTATCTAGAATAAGCTTCTAAACTTTTTCGATTGTTTAAACAGGAAATATTTTCGGTGGTATTATAGTTATTTGTAGATAGGCATAAAATAATAGTAATATGAAATAATAAACCAAACAAAAATAATATAATTAAACATTTTTCAAAATATTAAAATAATATTGTTAAATTTTAATAATAAAATTAAATACGTACGGTCATGTAATGAAACGGTATCTAATTAATTTCAATTCGCTAGAATTAATTATTATGTTTCAAAATAATATATGTAGATTATTATTATCTAATATTTACATTAAATTTTAAAAAACGGTTCATTAATTAATAATTTGTAATATTATTTGCTTTGTTCAAATATTTATCTTGTCTGAAATGATTTTTAAAATAGTTTTACATTTAATCTTGCCCATTGATTATTACGTAATATTTTCATCTTAATAATTGCCAAACGATCATTTGTATATTATGCTGGACAATCAAGCATGCAATTTTTATGTTACAGATGATTAGTCAAGTGAAATAGTACGAATATTTTTACGAAATTTCAAATCTTAGACCTAGACCTAATGAAATTAAAGTCTTTAACTGTTTGGATACGCTCCATAAAATATAAATATATTTAACTAACTTTGTTATTTACATCACAATCGTAAATTAAACAAAAAATTACTTTTGTTAGTAAACGATTATTTATGCGAAAAAAATGAAACATGAATCATGTTACTTTTATATAGTATTGCAATATGTACTCATTACGTTGATTTTGGTACTGATTTTAATGCTTTCGAAGAAAGCCGACGAATTATTATTGTTATTAAAACGCATTTGTCTAATAAAAAGTTGTTTTTTCTTTGTTCGTTTTGACAAATTTCTGACCTCCAAATCATACGCCGGATAGTATATTAATATAATATTATATAGCGTAGACAAGTATAAGGTACCTACTTTGTTAATTTGCAAGAGAGAAATTAAACGAAACCGGATCTATACTCATATATAATATGTATTAATTATAATAAACATAATACAATTTGTTTTGTTTTGTTTTTTGTGGGTATTCCTTTTTTGTTCCGTAGAAAAACGAACTCTGTCGCGCGAACTTAAATAGGCCGCTTAAATAGCGGTATATCGCAGTATAGGTGTACGTAGGAGCGGCCCCCGACATTCCGACACACTGTACATAAAAAAAAATAAAAACAATATTTAAAAAATATATAAAAAAAACCTTTGTAACCGTGCACACTGCAGGACGAATTCATTTAAAGTGTCACACACAGTCGGCGGTGTTATCACGTTCTGCGGCCGCCTCGGGTACCACAACCGCGGTCTCTTCAAGTCGAGGACAAGGTCTCAACCTTCACCCGTGAAACGTGACCAGAAGCCCCGCGCGTATTATCGTATACCATAATATAACCTAACCTATTATACACGTCGCATAATAACAACAATAATAACGATTATTACAATACGTTAGAGTTAGAGAGGTTTGTATAAAATATACGTATTACCTGTATCGTTTATTATAATTATATTATGAATGTATATGGAATATATAGATAATGTTAATGTTACGAAAAAAATATATCATCATAACTTTGATTTATATGCGTAATATATTCGCGATGCGATTTGTGCGGTATATATTTAGATAGAGAAAGAGAACAAAAAACAGTCTTGTAAAAATTACGTCCTAAGCTTCGTGAATTTTTTTTTTTTTGGACAATAGTGCAATAATTAAGGCAGCTGCGGTACATATTTGCATGAGAACGGAATACTGCGTCGAGGTCAATGTTTCGGACGGATTGCTGAACAACCGGAAAAAATAATAATCATAATAATAAATAAAAAAAATTACATATCTAAGATTTGTGTACATAATGTCGACGGACACCTTGTGCATTCCGGTTTTTCGCGCTTCAGGTTATGCACGAATTAATCATAATACTGGACCATTAAAAAAAAAGTTAAAAATAAAAAAAATCATTGGATCAATGGCCTTTAACGTGTATTGGATAAGATCATGATTTTCGTTTGGGATATTTTTGATATTATTTATAACTTACGTCATAAAGCTAACAATAAACAAAGTAACTTTATTTGCAAAACGTATATAGGTACTCGTAAAATAATAAATCGAATATTATTATTGAATACTTCCTATACGTCTGTAACCTCACGTTACTTGTTATTGGTCACAAAAATCATACTTAAATATATTGTGTGGATGCGGTTTTGAATACAAATTCTATTTAATGTTATGAAACAAAAGTTTATCACGAATAATAAACAAATTAATTATGTATACATTTCGGTGATATAAAGAGTTTTTCTTATTTAAAATTATTTTTTTTTAGTTGAAGTAAAATATTATATATTTTTTGATAAAATAATCGTATGCAATATATTATCGTTTATTATATAACAAGTAGTTTTAATTAACTAAACTTCACTATAATTTACATTAATGACTTTATCACTAACAAGTGAAATATTTATGATTTATGTTTAGTTATTTATTAGTTATTACGTATCTAATTTGAAAGCATCATAATAATATAATATACGTAAAAGATTCTGTTAATTTTCTTATAAATTCATTTTATAACGAAATTAAACAGTTTACATTTGTTTAAGACATTATTTAATTAGATGAACTTTAAATTATATTTAATTTGTATTTCTTTGTATCTCAAGGCATGTTACATTCGCATTACTTATTATATGGCTTAACAAAAATACTATATTATGTACCTAAGTGTTATAAACGTAAGTGAATAAATAATACTTATAATAATTTATTATAATTGTGTCTTAAATTATTTTAAGATGGTATTTAGTAGGTTTAATCCTATTACTATAATAAAGTTTCTTTATTACTTCGACATATTATTATTAAGTAAAAATATTCAAGTTGGTTATTAAAAATTGAAGTAATGATATAAATTATAAATTACCTAAGTTTGTAATGTTAGTTATTAATATGTATAGGTGGAATACCTGAAGATTCTTACTGAAATAACTTTGAGACATTGAAAAATAGTTTCATAATATTTCATTACGTTTTGTGACGAACACATTTCATGTTATTTTTAAGGTGTATTGTTAAAGTTTTTCGTAACTATAGTGATGAAATACAAACAACCAACATAAAAAGAAGAATATTTATTTATTTGTATTAAATTATTGTATTTTAAACTATATTAACTACTTATTATATTATTATTTTTTTTAAAACAAACTATTTATGCAATTAGAATGATGATTAATCAAAAACATTTTTTTTAAACACTACTATATTTTGTTAAATGCATTGTAGTATTGTACTCATTAGTATTCGTATAATATAATTACATATTAAAATTTTTACTCGTATAATTATAATTTTCCATTATTCATTGTTGATTAAAATACAACACAAAATGTATTTAATAAAATGAATTGTTATAATAATTAATGTCCAAGAAAACAATCAATCAATACTCATTGAAATATATTATAATTGCAAATTTTATTTTATTCTTGATAACTATTTATAAGTAATAAAAAATGAATTTGTATTAATACGAGAGATGATTATTCTTTATATGACTTAAAAATATTAATTTGAAGTAATACTTTCACAATTAAAATTTTATGTAAATTTAGTAAGTAATATCAATATCAATGCCATTTTTAATTATTTTTTTAAATAAATATATAAAATGTAAAATGGAAAATGAAATATGTATATACTTTATGATATGACTTAACGGCTAATACCGGCATAACACGGTAGATGTTTTATATAAATTATTGATATAAAAATAACAATTTTATTGTAATATATTAACTTAAAAATCGATTAAGTAGCATTGTGCAATCATGACCTGATTGAGGAAAAATAGGTACACGCTCAATTTTATTGCAAATAAAGTTTTACTAGGTTGTTCTAATATTTGTTTTTTTGTTTTTACAACATGCCATCGTAGGTATGGGTTGGGTACTATACGTCTATACCTAACTTGCAACTACGCATTAGGCAATATAAGTAGAATAATGATTATTATAACTGGCGACCCTCGTCCAAGGTTGACTCTATTATGATATATTATGTGTAGTGTAAGTTCTTTTGCAATTCCATCAATACACGCACTAAACGTGTAGGAGCACGGAAATTCAAAAAGTGCAAAACAGTAAACAATATTGACGTAATTAAATTTATTGTCAGTTTGTACATATGCATAATATACATAGGGTGATCAGAAAAATATTATATTACAAATACAACGGAGATAACATAGAAATTGTTTTGTAATTTATACCTTTTTTGTACCACGAAGTTTCTCTAAACCATTTGTATACATTATGATCCATTTAACGTAGAACATTAATATATTTAAAATAATTAACTTTTTTTAAACTATTTTTTTGTTATTGTTTAAAATTCAAGTACTTTATTATAACATATTGAATCAGTTTTACTTTTACAATTTCACCCTTTTTTTGATTATTTTATAACTAGGTAGGTAGGTGATAGACTAACCCTAGTTTATAATATTCGGAAAATCAATTAGTTATATAAAATGTTTAAAATTATAGCATTTAAAATGTATATTTAGTATAAGACTTCTATAAATAGCGTATTAAAATAGCAGAGAATTAAATAAATTAATAAATACCTATAAAGGAAAGGTTGAAAAAAGATCTTAGTTTTCGATAAAATGAATGTTTTATGTTTTAATCACTCTGTATTTATATATATATATAACCAACTTACCGACGCCAATTATGCAAAACAATGTTTTGTGGTTGCAGGGGTCATTACACGCTAAATTAACCCCCAGGAACCTTTTCGCGTAACTTTCTACAATATACTTTAGTCGGTGGTCTTCTCCTACAACACTCTAACGAGAAGCGTTTTAAATACGTATCTATTCCTCGTGAAGTCTTCATTGAACTTAAACATTTTATATTTAGTATTTTCGCAAAGTTGGGACATACAAAATTATATATTAAAAAAAGATACACAATTAGAAATCATAGTTTCATATACATATTGCCTGTTCATTTTTATACCTATGATAAAAGTATAATACCAGTGACAAAGAAATCGCAATATATTCAGTAATATTCATTGAATACCTCGCCACATATTGCACGTTTAACTTATAATGTATTCTAAAATATTATGTCAACCAGAAAATTGTTTAAAGTATTATATAAGCATAATATTATTTTTTAACTTACTAGATTATGGTTATAAACTTTGATATTTCTCAGACGTAAAAATAATATTACAAAGTATAAAAAATAGAATATTTTATTTAGGAACTCACTTCAATTCTATACTTGGAATAAAAATTAAGGATAATATCTAAAAATATTATAATATACAATATATTGAACATACTCATAAAATAAAATAAATTACTTGGTAGTATTGTCAATTTAATTTCACTCTTTCATTAATATTTACTGATGTGTAAAATATATACGAGTATAACGTCATAACGTTTTAATATTAATGTATCAATCAAATGTTATTATGAAAAAAAAAGATGCAAACTACTTACTCTACACGTGATGAACATTATATTTTATTACGTGTTATCAAAAACAAATAGGTATTATTAAATCTACATATCTAAATAAATTAATATTATTCAAAAATAATACGTATAGTAATACGAGAAATATTAAAACTTATAAAATATAAAGTTAGTGTTCATATGTTTCTTCAGGCGTAAAATACTATTTTGGATGGGTAATTAGGGTGAATGCAATTATACGTTTATTATTATAATATTAAATACAAACGTAACTTTTATCACTTTTTAACAATTATTCTGTGTTAAATTTTACAGATTTCCGATAGGTGAGTAAATTTGATACAAAATACAAATACAATAGTATTAATTTAACCAAAGATTTAACTTATAACGACTATAGTTGTTATGTTTTACAGTATTTATTATGATTTTTTCGTAAATAATAAAAAAAACATATTTAATGGTTTTGGAATTTTCAATGTTTGCAATTTCCTTGCAATCTCTGTAAATAACTTTCTGTACAAACTTATAGTAACTTCACAAAATGTTTAAAACGTGAATAATAAAATTAACATTATCATGATCTTTGTTGGATAGGTAATCTGTATATAGCCTTGTATAAGTTGGTGTAATTCAATGAAAGTCTAATTTTTCATAAGTAGTAAAAATGATACACAAAAAGATATTACGCTGATAGAAACACTGTCACATTTAAAACTTATAAACAATTATTTTTCCAAAAGATAAAAATTATGGTAATATAATATTCAAATAGTTATTATAAGATTAATATACCTACCCTTATAGTATAATGAACGACATTGTGCATAATTTATATATTTTTTTTATTTTACTACTTAATAACATACAAGTGCGCACTTCAAATCACATTGCCATGTTTATAATATTACCTATAGGATCCTTTAAAATGTTGATAGCTAAGTAATCGCGATTATAATAATATATTGTATTCGAGATTTGACTGAATGCGATTCTTTAATTATTTTCAGTCGTGCGAACAAATACGAACATCCCAACGTGATGAGTTTATTAAAACGTAAATAAGTACATACTACATACATTTAAGTTCAATCTGGATTTTAATTTAATAGACGCGTGTTGTAGGTATAATAAGTATATTAAGAAGCAGCTTTACTCTACATCAGTGGTTATCAAACTTTATTTTTCGCGCACCACTATTATACTGACAGGTTATGGCTAAAAATGGAAATGTTCAAAATTACAATATTTTTGTACGAAAATGATAATTAAATTCGATTTTTCCAAAAATCCAACGTTTATGCGACATAATAAGATTTCAGTAAGAGGGCGAAGGTCAATGGGAAGTTGGTAGGTTTGAAACTATCGAGGAAATGTCAGATTCGGGATGCACTTTATTACAAAATACGAGTATATATAAAATTATATTAGATCCGTTATGAAGATACATTTTTTTCCTAGGTGTAATTCTACAAATACAAATAAATAAATTTATAAAAATAAATACCCACCCATAGTTTAAGACTCAAAGATTTCTAAACTCTTCAAATTATTAAGATTATAATATTTTATATTTCAGTAATATTAATACCATAAATATAATTTATAAATATATTATTTATAGTTTTTATCAACTTAAACTCACCCAGATTTTAGATGGTTCAAATGAATCACCTTAAGTGCGTATTCATTGACACTGGTGCGAACCACGATTTAAGAATCCCTGGTTTATACCGTGTGTAATTGCTTTATTGGAAAACGTCTATACAAGTAAATATTGGACCTTATATATATATATATATATATATGCTTTTCCCGTACGTACGGTGGTACATCTCTATACACGGGTCGTGTGAACTTCGTCGGGAAGTTGTTTTCAATCCGTAAAGTTATATATGATTCACGCGCGGCAAATGTTAAAGCTTTTAGTATTTTAACCATGGCGAGTTAACGATGGGAGAAAAACAAAAATAAAATACAAAGTTTTTGAATTTAATTTTTCACTGCACTTTTCCCAGGGACGTATAAAATAACTTGGTCCGGTTTCTCATTTTTTCCTGTTGAAAACCGCACAATTGAACTTTTATTTAAATGTATTGCTTCTTGCGGGGAGATGAAAATACGGTGGAGAAAAAAATAAAACTAACAGAAAAAAGTGGTATGTTAAATTTATTTATTTAAAAACTTGGCGACGGAGAAAACTTTGTTTTTACACAAAAAAAAAAAAAAACTAAACAAAATATGCATTTACAAAATACGTCCGCTGCACAATTAATGTTTTCACTTTACTTACACGGCTCTTGCAAACCCACGGGATTATGCATCAGTTTAAAAAACGAATTCTGTCAAGGTTAGGTTTTTTCAATTTTTAAACATTTTTCTTTCGTCAATTAAAAAAATTAAGATAAAATTAGATTTTAATTTAGCCATTATACATTTGAAAGATGATAAAAGATTCAATTTTTGTATACCGATGCTTATATAATAAATTTAAATGTGGTATATATAAGTCTTATAACTATATTGTCATATATATCTCGATAATAAAGTGTGATAAGGTAACTTGATAAAGGCTAAGAGATAAAGGAAGATTTTATTTTAAATGGAAGAAGAGTAGATATTCATTAAAAAATGGCCTCTTGCGTGGTTCAAAATAAATAACCTAACCCCTTTGCATTCTATAATATACTATATTTGTTAAAGTTTTTATTTTATACAATTGGCCAAATACCGTTTTGTATTTATGGAGATAGATTTGAATAATTCGAAATATGATGACTCGTTTGAACGTTGCACATAATTTTACATTAATAATTATTAATTATCGGTTTTACAATAATATTTATGCATACGATCAACGCAAAGTTCTAATATTCATAATGTTAGGAATAAAACCGTATTTTATAATATACCCGATGGACATTAAAGTGTATAATACTATTATAGTTACTTGAATAATAATTATATTTTTCATTTTTTGATGTGGATAAACTTTCTTTGAGCTGTCATTATTTATATTATTTATCAGAACTTTATTTTATTTTTTTGAATTATAGGTGTATATATTGCACGTAAGAGCTTTAAAATAGTGTAGGTATACCTATCAGTTGTAGAGGTGAAGCATTTCCCCTCGCAAAATTTCATTGTACTGACACGTAGGTGTAGCGATTGTGGTCGGACATGTATCGCAATTTTCCATTACAGTGTACATGGTGAAACACATCGAAATACTTCCAACGTCAAACAAGTGCTAGTTCATTTTGAAATAATAATCTAGAAATTGAATTTATGTTAAGACATAAAATATTATTATGTATGTGTAGTGTGCACGGATAACATATACACGAATTGAAGAACATATTATATATTTTAAACAGAAATATATTGTTTTATATAGTAAAATAATTTCAAATGACAAAAAAAAAAAAAATGGAAAATGAAAACAATTGTATGCGTTTATGATAAATTACAAACCTATTATTGTGGCAAGTTGTATTATATTTCGGAGGAAGTCGTAATTAAAACTTGCATTGGCATTAGGCCATGCGGTTTTATTGATTTCTTCCATGTTTTCACGCATCACCGGTTTCTCAGAGAAATAGAACAGTATTAAACCCGTTTTATTGCCAAAAAATAAAATACAAAGCTTATGTTTTCGTGTGGTAGAACACGGTCCAATAAATGACATACAGACGACGTTTATGTTTTTTTGTCGATTGTTTTAAGTTTATACTTTTTACAGTATACATGTATACCAATGCTGTGTAGGTTAATACAATAAAAAATGATAATAATTTACTGCGTTTTTACCTAAATAATTTTTTTTTCTCCATATAATTAAGGTGTAACACACGTTATTAAAAACACGGGCAAGGTCGAATAAAATAAAAATAATATGTGTACTATTTTAACGTAATTAAAACATAATCATAACGCGTAATTACAACAATTGTTTGTATTTTCATTAATATTATTTTTAACTATTACGTATGTTGTTCAAGTAGGTAATAAACTTGAAGAATTATAGTTTTTCTGCAGTATTTAAGGTCAACACGATGTCTATCCGTAATTAATAGACTTATAAAATTGCAACGAATTACCTTATTAAAAACCACCTTTTAAATAATTGATTGTAAACTTATAGAAATAATATTATAAAGTTAACCTTAACAATAGACGATTTTTAATACATTTCTAAAATACCATATCGATACTTTTTTTAAAGTATTGTCAACACTAATAAACGTAATACTTGTAATTTAACACGTGTCAAGTAAAATATAAGACATGGTTGTGGTTAAAACGTCGTACACCTATAACATAGTTATGCAAATTCATTGATTCATTTATATGACCTAATAATAATATTAAATAAATACAATTATTATAAAAATATTTAAATTTTTTATTTATTTTAATAGATACAATATTCTTCATAGGTTGATCAATATTCATGAGTACATATTATACCCATAGGATACTTATTGATTTATATAATACGTATTTACATTTATATTGCAGTTTAACAATATTAGCAGTAGGTAGTGTATCATAATATTGCCAATTAATTAGGTATTAATAATCTTCTTGAGAACCTATAGAAAATTGAAATAATCTTCAAAAATGTCTTAGTTCGTATGCTTAAAAATTTAAATTATTATCACGTTGATAAAATATTATAATTATTACTGATATAAATATATCTTATTGTAACAATATAAAAATATGGTTAAACAAATGATTAATGACATTGTTTCCTCAACCACACAATTCACACATTCAACTAGATAGAAATCGCAGGCAGTAGGCCAAAGACAAATTATTAATGGTATTTTAGTATCGTCATATCAATACAAGGTACGAGTACGACTATGATATGTAATGAAGTAAATTTCAAATAACCTTATAGGTGTCGTACTTACCACTTTTACGATTCTATACATATTTTGAACCAGTTGTATAGTTCAAATTTTAGGATTGCGGAAGCTAAAGTACTTTATTTTTAGTCAGACATATTGAATTGAGGCGTGAATTCCACACTTTCAAAATTTTTCTTCATCACAATTTCTAAGGTCAATCACGAATTCTCACTTAAAGGTTTCGTGTCAGTACCTATCATTATATAATATATTATTATTGATTATTTAATAAATGTTAAAGTAATTTGATCGCAACTACGTAAAAGTATAGGTAATAAAAAAAACGTATATTTATATTCAATAAACAATTTTTAGATAAATTAAGGATTTTTACTATTCAATAATATTAAACACTATTATTAACTTGATTTTTATTTTTAAAAATAATTTTTATATTAAATAAAGTGTAAACAAATTAGAAATAATAAAATGTATCGCTGTACATCCGTGTTCCGTATTTTAATCTCTTATATTATCACTTGTATGAAAACAATAATAATAAAAACGATAATATAATTATTGTAATAAAATGTTATTATTATGAATTAATGGTCATTACCAAGAGAAGATAAACCTTCTTTTATACCTATACGTATGTCTAAATATAATAAAACTGTGCCTATATATAATGTAGTGTCCTCCAGATATACCATTTAATCGTGAGCTATGAGGTCCTTGAATGAATAATTTGTGGGTCAATGGTTGAACTTTATTCTTAAGATCCGAATGGCCATCTAGATTTCAAGGTGCAAATAATAATACGTTTTTATATTTCTGGTAGCCAACCAATGATTTTTTTGTCTGCGTAAATATTTGTTCAGCCAATTAACCTATATTTAATTTATAAAAAATATAAATAAAAACCATATAAAAACCACATTAAACTCAGTGTATTCTTATAAATATGCATAGGTACCTACATAAATATTTCGTTTTTAACGTATTCGCTATGTCAGCAAAAAAATGGAAGATGAATTACCGTAATGAAAAATAATGGGATATAAATCAAACGACTACGCTATGTAATACCCGCTGGCCACTGGGACGTTCGAAAATTCATGTCACGTTTGTTACAGCTCCGGCGAAACACGCATTGCCGATAAAAATCTTTCACTGTTATTTTCTTTGCTTTAACTTAAATCAACGTACGAAATATATATTGAAGTTTATACATCTCAATTGTTAATAACACAATATTATTACTTTTGTACTCTATAATCTGTTCATTTCTGTTTGTATGTCTGTATTTATTAATAAATTAACTTTGCTTTGTTCTTTATATCGATAAGTCGAATATAAACCAATACCTTTTAACTATTACCATTTAGTCTTAATTGTATTTAATATGTATTCATAGACTGTGATGAAAATATTATAACTCAAGTTTTCTAAAATACACGATAAATCGTTACTGTAAATCGACATCGACGATTAGAAAATTATTAATTATCATTCACTGACAAAGCTAATTTTACTTTAATAGTACCTACTAACAGTCCTTTAAGATAATATGTATGTTTAATATTTATATCTACGTGAACAAAATTATATATCATAGATTTCATATAACACAATATAGGAAGAAGTATGGACACAATCATACAGAATAATACATGTATTTATAATGGACGAATCACGCGAATAATTACTAAAATTATCTATTAATTCAGTTTAAATTTAAAATAATAAATAAGATAAAACAGATAGCAAAAACCAAAGCGAATTAAAAATGTTTGTATTGTCAAATATTTTGTACTTGCGCAATTCTGAGTGGTAATACAGTTTTGTGCTTATCCTAAAATTATGTTTACGTAAAAGAAAGAAAATATACTTGGGTGGTAATGTAATATACTCTATTATTTGTTAAATATACCTATTGTCTTATACATTAAATAAATTTTTAAAAAAATCGGTAGATTACCAACATTGATCCCTTCTGTTTAAATATAAATCATTGTTAATGATTTAAATATTATTCACTTTTTGTCACTTGACACATAATTAGGTGATCACCAAATATTTTTAAATAATATTATGTGAATCTACTATACACGAGTATAGCATTTAAAACTGAAAAATGTATTGACCTAAACATACACAATATGGCACTGTATAAATTTCGTTTCGTCATAGTTTTTACAAGACTTACGAACTTTCATATTTAAGCAAATTTTGATCTATTTGTATTTATTGTATTTAAAAAAAGTATAACTTATACAAATATTAATATTTCGATATACCAGTTCTCAGACTCTTAGAAAAACATTTATTGAAATTATTAAACAAAAAATTATTACTAGGTACAAAAGTTGAATGAACAAATAAGTATACCGTAGGATAATAATACTTGTATATTATACTATAGGTATATTTTAATTGATTACATTTAAACATAGTTTCCTTTTTTAACAAAACTGAATATTAAAATTGTAAAAATTAAGTTAGACGTTATTTAATATTTTCTATAACTTTTAACTTAATTATAAGTAACTTGTCATTTTTTTATGACAGTTTTGAAAAAGATAGTGTAGAAATTTCTCTAAATTTTAAATTATTTAAATATTTTACATTGTGGTTATATGTATTTTATTTGTATCCTATAATAATAAAAAAAAAAATGTTTAATTTTACTTTGTAATATATTTTTTTACGGTTATATGTAATTAAAATTAATTATTTTTTTCTGAATTAAAATATTGTTATGTCTGTAATAAATACAGACTTTTTTGGTATTATATATGGTACTCATTTAAAATTTTAACTATTTATTTTATTTATACAAACAACATATAAAACTTGTCAAACGATTTACGATATGTATGTTTAATTAAAACTTGCATATATACTTTTTAAAAGTTAAAGAAATATTTAATGATTTTTTGTACACATATTTTTTTTGATTCAATTGAATAAGTGCATGCACTATGCGAAGTAATAAATTTTTTTTTCGAGCGTAAGGAAAACATATTTTATAAACAAGAAAATGGTAAAAATATAAAGATCATGCACATTTAATATCAATGTTGATAAATTCGTTATAATTAAAAATAATAATAATCGTAAAACTCTTAAATTTTTCCAATTATGTTTAGTAGAAGTACTAGCTTATTATAAACGTTATATTATAATCATATTTCGATCAAATTTTGTTAAATATTGTGAATTTTATGTATTTTTTTATCTTAATTTATAATTTATAAAATTTATAGTTTTTAACATTTGTAATTATCATATTTTAAAAATTTAATTATACGTTTCATCAAAATACATACGGTTAAAAAAAATTAATTGTTTTATTTTTATTTTAAATGCCTTAAGGCTGTACATTTTAAAGCAAATTGGTTAATTTAAGTTATTATTTATCGTGCTATCATTGAACGCACGTATTATTACGTTATTAATTATATACCTAAAATCTATTAAAGGTGTTACGTATGACATGAAAACAAATCATAAGGTAATGCGAATTGTGTGTAATTTGTGATACTGAATTCATATTTGAAAGATGAAATCAAGGCTAATATTTTCATTTCCTACCTACTTAGTTTATTATATTATTCAATATTTTCCGAAAGTAACAATTATACACACATTTAACACAATACGAGTATATCATATAATGTAACATTGTTTTATTTCTACCATGTAACGCGTATGAATGAGACATTTTGCTCAAATTTAAATCCAGTCCCTATCCAGTCTAATAAATAATTGGCTTATTTTTTTATTCGACACTCACATTTTTTATTAGGTTTTCTACGATAGGTATCATATTATATATTATAATGCTAATTATATATAATGTTGTTTGGGCGGAATTTATTATTGTTTTGATAATATTGTAGTAGTTTAGTTTCCTGCACAAACCAAAATATTCCATAATACCTGTAATAAAATAAACGATTAATACGTATACTAATGCGAGGTGAAGTTTGAAATATTCATACTCAAAAAATTGGCGAAATACAAAAAATTAATTATCTGTATTACTAACATATCTGCATGTTATGTGAAACAAATATTTACGACGGGTTATTAATTTAATATATTTTATGATTTAATTTTTTGAAACTACGATTTGCATTTTGATTATGTTATTCTGCGCTGCTGGAAAGATGATAACCATCTAGTTGTACGTTGAAAATGAAAATAGAACAATAGATTGATATTTTTTACATTGATCCATATTAGGAACCCTATTAGATCCGCGGAGCGATCTTCACCTGTTTGTGTCTTATTTGTACTTACGCTATGTCGTTTGTGATAAGTGTAATACCTACATGTTCGCGCAGTATAAGTAAGTGCGTAATAATGTTACGACACTTATTTAATAATCAACATATAGATGTACCGTTACGAACCGGTTATTAAATGGTGGACAAGGACACAATTATACAACAATACTACTAGGACTACTAGGGTCATCATAACATACCGCTAAACCGGTTCGGATTAACTTCCTGTGCTAAGTGCCAATGAAGCTCCGTTCAAGCACCATCGCCTCTTCGTAATTTTTTGCAAAGATCTATTTTTTTATTAACAATTTGTTTTTAAGTATAAATTAATAAATATTGAATAGGTACAATTAATAATAGGTCGTATTATGCGTAACGAAAACAGATTATAGTTCCGAAAAATTATTATACAAATAATATTATTAATGTTCGCTTACGATAATTTCATATTTTATACAATATATGTACCAACCTACCTTTTTAATTAGAAAAATGAAATAAGTTATAATTTTTAGGAGTTATTTGTGATAATCATAAGAAATTAATGAATAGAAACACTGATATTTTGTATCATTAACAGTTTTAGGTTTAGCAAATCGTCACGTACTTGCAGCGTGGTAACTAATATAAATACCTAAAGTTAAAATTGGTGAGATGCAGTAAGTTTATATCAAAATGGTTCTAAATAATTATCTATACTATTATCTTTAGTTTCTCCATGGTTATTATTAATATGATGTTTTAAATATTTCTATAGGAATGAATTGAAACATTAAATTGTATAGATTAAGAAGCACGGAAAAACATTGTTTTTAAGTATTCATACTCGTATTTTCAGTACTTCCAACATTAATGACTTTAAATTATTATAAAAAAAAAAAAAAAAATGTTAACATTTTACTATCAAGAATAATAGTAATATGATAATAAGTATTTTTAAAACAATTATGATAAAACATAAATATAAATGTTTATTAAAAATTAAATATATAAATATAGCCAATTTATCAATAAATTATGTTGTTATTAGTAACCACAGAACTGAACAAACGCAAATATACTGCTTGAAAAGAGAGTTTTTCTCTTTATGGAAATTTTAAAATTATCATAATTTTTATTCTATTGTTCATGTCTAATGTTTATAAAGTTATATCATAATTCAATGTTAACAAGTACAAGTTTTGTTATAATTTTTATCTGCCAAAAAACTTTTTAATTAACTTAAAATGAGTATTTAATAAAATATGGAATAGGCGGAAAATAATTTGAAATATTGCGTTTTATTCTCTGAACATAAAAATTGTAAAATTAAACATTTATAAATTAAGAGATGTATTGTGTATAGATATTTAATTTAATTTGAATTGTTTTGCAATTTGTAGTTAACGGTTATTAACGGTAAATCTAATATTGGAAAAACAACGGGGTGATACTTATTTAAAATACTACTGTTGGTAACCAGTTTTGCAACTATCGAGTTAAAAAATTGGAAGCTACTACTCAGATTTGTATGGATACGTATTTATCATTCTTTTCAAGGTTAATTAATATTATAAATTTATAAATGTTCATACACTTTTGACTGACAGCATCGCCTACATTGTGAGTTTATACTTAAAATAAAATAACAATGTTTAAATAATTTAAAACTATTTGCATTTACTAAGTTTGAATAACGATAAAGAGTCGTTTGATCATCTATTGAATTACTCGAGGTTAGGTTTCTATGAACTGCAAAAAATAATAAGATTATTTATAATAAAAAAAAAAAAGATAATATGCATTCATACGTGTGACCTTAGATAAGAAACAAAATTGTTTAGGTTATGGTTTGGAGAATCGTTTATGGTATCTTAGTAATAATATTAATAATAATATTCATGGTTGAAATGTACAGAATGATGACCAGAAGGTTGGATTGTATCCAGAACTGTTGTCGTCACAAACACATAACCATAGATAGGAGAAAAGGTTGTCTATATAGTTGCCTGTAATTTAAAGCCTGTGGATCTTAAAATCGGTTAGAATCGCTGCATTGCATAAATATTTTAAATTCAAGTTGTTTTAATTATTGAAAATAAATATTTTATAAATACATAATTAATGTGAAGATATTTTATTATATATATTAAAATAAAATAAAAAAATTACGTATTTATTATTATTAGATTAATTATGCAATTAATATTAAATTGCAATATATTATTATTGTTTATAAATACCATCGTTGCATCGGTTGCATTTATGAATAACGTACAATTATCAATAATACATTTATTCAAATATGTAAGATCATTATTTTTAGTTTACATCCATAAAATGTTTATAGTAAATACTTAACTAAAATAAAATATAATTTCATAGTTCGTAAACTACACTTACTTTCTTAAAGTAAAATACAAAATCACATGTTATTTCAACTACCTATAACTTTAAAATAATATTAATTGTAGTTCTTTTTTTTTTTTTTAATAAAAAGTTGTAATTTTTATAATTTTTATAATTTGGATTTATTTATGTTTTATGTTTTGTTTTAGTAATTCATGAAACGTGAATTATAAATTTATTATATTATACTAAATGAGAGCATGAACTCAGATTTTGTTTTGGTGAAGTGCTCACTTTCAGAAACATTAATTAACCCTCCTCCTACGAAAAAAATCTGTTTAAATTAATAATTTTGTCATTAATTCTATTTGTTGCAAAGAAAATAAATAAGTTCGACACTGTCTAAATAGAAATATTGTTGATGTTTTAAATTAGAAAAGAAAAGTTTGAAACGATACAGTTTTAATTAAGAAGGTATGTTATATAATTTAAAATCCAATTTTATTCTAATTATGTAGGAAAGTTATATTCTTTTTAATACAACATGTAAACTTTTGGATAACTAATTACATAATTAAAATGTAATATTGGGGAAAAAAATGTTTCAAAAAAGATTTATTAGTTTTTAATTAACGATGATTGATTATAATCAACAAAATGAATCAGAAAAGTGCTCGTTTTCAATTTTCTGAAACACAATATAATATTTAAATCTTTATATAAGTACGTATTGTGCTTTATTATAGATATAATATAATATATATGTATATAGAAAACATTTAATAGATGCATTATCGTCGTCACAGTGTGAAATAAGCAATCATCATAAAGTAATAAATTACTAAAAAGTTAAGAGTGATATTAAAAATACGCCTGTCGTAAACATGTATTAATATTTTATACTAAATGGCAATACATTATACTCAGCTGTGAGATATTATATCGGATTGTTTTACACTTACAATGCATTTAGTAATTGAATAAAAATAATGTAATATCGTCCAAAAACTTGTACGCGTTCAGTTTACCTATATAACACAGCTGAATGGGAATTATTTTTGTTCCTTGCTTTTCCTCGTTTATTTTATTTACCTTTGAAAAGTGAAAAGTGTAACTTTTTGAATCGAGTATAGTGCGGGATGGTTGAAGGGGAGTCGGGGATGATAAAACGTAATAAGCACAAATTGCTCATGGGTAATTTCGGGTATGTTTAGTGAGAAACGAGAGCTAAACAAAACTATCGTGAAATTTGCCTGCGGAATTACGCACCTATATAATATTATTATATATGTATATAAATTTCGAACGAACCTTCGTTTTGATTAATCGGTTGAAAACGATAACGTCAGCACGAAGTTTAAACCACTCAAACCCGCGTATGTTGATGAACAGATGAAGAGGGGTAACTGGATAAAGAGTGTTGTACCAAGTAGACAACGCGACGTCGGGAGAGGGGATTCGTTATGTGATATATATATATATTTATACAGGCTGATCAAAACTTCATGTTACAAAAATAACAGAAATGACATTGAAAATATATGTTATCTCCATTATTTTTGTAACGCAATATTCGGATCACCCTGTATACATAAGTAGGTAGATAGGCTTTACTCCTTTCTACCATTTATTCATCTTTTAGAATAAATGCCATTTAAGAAATATTCAACCTACCCGCAAATTATACATAGATGTTGACCATTAATTATGGTCGTATATTAATTAATAACAACGCTTTGTACTGTAATAAATCTGACAGTGTCAGCGTCTAACAGTATCCCTCCATCAACATAGAATAATATACAAGTCCTATATATATTATATTTTGATTGTTATCATTGTTACTCGGACGTTTGGCAAAATAGCTATAAAACTTCTTCCTGTTTTAGATAAATAATAATATTGATTGCAAATGGTAAAATTATTTAATAGTTAATAGTTTTTATTTTTGTTTTACTGTAATTTCAGGTTATATTGCTTTGAATTGGACCAAAATGGTTAATATGAGTAAAACAATAAATTATAGCTATTAATCAATATCGAAACTAAGACTGTATTATTAATTATAATTTAGCAATCATATTTATAATTTAATTGTTTATAAATAGAAAATGAAAATTTAAATTGGTTCTTTTTCCCGGCACTGCCATCAGGTAGAGTAATCTTCAGACCCAAAAAATTAAAAAGTTTATACATTAAAAAAAAAAAAAAACTACTATTTATCATTAAATAGTAATTTCTATATTTAAGCTATAACAATAACTGACAAACAAACATTTCATTAAAATGAGCAATTAAATCATTAAAATTACATCATAATATAATTAATTTAGTATAAAATCAAATATAATATCAATTTAATAAAAAAAATACGCACCAGCAAAAAAATTAGCCACATGAGCGTGGTCAAGGGGATTCATGAAGTTTTATCCGTACACAGAAATAACAATGACGTCGTATACGTAGATTTTATAGTATTATAGTGATCCGAAAAGTGGACAATATTTTCGAAAAAAAATTGATTACATTCTTCCGCCATAGAAAAATCCAGAGCACGCTACTCATTGGTTACAATACGAGTATAAACTTTTTACTGCACATTGCACATTTTGTATAAAACGTATCAATGAAAGTTCATCTTATAAAAGTATATTTATTAAGTAATTTTGAAGTTATTTAAAACTTCTCAGCACATTAAGAAATAAAAGTATTTTAAAGAGAGAAAGAGGTTTATACTATATTGTATGCAATAACTGCCAACATATTATATTAAATTCAAGTTTATTCCGATTATTACTATGTTTTTATATTTTGTTTTGTTTATATAGTTTATTGTTTTTGAAACATATAAATAGTATAAGATATAATTATTTAATTTTGGTTTGCTATTTGTAGTTAGGTACTCGTGGAAATCTTTACCTGAATGTTAGGAATAAAATACACCCTAACTGACCTAATCAATAGCCTAACTAAATTAAAAATAATAAAATTGCATATTTTAAATTAATCTACAAGTTTTAAACTCTACGGGTTTCTCGTAGTTATTACGAATTATAATTTAGAATTCAGGTTTCATTCAAAAAACAACTAGGTAGATATAATATTATAATTGTACGAATATAGTTGCAATATATATTTTATAATATTTAAAATAATGTATTAATTATTATAGTCTATAAGTATAATATAATATGTAGGTTTGGTAGTGTAAAGTATCGACTAATTTTAGATTCTAGGCGAATCAAAGAATGTAATATTAGGTTGGCTATAGCGTTTTACAATGATGTGTATTATTTTTATTTGTAAAAATACATTTTTAGATTTCCGGTAGAGAAAGAAACTGTATAGTTGATATTTTATATCGTTAATATTTCAAATTGTTCAATAACTTTAATAAGTGGTTCATTTATGAGAAAATTTTCAATTTTAACATGATTAATACAAGTGTTACAAAAAAATAACTTAATAATTAACTAAATCTAAAATATTTCAAAATCCACCAAAAATGTTTTTTTCTAAATTAGCCTTCATAGTTTGAAATTTCGGTCAAATTGACTGAATGACAAATGTTTACGACTTTTTTTATATTAAAATGCATGTAAATTTTAATATTCAATTCGCTTGTCTAAACCAAGTGTTATATATTATTACCACATATACAATTTCTTGAAAATCGGGGGCACAATAATATATTATTTATATAAGTTTTTAAAGTATGAAGTTGTATTTAAATTTATTATTTTTACGACTTTTTATTATGTTAAAAATTATAAAAATTTAATTTAAAATACGGTGACCTGGAAATTTAATAACAGTATATAAAATATTTAGAAAATGCGTATACACAGTATTTTTAAAATACGTTTTAGCTTGAATATGAATTAATACTAATATGTCTATAATAGATAATATTTCTGTTTTATTGTAAATTAAAAAAGTAATTGTATTTAGACACTTGAAATTGTTTTGCTATTTATAAATTTTGAAGTTTATGGATTAAAAGTTTTAATAGTTTTATAATACTTATAAATAATAAAATAATTAATTAAAATATGCCCGTTATTCGCTTAGAGTTATATATTTTATGCGATTATTTATCATTGTTTTCAAATAATAATAATAATTTAACATTATATTCTTTCACCATCACTATCTGGTTAGGTCATACAATATCCTTTCCTAGGGTCGAAGGGACGAATGGCTAAAAATATTCACTACCTACCAGTATCCGGTTGGTTATTTTCAATATTATTTTATCTTACAATATTATTGCATTTGTTTCAATGTTACGTATTGAGTTTGTGTTCATGTTCGAGTAGTTATAAATCTATCGTCAATCATCGTTATAAATAGTTATATATCATAATTTTCTTTCATTAATATAGGTAGATATATTTCGTAAAATTATAATTAATATTCATGGAATGAATTTTCTTGAACGTGACTCAGTATTATAAATTTCGTATATTTTATATAATACAGAAAAATAATCCTAACATATGTTGCAATAAGTAAAACATGCCATTAAATAAATACAAAACTATTTATTATTCAAATTTATTAAAATAACATTATTAAGATAAACAAATATTATGCAATTTTGAATTTTGTAATCCAAAGCAAGAAAATATCAAAATGTTCATTTGAATATTCAACAACGTTTTAGGGAGAATTATTTAGGAAAAATAATATTTAGATTTTTTGTTTTATAATGGTTAGGCTTTAAAAGGTCGTATAAACTAAAACTATAATGTTACATAAATAAATGAATAACGACTAATTTTTTTTTAAATATACATAGGTACTTCATAATATTGTTTTATTTAAAAAGTATAAAAGATAAATAATATATTATTATGCATTTTGTATAGTTAATTTACGACATAATAGGTACCTACCGTTAAATTGATCGGAAAATAAAATATAGCTAATCGTTAATAGTTTAAAACATACCGTAATTTTATGAATACTTACTGTTGTTAAAATGTATTTTCTATACTTCGCGAATGGTATTATTTTTTTTCCTTTCTTTGGAATTGAATTGGAAATATTTAACGTAAAATACATTTCTGTTTTGATTATTGGAAACGACTGAGATTTCGTCATCGCGTTTGTTTGGTATTGCATAAAAGCGATAGAAAGCTTCCATCTTTTTCGAGGGTTTATCTAAATGCAGAATTACATTTTATATTATATGCACGGTTTTTTTTAATGTAATCTAGTTATGCAAGAATTTAACATCACGTAGGATAAGTTGTCAAAATAAAAAAAACCACTATAGTCATATAGTCACAACCATCAACGAATCTTTGTAATAAATGTCAAATCAAATATTTGAATATAAATTATAATAAAATGTAGGTTCATAACATAACTAAAATAATAATAGTTTATAAATTGTATGTTATATTGTCTAGCACACTAGTACATTATTGTGTTTATAAAATATAATATATTAATGGTCAATAGTACAAGTAATTTACTGGTTCACCCAAAAAGTGATACATTACGCATAAAAAAAAAAAACCATGTTAGATTAGCAAACTATTACAGTATATAGTGTGCATAGGCATATTATTTTTGGAGTATTGTGTATTTTTTTTTAAATTGTAACTACCATTAAAAATAACATGAAATTGAAACCGATTAGCTTAAATTTTATATATCATGCAATATGCAAATATTATTTCAACGGCTATACATTTTTTACACAATGACGAAACGCTAACGAATCGTAAATCGTTTTTATTTAACCTATATTATTATTTAACAAAACGAAAAAAATAACAAACAAAATATAAAAATAGTAATTATGCCATATTGTATTAGAGTATAAGAGAATATATTATTTTTTCTAGGCTTATATTTTCGTAAAAATATTATTAAACTTTGTAAAACGACATTATATTATTTTCCTAAATGTAGACAGTACTTATAAATATATGATGTCAATTCACGAGGGACGTATGAAACTATGTTTATCAAAAACATGTTCTTTTCGTTTTTCAACGTTTCATAAACTTGTATTTATAAAAAAAACACATATTTACAACATGTGTAAAAATATACTTTTTAAAAGTGCGACGACTGTCTTCAATATTAATAATAATTTGAAATAATAATAATGATAAACATTTAAAAGCTTTATTAATAATTATTTGCTTGTGTTAGAAAAATAATAATATTACGTTTTAGCAAAACGATCACCTAAAAATATAGTAGGTTAGCCTTACCTATTAAACATACTATTTGAGAACACTCAATTTTATTTAAAAATATGATGAAAATATAATATATATAACATTAATTATTATATATAATATTTTTTGTTTATTTTCACTTTAATGTAAATACATATCAAGTTTAATTAATGTTATTAAATATAGTTATGGTATTTGGATTTGGCGTATTTCGAGTTTAAAATGTTTAAAATGAACATTTAATATAAAATAAATCAATATAACGGTCTAAGCATCTAGTTAATTTATACGATACAATAACATTATTAGTTTCTTATAATGAGTAATAATAATAAATAATATCGATGATATGGCATTTTTATTTCGACTTTTTGTACGAAATTCCTAGGGTACAGGGTAATAATAAAATTACCATATACTATATTATATTAATTTTCACAGAAAACAGTAATCGTGGGGTAATCAACGGAGAATGTATTGATATATAGGATATCTCATAGTGTTTGTTCTTGCCAATAATATGTATTTAATATTTTCGAAATTTGCAGTATTTTTTCTTATAAAGTATTTTTTTAAATAGAATGACATATTTTTTTTTATAATTTTCAATGTGTCTAAGCTTAAAATAAATAGTTTAAAATGATCATTTTGTTTATTATTTATTTAAAAGTCTACAAATTATAAAATTAAGAATACATGTAATTTTATTAACTTACGTATTCATAATTTATTTATTGACTTAGTTTAAGAGAAATAACTCGGATAGAGGACAAGCCTAGTGAGTATACAATATAACGAGAACTTTGCATAAACTATATAAACCAGCTGACCAAATCTTAAAAAGTCCACAATAATAGCTATGCATAAATATTACTAATAAATAGTAACAATTTTAGTTTTTGAATAATCGAATCTATACGATACATTTTTTTGTTTTATGATTTATTGTGATAATAATTATAGTACATAATATCCTATTAACATAAATGTATAACACCAAACACATATAAGAATAACATAAAGAAGATGTTATACATAATAATTCAGCACACGATTTGCTGTTTCTGTTTGTCTAACGTGCAGTAGGTGTAGCAAAACAACCATATACCTGCAGAATAAAAGTTTTGACCTTTATGATAAATTTAGAAATCATAAGCTTATTATCAATTTTAAAGAGAAGAATATTTTCGAGAGTCTGATACATACATCTTGTAAAATATTTTCTAAAAAAGAAGTAATGGCGGTTTGACATATTTTGTAAATACATAGTTGTAACTTGTTTATATTATTTCACTACCTACAATAATATTATGTATTTGTCAAACTTTCGAAAATATTATTTTCTTTAAACTTTAATAATAAGCGCCCGAGCAATAAGTTTGCAATTTTCATTCTGTTTATGGTTAATTTTCTGTACGCTACACACTGCAGACATCCATCCTATTCTATGATAATTTCATAATTATTTTATTATTTTTTACTCACAACAATTATACGCAGAAAAAGTCAATCGAGTTAAAATATATGATAGAGATTGGTGTATTTACACCCTGTATAATGTTATACGCCCAATACATCGCTGGCCTTTTACGAGGCGCATACGTATTCTATAATATAATATACAGTCATCCGACCTGAGTGAATTTCTGCGACCGACCCCCCCCCCCCCCTCGCAGTGGATTTTAACGAGCCCCAAACAACGAAACGCGCTAAATTATTCAAATGGCACTTGCAATTACTGAGGTCTGCTATGACCATTGAGTGGCGGCGCGTGGCAGGGGATAAAACGGTATATTATAGTGAATAGAGTTCGGTTTCGGTAGGAATTCAATATTTTTTTATTATGACAGGTCTGAAATCGTCGTGAGATGCCCACAATATATATTATTATTATATATACGAGGCTGCGAAACATATTTCCTTTTGACGCGAAAGCGTATTTCCACCCCTTCGCCACCCGTCCCTACGTACCCTCTTCCACGTGCGAGTGTTTTCTGATTGCGGCGAGTTACCAAAACCCTTCGCTTTGTGATGCATCTAAACACTTTTATTTTTCGTCCGTATATTTTCTCTCGTCTCCTATCTACATTTCTTATTTTTATACAATATACAAATAAAATATATATTTATATCGATCATCGTATCGCCCAGTCATTTCGTCTTATTGTGTTTGTGCACCGTGTACAAACAGTTGCTTTATAAAAACTTTATCAGACCTAGCTCGTCCCGTTTTAATAATATCGGTCGCACACAACATCATACACTTCGTCAATGTGCATTATTTTGTTGCGAAGTTTTTTCAAAAATTTTTCCGACATCAGCTCAACGGTTTAACAATAATCAGCATCACAGTGAGTGGGTGCTGTATTTAAGATACTGTCAAGGGGGCGGTGGCGGATACGCGATGTCACCGTTTCAAGGGAGGGGGAGGGGATTTTTTTCTCTTACTAGTTACTATCATTAACAACGCGCGTTAAAATGTTGCGATTTCGATATTGTTATTCTGTAATATCACCGCAGATATATAAAACAAAATATTTTATACAAGTATTAGTTTTCGATAAATATCAGTAGAAAAAAAAACAGGTTAAGGGAGATTTATTTCCCATATCAACCCGTAAATACGCATAATATTAATAATAATACGTATAATATTGTTAATAAACCCTACTACTACAACTATATATATGTTATATGTATGTTGTGTGAATATTATACTTATACAGAACGATATTATTGTATGACAGTAGTTGTTGTACTAAACAAATTTGCTAAGTCAACGTTTTTTGTTCAAGACGACGGGCCTACAAGCGTCGTAGTGAGTAGTTGTGGTTATTCAGAGCATTGATACAGAACATTTATTAATTTCATGTTATAATTTTTAGTGTGTCATTTTAATAAATCGATTTTAGTCCTTTTATATTTAGTTGTTTTTTTTTTAGGTACTTGTTTATGAACGTCAAGAGACGTCCATAACAATATAGATACCTATTATTTAGTCGAATCGAAAACCTTATTTTTCAAATTTCACTTTCATTCAGTTACTATAATTAAATATTAATAACTAGAATACATTTTTGATTTTTCGAATAATATAATATTGTTATAAACTTATAACATTATTTCAATTTTTTCTAATTTAAGAATTTGTGTAAACACCTGCAATATATATTGTTGGATTAAGAATATTTTTCTGTAATCGATTGATGCCGTATTTGAAATGTTGACACTTCACTAATCACTTCTATTGGTTTAAAATTAAAACACCTAATTAAATTTTTATTCCTTTACAAAGTTTGTACCTACTTTAAAACTTAATAATTTTTAAACAAAATTAGAATAATTATCAACATGTAAGACATAATTTATTTTAACCATAATCAGATTATATCACAAACGTAGAACTAATAATCAAAATCAGTAGTATTCAATCAATGGGTTGCGAGAGTTTCAGAATTGGGTAAAGATTTATTTCTAATAATTATAAATTAGGAATTAAAAGTTTGAGTAAAATAATATAAAAATATAATAGTATAATTATTTGAAGTAAATTACTGATATAACAATAAAAATAACAATAAATTAGTTAAAATTTGGTCCGTTTTAATGTTTTACCATTTTTATAGCATAATGCAAACTGTTTTTTTTACATATGGGTCGCAAAAAAATAAACAATTAAAGTGGGTCGAGAATCCAAAAAGGTTGAAGACCACTGATTTAATTGAATATAATACCAATATTTATAATTTATAAAATAATTATTAACTTTAATACAGTTTGAATTTGTTAAATTAAATCGAATAGTAAAGATTATAATAAACTTGGTTTTTGATGTATTTGGTAACAGCTTTTTTTAAATACCCTAGGGATTGACTTGTATATACGATTGAATTATTATTTTTTGTGTCCATGTTTATAAAACTTCAAATCCGATCTCCATTTCGCTTTATTTATTCAAATTTGTTACGATTATATAAACTATTTCATTTGTTTTTCAATTTCCATTTGTAATATAAATAAAAGTAGGTACTATTATGTTTATAGTGCGAGTGAAAACTGCTGTATACGTTATATGTATGGGGAGAACTTAAAAATAATTGGTTTTGTAGGCTTAAGAAAGTTATATTAAAAATACTAAAATTTATGTAGTTTAAATGCGGGTTCACACCTCATTGTGTCGTATCGTGTGGCGTTATTATATACATGATACATTGATAATAAAACGTTAGTAACACAGTAACACATTAACAACAAATATTTATAACTATACATCTACCTAATTTGTATAGGTAATTACTTCACTTTGGATATATTATTAGGAAAGTGATATTATTTTATTTTTATCAAAATGGTAAATAGTTTAAAATTTGCTATTCATTTATACCATGTATGTAGTAACTTGTAAAGTGTAGTTGTAATAAACGTATGGAAAAAAATCAAACAGTATTAAAACTAAAATGTAAATTATAATGTACAATAAACTAATAGACGTTTAAGTTTATACAGTGGTGTTATTTCAGTTTTTATTAGACTAAGGCAGACTCAGACACTTTGCCGACTGTTTTTAAGAACAGGAGAGGGAGGGATAATTTTTTTGGTGGGTATTTTATTATATTATGAGCGGTAATCAATAAATGGATTGTTATTATTTATATTTTTCGACTTAGGATTTGGCTAATTATAGACTACGACAAATGTATGAGTGCCCTCCCCCCAAATGACGCCACTGAGTATATATTATATGTTTGATAGGATGAATACATATACGCGTGATATTGGTAATTAGTAATTACATACCTCATACGTGTTGATGTAGAACATCACTGGGGTCTGGGAATTGTCAAAAATTGTATAGTTGTACACGTCATAATAAAACAAATAAGCTGATTATTAATAATTGTTAATAACTATAATAGGACTTCATCTTTATAAATTATTCGTGTATATATTCTATCATTTATTATTTAATTTTTAATATTCAACGATTATCAAGATTTATTTGATTACAGTTAATATTACCTGTACTATTATACTTTATACCTAAAAATAATTATTTATACATATAAAAATACGTCTGTGTTCAATATATGCATTTCATCCATTTCCGAAGTATAGATAATAAATTTATTTATGTGATTTTATATTTTTGATTAATATGAAACCCTACATATAATATAGTCCACAATACAATCTACAATAATATAATATATTATAATATAATCTACAATACTACTAAATTAATAATTTATATAAATACTAAAAGTTATAATAATAATAATAATAATAATAATACTAAGTAGGTACGTTTAGGCTAAGGTATTAAGATAAATGTCCATTTTAATAAAATACGTTTTAATTTTTCAACATAACGTTAATTTAATATTTATTTAAATTACTATAAATTATATCTAATTTTAATATTTTTATTTTTAGATTTTTTTTATATGAAATAAATAAACAATGAGTTAATTTTATTAAAAATTAATAATATGTAAAGATTTTTGTAATTTTTTTGTACAATTAATATTTTATTAAAGTTATTTTTTTTTAGTGCGACCAAACATTTGTTGTGTTTATAGTTTGTTAGATTTATATATGATACAACGATGATTTGGATTTTTAATGACAAATATTTCTAAAATAACAGAAATTAAATTATATTTTTAAGTTTATGACAAAAAAAATTAGCGATATTAATAAAATCGTTTCTTTCAAAAATATATTGCATTATTTGTTTTTATAAATGAAATATATCCAACCTAGCTATTTTACGACTTTATTGTTATCACAATTTAATTTTGCTAACCTCCATTACCTACACTGAATAATGAGGTGAAGTAGAATTTTGGTGATAAATAATTCACAATAGTATAATGACTTATGAGAAACTCAATAGTAAATTCTGCTCATTTTCTAATACAAAATATTTAAATAAATGACAGTTTACTAAACATAATTTATCAGTTAAAAATATATAAAATGAGTTTTTTATCATAATATTTATAAATAATATTATGTATTTTAATACTTTTTATAAAAGGAGAATGAGATTAATCATATATTTAAAATTAAAATAGATTCGAGTAGGTTACATCTATTATACCGTATTGATTGAATATAAAATATATATACCTATTGAAACTAAAGTATCAATATCTAATATAAAGATGAAATAAATAGAAAAAGTAATATTTTTTGCAAATAAAGTTTTGTCAGTTATCATTTCTTTTTTCATACTTTTTTTCTGATTACGTTCAATGTTCATTTAAACTTACAAAGTTAAAAGTATAATTAAGTTTACTGAAATATAATATTATTGAATATAAAAAATGAAAAAAATACAAGTTTAGGAAAATATGTTTTTAATTTAAGCAATTTTAATGGAGGTTTAAAAAACCATAAAGTATAATATGTGTATGATACCTAAAAATTCATAATATTCAACTCACGTAACATATTTAAATTTGTTGTCGTTGTGGGTCGAAATGAATTGATGGTTCATTTAATCTTTTAGTTAGGAAAAATTTTTATTTTTCAAAGTTCTTATAATAGCATTATGTATTGCAAAACACAGAATATTTTTAATATATTATTTAAGACGAAGTTTATTATAAAAGTATAAGAATACTGAATACAATAACAAATAATTTAATATTTTGTTGTGAAATTATTCTGTTGTGTATTATAGTTACTAGTTTGGCTACGGGTTTTGCACTCAATCAGAAACCTATTTATAATTAAAAAAACTTGTAAAAATATTTGATTAACAAATTAACTTTTTATGTTTAATTATTATTTATATAATTTGTAACTTCCCCAATGGAAATAAAACTATTTATTTATTAGCATGTAATTCATTATTTACTCATATAATATGAAACAATGCTAATATTAAATGTAAATTGAATTATTTGTGATTTTAGATAAAGTAATTTTGAGTATATAATTACTATCATATAAATATACAACAGGGCAAAATAATTACCTATAGAATATACAAAACATTAAACAGCTATATAAAAAATTTGCAAACATTTACCGTAGTATATATTATTATATTTTAATAAATTCATATTTGTAATATAATATTAAAAGTCCATAATTTAATCGAAATCTATAAAAATGTTTTAAATGTGTACCAATTTTCTTGTTAGAAAAAAGAACATTATATGCCTAACTTATACATTATTTAAGTTCTATAAGTATAAGATCTTTGATTATATCTATATTGTATATTTCAAATATTTGTCTTCTCTTCAAAATATTGATTTGAATTTTATATGGTTTTTATCTTGTTATTGCTTCGCGGTATATTGATCATTATTTTTTCATATACAATTTCTTCGAATGGCAAGAAACGGGTAATTTTTTAGCTTTGCTATTTTTCCAGACGTTGGTTTTGTTCTATAATTTGAAACGTCTGTGTACTCGCACGTACCTACACAAACACATAATATTACACAGATGCTTGTCGAAATTCTCTTATACAGAAATTCGCATTAAATGTTTCTTATTTATATTTATTTACAATTTAAACCTAAAACGTGCACAATACGTGTAAGGGCAATCTAATTTTGTTCTTCCTATTCGTTCGCAATCACCATAAACCATAATATTCGTAATAATATTATGTACTTTCGTAACATCAGGCATACGTACATTTTTATTGGGACATCGAACATGTTAATAGTAATAATAATTCGGCAGTATATACTTTATAATATTATTTGGATTATAGTGTTCTTGTATATTATACACTTTTGACAATTTCACTGCGGTTTATCAACCAAACAACTATAATGGTCATGCGTATAAAATTCAAACTCAGTGCTGCTTAGTTTGAGCCATAAAACAACAATACCTAGAAACACACATTTAATATCTGTAAGTACGTTTTTGTTGCATGTTATAAAAGCTTTTGGTTACTTTTACGATTTCGAGTACGTTTAGTTTGGCGTTGAAAATTTGGTCCATCGTTCCTTCAATACTCGTGTTTCATGATCATGATGGTATTGCATTTTTATTTTTACATTTAAAAACATTGGTTTATTAATAACTAAATGTTAAAAATCTAAGATATATTTTAAACGAAGTTGCGCCGTATGTTTCTTAATAAAACTTAACAATTTACTTACATATAGACATATAAACCATAACAAAAATTTTATAAATTGTATAGATTACACAATAATGACTATAGAAAAAAAAAAAAATATATAATACTTATATAATTTACAATATTATTGAAATTCAATTAATTCTATATTTAAACAAAAGTCCTATCTGCAGTAGGTTAGCAGGTATACCTAAAAATCGAATGGATGAAATTGTTGAGTTTCAATGAATATTATAACAATATACCGAATGAAATTTCGGTGGAACGTATAATTTATAAAAATGAACAATTACTAAAAATTCAAACTCTAAATGCTCGTAATTAAAAAGTGATAAAGTATTATGTATAATATGTTTATACAGCAATAGGTAATATTATGTCATTAACTTGTGTTAGTCGTATTACATTTTCAGGTATTATAATTAATAATCTTAAATTTCATTAAAACAAACTAGACATTTTTCTTAAAAATCCATCCCTAATTAAAAATATAGCCTGAAACGTATTCCGGATTTTCATTGAATTCTGAAACGTTTTACCAAACACATAAAAGGTAACAAATTTTTGTTAATATTTGACACGGTGTTTTCTAGTGTTTACGGCAATTATTTTCTGGTTAATAACAAACTGATAATCATACCCATAATCAGATGTTGGTACGTGCCGCGAATTTTACTGTCATTTTTGGGTAAAGCTTTTCTTTATAGCTTATGAAAACTTTTCGGAAAAATGGAAAAACGACTTCTTCGAAGTAACCATACTACTTACTTAAATTAACGTCCGCGTTCGGTTTACCAATGTCTAAATATAGGTACAAGACGTACTGTACGAGAAATATTGTATACTGATACCGATTTATTATTGTACATCAAAATTACAAAAATACGCTCAAGCGAAAACCACTGTTATGTTTGTTGTTTTTTTTTTCCTCGTTTCGTTTGTTGTCGGCGGTTCGGCACTATTTTCAGAGCGTTTACATATTATTAAAACTCGTCCAAGGTCAATATCGTTTTAGGCCGAAACTCGCGTGACCGCACCGGTTGTGACATATTATGCGAAACCGGCAGCGGCCGACAGTAGTCAGCTGTGCGTTAAATTAGCATGACGGTTAACCACATTATTGTGGTAGCCCCCGCCGCCGCAGTTAAGGACTGACCCAAAGACAATATAAATAATATAACATTTATAAATTATATATATTTTTTTTTTATAATATTATTGTTAAGTGTTCTATGTGCGGTGTTATTGCCCGCGCTTATTACGCAAACGCAATTTTTTCCCCTACGTTGCATCACTATACAATAATTATTATTATTCATCTGTATGCGCTTTATTGCACGTCTGTGTCTATACCAGTTATACTAGCTACCAGTCGACAGAGTTATTGACATACTGTCATTAACCATTAAGCGTCTGAACAAATAATGAAAAAAATATGTGTAAATAGTGTTCATGTTGTTTTATTTTTATTTTTCTGTTGTCGTATATACCTACACTAATATTATTTAGCTTATCGTTTAAAAACGATTTTTCATTTTTTTTTTAAATTGGAAATAGAAATAAAAAAAGTATTGCACACGCGAGCGGAGGAAACAAACGAGAGAAAGAGGGAATTTTTTTTTTTTTTAATGAAAATAATAATTGTACATAATACGAAATGTAATAAACGGTACAAAGTACTTATAATAGATATATTTACACGGAAAATTAAATAAACTTATAGATACGTAGAATCGTACGTTGTGAAATAAAATGTAAATGTGAAGGTAAAAATATTGTTCTCTTCAATGGTTTCGTTATTAAATTGTACACCGTGTAGTGATTATTTTTCCATTTCTTAAGCAATAGCCTTAAAAGTTTAATTGGCCTAGATTTTAATTTGTTTGAACAAACTTTGTCCGTGCGACCATTTTCTTTAATGTGAATCAAAAAGCTACACTAATTGTCTATTATAGCTGACATTCAAAATACATTTAACGTAATATTATCATGATCTGTAATAATTAACGTATATGTCTAACATTTATAATAACAATGTATTAATATTTGATTAGCAATTTAATAAATATTAGAATTTAAAACTACGAAGTATAATTATATAAAATCAATTTAATAGAAAAAATATATGTTCTTCTATACATTTATATTATTATAATGTAGTTATAATTTAGTTAACCATAATAACTAAAGAATTATGAAAGAGATTATGACAGATCAAAACTTTTAAATAGGTAATTGATAATTTAATAATAATAATAATCTATAAATTGTCTCAACATATCTAACTCATGTGAGATAAATCATATAGGCATAGTAATAGAATATAACATGAATTATCACCGATTGAATCAGCTGTATAAATAACTAAAATATAATATTGTTTTTATTTTAAAATAAAAAATCATTTCATCACAATATTAAAAAATTAATAATTTTAACTTCAAAGTCAATTGCTAGTAAATTGACCAAATTTAAAATTCTTGAAATTCAATCAAATAATAATTATTAATGTTCATTTTTATGAACAATTTATCAATATTTTTTAATTATTTCTAGAATTTTTTTTAGGAATTTGTTACCTATTTGTGTTTTATGTGTTTACATACCTAAAACTACCTACCTAAAAAAAAAAAAATGGTATTGTAATGTTTAATTTGAAAAGAATTCAATGTTAATAAGAAATAATATATAATTTATTAAAAGCTTAGTTAGTTTATTTATCACTATTTATGTTCTTTTACTTAATTAATGTGAAAACCGAGGCTATGAACTTAACGAAACTAAGTAGGTACCTACCTAAATATGGATATAGATAACTTGAAAATACATAAAAATTAATAGCTGATAAAAATTGATGTCTCAGACGTAATATTAATTATATAATATTTCATTTATACATACGCACGTAATATTGTTTTAACGTGTATCAAAGAAAGTTTTATTTATTATTTTTTATCAAGATTTTTTTGTGAAATACTGGTTTATGTATATAAAATAAAAGGAATATTGGAAAGGTCGAGCCTAATCTATATGCTTAAGCTTAAAATGTATGGTCTCAATAAATACGATTTACGATACGAACAGTTTATTTCTAATATTTTTTGGTGACCTACGTATTAGTGATTAATCGTGAAATTGCTGAAAACGAACTATTTTGTTTTTATCCAAAAATTAATTTTCATGAAATTCAAAACGTACAATATGAGCCTATTTTTTTTTTTAAATTTTGATAAAATCGAGAAACGTCAATCAAAGTATTCAAAAATATTGCTTTTAGTGGAACGACTGAACCTATAAATATAATGTGTAGGTAATGGGTATAGAAAAATTTATCACAATTTATTCAGTATTATATATTGTATTATTATTTCTTTTTTCTTAGCTATTTAATCAATAATTAGATAACAACATTTTTGGTAACATATTTTAGTATTATATTTTTTTACAAATTGAACAATATTATTAATTAAGTTATCACAGCGAGATACTGTCACGCCTCTGCGGTTAGATTATCAAAATATTAAGTTAATTTGGCATTCCATTTTTTAGATTCTGAGTGAAGCGAGGAATGTATTTATTTTACAATGATTTTTTTTCATGTCTAAAGACACTTTTTTGGGGTAGAAATAATGGTCCGATTACTAGAAATAGGGTATGCTTTCCGTACCAAATTGCATTTAGTTGGTACTAAGTTTTTCTTTGGGAGAAGATATACTACCAAAGAATGACTGAAAATCGGAAAAATTCACGGAAATCGTAAAATTTATTTTAAATTTTCATGATAACTAATGCAATTTTGAATGTATGAACTTATACATTTTTTTGAGTATTCTCATAAGGTAGGTTAGACACGTTGTACAATTTTGGAACGGATTATCAGTTTAATATATTGTATTATATTGATTTTCACTCAAAATCGTACTTTTGAATGCAATATCATTGCATTGCTAAAAGAACAAAAAAGGAACGTCCAAAATTGTTCTTCCCAATTTTTTTCATTCTTTCTCTAAAATGATTTGTCTTTATTTATATAGATTTAAATATGAATAGAAAATACATCTAAATTCTAAATATAAATACATTTTATTTTTAAAAACATACAAAAAATCAATCGAATATTCGTAAAATCTTACATATTTAATTTATAAAATCATAACTATTTTGTTCAAAGTTATGATAACATGAAATATAACATTGTTTTTATATATTTAAATGCCTTGTGATATTCAAAAAATATTGTGCAACAAATATAGTTTGGCTTTTAAAACTTTTAATTATTTTTAAACGACATGCGTTCATTATTGTTTATCCATTATTAGTTATTTAATAAACACCCAATTACGTATTAATTTATGAATTCATAATATCTCCACTTAAAATAAACCTATTATAATAAAGTGTATTTTATATAATATTATATTTTAATAAATTAGTTAAACTGTATATCTACTGTATAGTTTGTATTTATTCAATATTAATAATAAATACATAGATATATAATAAATAATTAATAATGGAAAAAATTACATTATGATTATTTTAGAAGTTATAACATTATTTTGAATGTAAAGATTTATAATTTCTTTTAAACCAAAAATAATACAAGTCAAGACTGGTTTACACTAAGATGAGTGAAATGGTATAATAAATGTTCTACACTCAGTAAACTGCATTGTGTGTACTTTGTACTTTCTTATAAACTTTTTTTAGTAATTTTTGCTAATTTTTAATGTTACATTATATTTTGTATCCACCTATTTAACAATGTTTTAACCAATACATTTTATTTTATTTAACAAGATTCAACAAATTATTATTAAATTATATTAATTAGATACCTAATTTGATGTTAAAAAATACATCTTGGCTGTAGAGATTATTTTTCTATTATTCAACTAGTAAAATAAACATTGTAATTATATGTAATATAATAAAATATTATTTATAGTTTAGTAATTGTTAACATTTTATGGTGGACATCTAATTTCTATAAAATAATTTATTTTAATATATTATTGGCATTAATTGATATCAGATTTATATTTATAATACTAATTCTGCCTTTTTATTGTTACAATGGGGTATTATATACACGAAAATACGAAATATATATATAAACGAAATACGAGTATAATAATTATGTAATTTATTTAATGATAATTATTTCAAATAGATTCTCCCATAGGAAGCATGAAATGCTTCAATTAACAGCAACAAAAATTAAACTCAGGGGCGCCATTTGGGGAGAACAGGGTGGTCTACGTCTCCCCTATTTTTTTTTTTTGTATTTTATTACGCTGATACATAATATGTAAACGCCACCTTCATAATCTACAATCACATGGACTTATTGTATATTTGTACGCTGTACTATTTCTGTCGTTTATATCTTGTATTCTTATGGCTTGTTTATTAGTGAATGATGATGTGTCTAATAAAAATATAACTAAAAAACTTTGTACATTCCTGTAAAATGCATCGAAAATGAAGTTGTCAGTTATTAATATAATTTTAATATCAAAGTAAATTGGCCTAATCACTGTAAAACTTGACCTGCTTCAATTTTCGCTCTACCTATAAAAATACTGAAATGGATCCCTGATTAAACTATAAAATCACAAAACGGTTTTTATATTTTTACGAATTAAATAGGTAGATAGATTCATATAGATATTTATATCATATCTATAATATGTCAAAATGAATTTGTTGTTCTTTTTGACAACATTTTTATTGGCTACGTTCGTAATATTATCATAAATAAAAATATTATTGTACGTGCAAATATGTAATAACAAGAAACAAACATTATATTCATACTCTTACTATAGTTATTATAGAATACAAGGTGATCATTATTTCATGTTTAAGAGAATTAGAAATGGGCTTAGCGCTTAGGTTAGGTTAGGTATAGTCAGTATTAGATTTAGTTGATTTTTTTTTTATCTAAATTTATATTATAATAACTATTAGTATAATCATTTATTTTAAACTAATGTATTATAGCTTTGTATAGTATTACAATTTTAAAAATTAAATTACCTATGTTTTGAAGACCAGAAACTATTATTGTTTAAATTTAAATAATTTAGCTCTACATACTATGTCTTATATTTTGTGTTGTGTAACTAATTGAACAATTCCAATCCACTCAATCACAGTGTAATGCTAAAATTTAATTGATAATTAATGATGGTTACAATTCCATGATCAATATTTGAAATATATTTTTTATTTTCTAATATATCTTACGGATATCTCAAAAATATTAATAGACTAACACTAACCTAGTGTAATTCGTACTTCTATGATACAGGCATTAGCAAATAAGTATCGGTTGATAAATGATTCTGATTTTTAACTATCAATATTTCCATTAGTGCTGAATACTTTTTGCTGTATTCAAGGTCACACCCATTTCAACTTGTAGAACCAGTATATTAAGGTCGTTCACCCGAACGCAAAACTTTACGAATCATCCACCTCTTTGCTAATTATACACATAAAAATGTTTCTGTTAAATTTACCAGCTACATACTTACCACTATTATAGACACTGGTTATTATTCATATTTTTGCATGTCTATTACGTTTGAAGGATAAATTATTAGAAAACACAATATAAATCGAGTGTTATCAAAACAGACGTACATGGTACCGATTGTTATCTATAAACACGCGTTAAGATTTACACAATAGTTGACATACATAATAGTATCATACAATATAAACGTATGTATAATATGTGAATTCGCATTGTTGTAAAATATACCAGCAGAAAGTTTTTTGTTTTTATTTTATTTCCCTCTCAAACTATTGTGAAAATCATGTCAACAAAAATATTATCGTACGTATTATATCTTTGCGAAATTGCAACAAATTAAATAAATAAATAAATAATCAATATAAGATAATATTGCTTTATATTTATATAGTTAGGTAAACACGAAATTATATACTTAAAAACATTAGTAGGTCAATTTTAGTATTTGCACCTATGATATTTTTAAGAAAATTATAGTAACTATGGAAGACAAATACTCTTGTGTACCTGTATATATTCTATATTAGTGTTCTCTTAAGGGGCAATAGAATTGTCTTAGGATGGTAGTTGTAAAAGTGTTTGGAGGGTAAATTGTTATACTCCTTTTGATGAATGCAATGGTCTATAAAATAGCCATTATTTTTTTCATTGGTGAGGGGCCGTACAATTTTATTTTATTTTTAAGTGGCGATAAAATAAAAAAAAATGGAAACCACTGCAGTGTCATTGCATTAAAATCTTAATTATTATAAACCACTATAATTTCTCCGAGTACCAAAATGACGATCGTCTGGAATCAACAGATTTTTTTTATTTTGCCATGATATTTGCCTATTGATATTTTATCATATTAATATTATAAGTATAATTTTAATTATAATTGTAAAATTAAATAGTAGATGTCACGTTCATGTAATTTTTGGGTTTTTAATCTAGGTAATCAAAACCAAAATGATGATTAGGTATTATTGATTTTAAATATTTATTATATTATACAATTTAAAATAATTATATTTTTATTTGTTCCTAATGTTAAGTATAAATATTATTTTATTTTTTGACTACACTGCTGAAAATGTCTACGCATGCCTATGATAACTATTATAAATAAATTTGAAAAATTTCATCCACAATTTATTAAAACGAATATTTAATTCTATAATTTTATTATTTTATTTACATTTTATAATGATTTAGTATGAAAACAACATTTATGTTTTTATTTTATTTTTTTATTTTTCAGAAATTATCTTACAAGTCGCCAACCCAGGATCTATGCCATAAATAAACGTAAGCTATCAAAACTAGTCTAGTATAAAATATATTATTAACTGTTTCTAATATAAAATATTAATTTAGAATTTAATACATATTATTATTTTATAATAACTGAGGTTGAATATTTAAGAACCATTAATTATTTGATTAGCATAGTATTGACATTATTCAATGTAATTAAATTATTAGGATTTTACATAAATCAAATAAACATATACTTGGTAAAGCTTCTTTAGTGTAACAAATATTTTAATGAATTTTTATAGAAGTTTGATTCATAAATCTCAATTTTTATGTAGGAAAATAGTTTATATAAATAGTTGTATAGTATACAAACTGAGAGAAGTTTTCTTGTTTTTTGCAAAGTTAATTTAGTTTATATTGGATTAAATTATTATACAGCCACGTGCCACGTCTGATTAATTCAATTTTCATTAATAATCGTACTATTATATTATAAACTATTTTGTTAATAAGAGGTAATAAATTATACTTTTCAATATTTTTTTTTTTTTTTGAAAGAATATAAAATAATTTTCCCTTTTAAATCATCGAAGTATATTATTTAGTATTTAGCACAAAGAAGAAAATATTTAAATGTTTGTTTTATGTATACTCTTGATTATAATAAGATTGAATGCTCGGAATTATTAAGAGCCACATATTTTAATGTATTATCTTTCAATTCAAGAAAAAAATTACCATTTTTTATCTAAACTTACCGTCAAAATTATAGTTATTATAGGCTTTTAAATATAATGTTTATGAGTTGTAATGAAACTAATCATTTTGATTTCTTTTATTTGTTAAAAAAATTAATTTTATTCTTCCATCAATTTCTGTTCTTTAGTTATATAATATAATTATTTTAAATATAATTGTTGCAGTGTTGCTATTCTTAAACCTATCTTTAAGATTGTATTATTTTATTTTTATATAGTATATATTGTACTAGTTTTGGCTTTAGGATATTTTATAAATAAATATAAAGTAATAAAACAAGTATAAATTCACAAAAATGACTAGACGAATTCATTTAAAATTTGTAAATCTAAAACTCAAATATCAAATACTAGGATAAAGTAAATAAGTAAGTCTTAGGGAGAATATAATAATAATAGTATTTTTATCTTACTATAATATTCAGTTATACTTATTGTTTCAAACTTTAAATAGTAAGTTGAAAATCAGATGTGTTCTGTGTTAAATTAATATATTAAAGACTTGAAATCAAACATAATGTAAAAGTAATATTTATATTATTTAAGTTTTTAAAAAGTATATTTTTTTGCGGTATTAAACTTATTTTAACATTGACAAGGTTTTAACTGAGGTTAGGTTCGGAACCCACACCTAAAATTTTTTTAAATAATTAAAATATTATCATTTTTCTTCTTTTTCTTCCTTATTTTTGGCCTTTAAGACCATACTTCTAAAGATAAACTTTTCCACTTATTCCTGTCTTCTGCTGCTTCTCTCCATTTGGTATTCGGCTCTATTTTTTCAAATTCTCTCTTCAAAATATTATTTTAAAAATTATTATTATTATTATTATTAAATGCTATGGTATTATAAAATAAAAGATATACTTTTAATTTGTGCCAACGGACAAGAACTTATAATAGAATTATTGAAAAAATTAATTCGACCCCTAACATTTTTTCATAGTTATAGCCTTGAATGCCGATCTACATATTAACTAAAACAGTGGTTATTAACGGGGAGATTTCAAATAATCTTTTTTGGAAAGGCCAAATAATTGATTTATTTTCTTATAAAAAATAGTTGTTATAAAAATTGAAATACTGATTTAAATACGCATGAAATTCCCAAATACTCAATTTGTTGTGTTGTGAAAGGAAGATGAGGTGCTGGACTAAAAACGTTAAGAACCACTAAACTAAACAAAATCTTTAACAAAAATATGTAGTTTTTAGTACTTATCTGAACTATATCAATTTGTTTTTTATATGTAATATTGAAATATTTAATGAAGTATTATTTTATTATATAAAACAACAAAAAGGAATGCGTTTTTATATTAAATAATATAATAATGATATTTTAATTAATCTACAAAAACGTAACAACAGATTACAAAATAACATGAAATAATATACTTGTTTTAATAATATAATTTAGTATGTATAATTAATATTTTCACATATTTTAGGATGTATCATTAAAAAGAAATATAGACGATAAAATTAATATTGTGTGACAATAATATGTTATTGTTTAAAGTAATATTATGTTTCCTATACAATTTCTGGTAGATTATGTCGTGGGTAATTAATCATACAGACATAAGGATGTAATATATACATTTAATGTTGAATGTAAAATACATTTTTAAAAGCGATGGTTATTTTTATTAGTATTTTAGAATAAAATATATAGTTTGTTAATTTAAAAAATACTCATAAGAAAACTTGATTTACTTTTTTAATTATTTCAACAAATCATATAAACTTTTACACTACTTATTACTATTATACAATTGTATATTATAAGTAAAATAATTAAAAAATGATATGCGAAACTAATACGTATACTATTTTTGCCTATTTGTTCGAATCTAAAGTTATTTTCAAAATAAAACTATTTCATTACGTCAAACATTAATAAAGTATATAGATGATAAACTTCAGTTACCCTGAACAGATTGGAAAAATGAATTGTACGTTGACATAATATTAAAACTTATCATGGGCTTTTAATTTACTATCAATATTAATCTAATTTTAAATTAATCCCAACGTAAAATTGTCTTCTATAGAATTGTTAAAGTTGTTCATGAACTTTTTACATAAACAAAACGTTTATAACATATTACCTATACAAATTAAAACCAATAGGTACTTCTTTAATATGTTAGAACTTCTATCTATGAGAAAACTCAAAAAAAATTTCTAGTACCTACGTTCAAAATATTCAAAATATACAAATTTAAGGACTTAATAAAAAAAAATGTCAATTACGATTTTAAAAATAGTAGTATTTGAGTAGGATTCTATAAAATGTTATAATTTATTCTATAAACCGTTAATCATAAAATTGCATGTAATATTAATCATTTTTGGAAAAAATTTCAAAGCTCTATACTTAGTCAGAAAATTAACCAATCATTTCTAAACTGTAAGACACCTATGTAAATACTCAAAAAAATTTTCAAGCCCCTACGATCAAAACTCAATTAGTTATCACGAAATACAAAAGTTTAAAATAACAGAAACCATAGTTTTTCCGATTTTCCACTATTTTTTGGTAGTTTTTCTTCTCCCGAGGAAAAACTTTTGAGAAATTCGAAAAATGAGCTAAATCAAGTACCAACAAGATGCAATTTTCTACAGAAAGCATACCCTTTTCGTGGTAATCAGACGTAGTAAGTATAATAAACCACTAATTTTTTCTAGGACAGAAGGGACGAAGAACGAACATCCACAATCGACATTCCCACATTTTTATTTGATTGAAATATAAATGAAATAAAATAAATTGTGAAAACGTAAATTAATTGTAAATAAATGTTTTTTGATTAAATATTTTCTTTACAAATATATTTGTTTTTAACTCACGCGCGCTTAGTACAATTAAAAATAACTTTTACAATAAACTCTTGGTTTCTGCATTAGTTATAGTTCTTACCATTGCTGTTGTATGTCTTTCAGGAGTTTGTGAATAGTAGCCATGTTGTTTTGTGTGATTACTGATTAACATTAAAAGTGAAGCATAATATAACGCTTTTATACTCAGTCGGAAGTTTAAAAACAGAAATGCATCCGGTTAAGAATACGTCATAAAGACGCCTTATATAATTCAACTTGGTATCGTAATACGGATATGTATAGTTTTGTAAAGCATTTAAGCAAACATTCTACTTCTTGTTTAAAGAAAAGTTCAGTATTATGATTTTTTTTCTTTCAATATCATAGTTTTAGTTATTTAAATACAGTTTTACCGGCGAAAATACGTTCCAAATTCGTTTGTTAATTATTCATCAACCAAATCTAATTTACACTATAACATAATTTATGTATTTGTTTGGATTTAACCATACTATATTATTATAATAACAGTATAGTACACATTATTTGATCTCAAGAGCATACATTGTTAAACAGACGAGTAGGTATATTGAATTCAATACACTTGATTATAATACACCTGTATGACTCTGGTTACAAACAAATATTGTAGTGAATTGTTATTTGTATTAACAAAAGTGATGACTTAGGAATATTCTATAATTATAATTTTTACCCTAACTTATGTTCGTGTACACTGTGAATCTTTAAAATTTTAAAAGAAATAAAACACAATATTATATATTTAATTATGTTTTAGTACTTTTAATAATTTATTGAAGAATATTGAATTTATATGATACCCACTCAAATAGTAATAATTTATAATATTGTAATACGATTGTAAGGTGGGTGTTTGATTTATAACGATATTATTCGGTTTTATTAATTATATTATTATTTAGTTCAAATGTATTTCTACTATATTTATTCATTACTAATTATAATTGTTATCATTATTTTTATCAAATCAATCAAAACGATATTTTGAATACCTGCTGATGAATACGATAATGAAAATATATAATATAATCTTAATTTACATAAATATTGTCAATTAGTAATAATTATTAATTCAATTAATATTATTAATGATATACGTATGTTATAAAATATATTGAAGAATTGGTAAATCAAAAGAATTTTATGGTAATTTTCACAGAAGGTATTTTTTACAAGAATTAACATACTACCGCGTTATGTGACCATATTCCATCAATAACAAACACATCCTGATTACTTTAAGGTACTTTATTAAAAAGTTATTGATTGTTTTTATTGTCTAGTATTAAATGAATGTAATTGGCAATTACTAAAGTTAAATATGAAAGCGCAATCTATTATTATTGAGTATATTTCATTAATTTGAATTTAACTTACATTGCTTAATATAGATCTGAGTATTTCAAACACTTATTATGATCACAAATACAAATTTAACATAATAATTTATTATAATTATATTGTAAAATTAATAATAGTTATATTTAAATTATATATTGGATTCCTAGATATATATGTCTATATTCCTTTAAAATAAAATGTATTTATTAATATAAATAAACACATTTTTAATAGTTTTAATAAATAAATGTAATGAATTATAAAATGATAAAAATCTTAACAAACGTATTAGGTTTAATAGTAATTTGCATTATAAAAAAAAAATTAATAACTGTTTACTAATTATACAAATTATTTAGCTTAAATTACAGTTTTATCTATCATTTAAAGTTATATTTCCACTCTTAATATCAGAGTTTAATAGAAAATTATGTTAATATTTTAATTTAATAGTTTATAATTATAAATGTTTATTAAATTATTATAAATCTATAAAGTATGCCATAAATTGTAATTCAGAGGTATTATGTATACTGTATCAACATATAGTGTTTGCATTTTCTGCTTATTTCATTGATATACACATTTAAGGTGATAAATTTTGTCTTACAATTAGTAGTCATCGAATCCTATGATGAAGATGTTAATTTTTTTTTTATAAATTCGTCCTCTATTTCAATTAAAACTGGTTACTTTCGTCTTTCAAGGAAGTTATCTATCAGTCTATATGACCTATGCTTTACAGTGTATATACTTCTAACGTTCCATCGTCCAATAATATTTTACTGGCCATTAATATGATGTGGCAATTCGAATACTGATGATGATAATGTTACTTCAGATCAGATCCAATCATATTTAAAGTTAATAGCTATATGGGCTTCGAATTGGAAGATAAAAATAAATGAGAAAAAATTGTACAGGTAAATTTCACGCTATGACGTGTTAATGGATGTCAAATCTACTATTAAGTTCTCTAGATATTCAATACTCGACAAAATACTTAAGCATGACTAGCAATAAATTATTATAAAAAATCAACGACAAATTATAGGTATAACTACACCAACCCACTAATCATTCATTAAAGTGTCAAAGTACATTCAAATTAAATGTCCTTTCCATACACTCACAACTATATGGAGTATTCTAGTTCTATACCTCCATAGATCTGATCTCCTATATCTCTCCACCATTCTCAGAAGAACTAGTATGAACTACAATAATATATTAGTTATTATAATATTAAATATTTTTAATTTTTAATTAATATTAGCTTTTTTTGTTTATCAAAATAATTTATTTGATTAATTATAATTACATGATGTCTGGATTTTAGAGATATTGAATTATAATTATAATTTAATTTAATTTGTATTAGTTTTATACATGCGTGTATTGAAAATTTTAATTAGTTTTGAACTTAATTTGAATATACTTGAGTTTTGAAATGTGCATTTATGCATTTATACGTGTAAGATGTTACATAAATAATATAATATATAATTCCACGATAATATTATACTAAGTGCGGATAATATTAGTAGTAAAGTTCTTATTATATAATTGCATTTTTCCATATAGTCAATCTAACTGCGTGAATACAAATTCATATATTTTATCTATTTCTTGATAAGTTTGTGGTATTCAAATTTTTATTATTTGTTTAAAATTTTTTACTTTTTTGTTTTTTGACCTTATAAAGATTGTATTTTAAATTGTATTACACTATAGTGAGCTCATTTAAATATCTGAATACAAATGTAAATTTACGTTTAATATTATAACATAAAATATAGATTGTATATAATTAGTGTTTTTACGTTATCTTAAAAATTAGAGCATTGTTTTTTTTAAATTAGTAATTGGTTTTGAATTTTTTCATTTAATATTTAAAATCGTATTAATAATTTATAATTGTTGTAAATAAATGTATTATTAACTGTAAAATATAACGTTTTCATTAATATGTATTAATTTATTATCAAAATATAATTTGTGTATAGTTGTGTAGGTATATGATTATCGATTATATTAATAATTATATAAAGATATTTATTTTTATTTAAAACGAAGAAAAAAAGACTTTAAGTTATTAATAATAGTACATAAAACACACTTTTAATTGGATTGCATATTTATTGTATATTGAATTTTTTTTTATTAATAAATACATACTTCATTTCAATTACAACTTTCCTTATTTATTCTTTTAATGAAGACAGCCGGGTAAAGGATTTCTTTATTACTTTATAATATGTATCTATTTCAATGAACTTGGGAATTGTTTAAAGAAAATACTTAAGTATGTTCAATGATAGCTATCGTATCTGCATTAGTTTTAAAGTAGTTTTTATTTATATTTCTATACGTACAGTTCACCATTCCTTCCATTTTGATAATTGTTGTTTTTCCAATGCAAATAATAGATAAATTGAATAATTGGAATATTTGTCATTGATACCTTGAATTATTTTATATTACATAATCATAAATTTATAAAATGTTATAAGAGTTTATACCAATTTCTAATATTATTATATATGAATATTATTAAATTTGATATTCAATTCAATTGTGGTATTTATTATATAATTTAGATATATATTATTTATATTTATATATAAAAACAAGGTGTCCCAGATCTATTTATTTTACAAATTATAATATTTCCACAAAAATTAAAAATGTTGAATGCGGTTTTTTAAAAATAATATTAGTTTGGCAATAGTATGGCAATACCTTTATTCTTTTTTTTTTAACAAGACGTCATTTAATATATAAACTTTTAATTTTTCAAGTTATGTGAAATATTGAAGATAGCCATTTTAAAGATTATTATTTTTATGAAATCTCGATGTGTTGACCTTCTAGTATTTAATCAAGATTGTCGATTTTTAGAAGTTTATTTTATTTATTGGAAAAATTATAATATTATGAAGTTATTATCAGTAATAGCTCATAAAAGTGCTATGTTAGTATATTACAAATGGTTTTTCTTGGAAATTGAACATTAAAATTTAGCCATTTAGACAATCAAGTAAAAATGAACTTTATACTTTTTACTAGATAATATATTATTATATTTTGATCGAAAAATGTAAAGTTTTATTTAATATAAATATTAAATTACTTATCACTTCAGATATAATAAATAAATAAATAATAATGAATGTATGCCATTATCCTAAGTAAATAATACTATCAATGTAAAGACCAGTAAGTATCATTGTGGAGTATGGAGTATATATTAAAGATTATATTATAACTCGTTATAATTTTCATTTTTCTTATTAACATTTAACTCTTATTAACACGACTAGATTTTTTTTTTAAGTTTAAAATTAACTTTTCAACTTTAAATAGTTATATAATAAATAATAATTTATTTAAAATATTATCGTTTGATGTTTGATGTCATTTTTTAAATTATAAATATTTACTGATAATATATCATGTTAGCATCTGATTCATTTTTTTCATATATACATATTATTTTATGAGAGTTTCTTTTAATATAAACATTAACACTTTTTTTTGATTTGATAAAAAAGCTTAAAACTTTTTTGATAATCTCTATATAAGATGTATAGTATATTTTAATAAAACAAGGTAGTTAAACAAATACTCCTTATCTCTTTACCATTGGCATTGTTTATTATTATATATTATATCTGACCCAATATAAATGAAATACTATTGACATTTATTTTTATTATTTACTTGTTATATTATTGATCGTCTAAATGAATGTTGCGAAAATTTAATGCGACTCCTTCTGTGGTCCAAACTCCTTGGTCACACTATATTTCATGATTGTGTTTGGTTCATTAAACCTAGATGATAAAAAATATACTAGCCATTAAATAACTGCTACTCGTGATTTATTAGCATAATTGTATTAGAACACACGAACATAGCTGCGAATTGACAAATTATGACGAATCGATTGGATCTATAGCTAACTTAATATTACAATTTCGTAATCTAGACTGTATAGTTATAACAATTACGATATTTTGAATTTCTGTATACGTGTATAACTCTTCGAATCAAATGTGAAAATACATCGATTATTTCATTTCTTTTTTTTTTTTAATGCTTCTTGAATTATAACCCCAAGGACTGCTGGCTGCCTGTCGAATCGATTGCTTGGTCCATAAATAATTTATTACACCCCTCAAAATAAACCACACAAAATTACTTTATCAAGGATTCTTTTTTCCCCATTTATTTCCTTATTTTTACCAATATTTTTTCTCGGTCTATTAGTTTAACGGAATTTAATAAAAAATTTATAACACACATCATCCCTCCTACATTATTGTTGTTGTAGTCCGATAACAGTAGCGGAGAAGCAAGTTCGGGATAACTCATAACTGCATATCTCGACATTCCGTTAATTTAGCCATAATATAATATTATTATCGACTGTAAATAAATATTTGTTCCCATTTCAACAGACACCTGTCGACGAAGTACAATCATTCATAATTTTGTGAGCAATAAATATTCATACTAGTAAATTATAGATCCGTCAACGTTATGTACATTGACTATCGCTATTAATCTGTATGCCTATAATAATTATATTATAATTCCGGCCGAGTCGACATTTTCGGTATAAACAGCCTCGTATAATATTGTTAGTCGTACACTACGGTTTGTACGTATCCATAATAATATCGCGGATACCCGTGATATCCGCCCAAATGCCGTTATTACCTACCCCCGTAGCCGTGGGAGATGCACGCACAGATTTTGCGTTAGTATTATATCGTAACTCAATCGTTTTGGAAGGCTACGCAGGAAACCCTTCAACGCCTGATCGCGTCTCTTCATTGTTTTAAAATGAACGATCGCGATTTGTTGTAGGTGTACTTGTTTTATCAATTATTATAATATATTATTGCTATAATAGTATATATTTATGTACTACTCGACTATTGTTTAACAATTTTCATATAGGTAAAATACAATCGAATTATCCGAATCCTGCGTGTACCTATAGTACATACCTACATTTATACCTACCTAGTTATTATATTTCGTATGGTCATCGCGCTTTATTCTTCACGAAAACAAACATATACGTATACCGTTATTTAAAACGTTTGATCAATAATATTATTTTTTTATTGTGAGATGTCTGTTTTAAATTACTATTTATTTTATTTAACGCGTTATTACGTGAAACGTATAAGGTTATTTTTTTGATATATTGATATACAGAAAAACCTGTTTATGGCGGGATCGCATAAAACCAAAAAACAATATTATGGTCAGTAATTTAAAGATTTCCGCGTTGTTCAGGATTCACAATACTACTATATACTGGTTTTACTGTATTATATTATACATCTATATAAACACTAGTAAGTACTTAGTAGTAATATACTCATTTGTAAATTATATTATTTTATATTTAATTATAATACATTCAATTGAATACCATTTTAAGAACTTCGTTTGGCTGATAATGAAACTGTATATTCGTGTTTTTTTCAAATAACGAAAAAATCATATTCAATGCGACATATTTTGTACCTATACAATTCATAAAATATTATTATAATGATAACACATTTACATATTTACCATAGGTATGTAATAATATTCATAGACGATATTGTATTTGACTGTTTACATACCTAATATATAATACCTTATTACGTTTTGTAAAAATATGTACTTAGTACCTACTACTTATATTATAAGTTATAATTATAATATATTGTAAATATGGAATTTATAAATAAAATATAAAAAAAATCCATTTATTATTTTATTTTTTTTAAGTTTTAATTTAAAATGTTGTATCGTGTTATATTATTATGACCTAGTTATAATAATATAAATATATTGCGTGTAACGTGTGCATTATGAAATAAAAAATCAACTGATTTGTGTTTAAATATTACAAACTTACAATGAACTTTTGCTATATACAATTTATGACCGCAAGCTAATAAATAAGAGGGTACAATTGAATAGAGTAGGAAATAATAATATATGTATTTATGTGCAATAAGTGAACGTTTGGTTAGTTTTTCCTATTTTGTTTATCTAAAACAACGATGGTAAACGAAGTACCGTTTATCAAAATATTTATAAAACGTTTTCAATGTTTCGAAGTAAATATAAATAACCATTACTTCATTGTTGTATTAGTCAAGTCATTAAGTACGTATCATTTAGCGACTATTAAATAAATAACAAACTAAAGCTTACATTATGCGAAATTTTGTTTTCATTTAAATTGTTTTTATCTATTAGCCGGCCATTAGTCAGATATTTTTTTAAATGATTCTTTTACGATTTATCTATAAAACAAAAATCTCGAACCCATACATCTTGTTGGCCGTATCTTAGGCTCGAGTTTCACCATGTAACTCGTTTGCTATTACCCCACCATTAGTTCCAGTTCAAACTTCCAGTCACGTACCAAACATTAAGTGATTGTATCACAACAAAATCACAAACGCATTCGTCCTGACCGTCGTAGTAACACGGTGATACATACGCAAATATATATTATAACAATCATTTATTGTTATAATCTTAATTTATAGATATCTAATTGTTGTTAAATTATATTAATCGTAATGTGTTTTTCTGTTATATTTTTGTATTTAGAATCTACCCCAAGTACATAGTCCGGATCAGCTGATTGGAGCTAACATGATCGTCAACATTCGAATAATTGGTCCGGTTGTACTTCTTTTAATTAACGTCATCCATAATGGTAAGTTTCTTTTTCTGAATTAATTTTATTATAATTGGTAGTAGTTGTGTTTACCATTTGAATGAATTTAAACGTGAAAACCGTATTTTATGAAAAATTTGTTTTCAATTAATTATATTATTGTAATATAATAATATAAATACTATATAGGTATATTCCCAAAAGTTTAAAAAGTATTATTATTATTATTCTATAGTTTTATGTTTAATTAAAATTTAAAATAAATACCGTAACCATTACCTATATGTTATAAGAATAATAATATTTATTATTATTTATACACAATTTGTTTTATATCATACATTCAATTTCATTTTAGTAATAAATATAAAATGACAGAAAAACATACACACAATTTTTTAAATGAGTATTATATTGCGATTATTTTATACCTAGAGGTAAAATTTTTAAATAAAACATATTTTCTGCATTTAAATTTGAATTGTTTTTTTTTTTAAATAAAACAATTAATATTTTCATAAAAAAGTATAAACAATTATTATTTTTATGATTGATTCTATAGAGTCATTCTGCTATATATAAAAAAAATTTAAAAAATACTAATATAATGAATTTCCTAAAATATATTTAAATGATAATTTAGCAATTTAACACGTTAATTTTGTGTAGGTAGTGTTTAAATAATTATATTATATGATTAAAAATTAGATTTAAAAACAAAATATTTATTATTTACTTATTTAAATTTGGATTATATTTAGTAATAAATATAAAAAAAACAGGCAGGCCGATTCTGGACGGTCCTTTGAGAAATTAGTGGTTTATTATAATAAAAATTTGAATGCAATGATTTTACATTCGAAAATACGATATTGAGTGAAATAATATATGCAATATATTTTACTGATAAACCATTCCAAAATTTCATTATGTGTGTAAACTACCTATATGAATATTTAAAAAAAAGTACAAGTCCCTACGTTCAAAATTGCACTAGTTATCATGACAATCTAAAATAAATATCAAAATTACGATTTCTGTAATTATAAACACATAAAATATCATACTATTCAATTCTACTAAAGATTATAACTTTAGAAGTTATGATAGTTTGATTTCGGAACCTGTTAAAAAGCAAATTATTTGATTTGTTTTATGTTCATATGCACAAATATTATGAATAATGAAGTATATTATTGCTGAATTATTATTATAATAAAATATGGCATGTGTTTATATATTTTTCATTTTTGTAGTATACGTTTGATGTGTTTTGTATCAGTATAAAATATTTCTTATCTTGAACTCGCATAATTCAATGAGAGTTTCAATCACTAATACTCTGTGAATGCTTTTGTTTATGCCATTATTTTCGTTTTTATGGGGCCATTAAGGAATATATTATTATGCTGTTTTACAAAATTGTTTTATTATAGTACTTTTTATCTTCAAAAACACACTTATTTTGTTTTTATAATTATTGTTATTTGTAATAGTGATACTAATTATATTGTTGATCAATTATATCATATTTATGTTTAAAAATATGTTATTATCGATGACTTAAAATTGTAGATATTAACTTTAATTTTCAGATTAATAACGGTAAAATATTTAAAATACGAGAAAAAACTAATTAATATTAATTTATGTAATTAATAGGTAATTTGGTAAATTGAGTTATTTTTTATTTTTTATTTGAACATTACCTATTATTATTACTGTATACTTCAACTGTAATTATAATAATGAATTATATAGATTTTAACTCAGTATCTTTATTGTAGAATATTGGTCTATTGTAAATAATAATTTTACACACTATTCACTTTTTTTAGTATATTATACGATTCAGAGACGTATTTATTGGGAGAGGAGGTTGAATCGGTTTAAATCCCCCCCCATAATTAAAAAAAAAAAAAAATTGCTATTAATAATATTATTTTGCCACCTGTTTTAGATTTTGCATTATAATATATACAGATACAGAATATGTTTATTTTCATTTTTTTGCGATTAATTTGTTTATATTATCAAACGGTGAAGGATGGGGGGAGTTTCGGCTTCATGAAAGCTTCTAAAAAAAATCTAAACCCCCTTTTAAAAATTTCTAAATACGCATCTGATGCGATATCATATAGTTCGTAAGTCGTAGTTAATTTTTTTCATATCTTCATTGTTTTTAATTAATTATAAAATTGTATTTTTATTGTTTACACAAGACATACCTACGTAATCAATATTAATATTAAATTCAAACACATAATCTATGAAATATGATACGTAATATATCAGTAACTGGTTATTTATTACATTTTCCTAAATAAAAAAAAATATAAACTTAAAAACGTTTTCTTATAAGGTGATCTTTTACTTAAATCGATCTAGTAATAACTCTAAAAAGAAATAAATCACAATATACGAAAATATATTTTTTCTTTGCGAGGGCTTCATAATTTTATTTTTTCTAAATAACATAACTTTGAAATAACTAGGTTATGTAATTTATTTTTGTTGTGTTTATAATATTAGTAACCATCGGTTGAGAACGATATAAATATATTCACACATTTGGATTGGAATCTGACACACTAGATTATGCAAATTACTGAAATGAATATGAAATCGTTATACTCGGAGCTACGCAGTTTAATTTTTGTCGGCCAGTTGGATGTCGAATGGATGCAGATTTCATTAAAATGTTTATCGATTTCGCTTGTAGTGTTAAAATCAGTAGGTTATAAAATGTATTTTACGTTTCTCCTTGAACCAGAGATAACGTTTTGTGCTGATTGTTCTAGTTTAGTTCTTCATTTCTCGTCGTCGTCTCTACCGGCCGAACCGTTGTCTGCGATTGTCGCCTATTATAGAATTTTCACGAGTAAATCGATAACGAATCGGATGTCGAAGTCCGGCGGAACAATAGTCATCAGGACTGTGATACCCTTGGTGTTGTGTCGCACTTTCAGGTGGTAAAACGGATTTTAATTTTAATGTTTAACGGCCGTTAAGCGAGATAGGGTTAAGATTTATGGTGTTTTAACGCGGTCAATGGGACCTCTTTTCGTGGGCTCTGGGAGCAAGTCCAAAAATGGCGAACAATTAATACTTGCCATTCGTTTTAAAAATGGGCGGAGATGAGATTTTCGTTTTTTTCTCTTTGAATCTCGCGCGAAACGCCTGGTGCAAGATACAGCACAGTGTTGTTGTACCACTGCACACCCGCAGGATATATTACGCCGGAGCCAGATTAATGTAAACTTAATGTCTTGTATAGTAATTAGATGGGACGCACTAATGGCAAATCAAACATCCCCTGTGCACACGCACATACAGGCTGATTGTTTTATCGCAATCCAATCATTAACTCTGGAAATCTCAAGTATCTAAGTACCGTTAATAGCGTTGTCTCAACTTCAAATGTTCATAATTTAATAAAATATCCGACGTCTTGAAACGACAAAAACGAACGGCGAAAATTTCTATATACATTTATTATATTTCGATTATATTTCGTGACAATTTAAAACTAAATCTACGGGTTGCATTTTTTTTTTTTTTTTTTTGTAAACAAGATTAAAGACAAATTTTCGTTTTTCAAATGAATATAAGATAAAATCAGTGAAGTCAATAAAAATCGAATTCATATTTATCTTCTGTTGACAAAATAGAGTGTTATATAAAAATTAGAATTGTCGCCTGCAGATATATCTGGTGGTGGTGGATGAATCGCAATAAAAGGAACACTCTGTATTTTTATAAAATAATATATACTGTCTGGCAATAGTGGTCCGCGAGTATTACTAACGCTTTTCGTATTTTTTTTTTTTTGTACTCGCATTAGTTTTTCTAATTTCTCCCGTCATTGCACTTTTTTTAGCGTAGCCTTGACGGGTATAAATTGGTTCATGATTATCGCTGTGGTTAAACTTTTTTTTCCATTTAAGCATACCACAAATGAACTCTGTGTAATGTACTCGTACTTTGGGTTTCTGTTACGAATTAGCGTATATGCATTAGACATATTATAGTTGTTAATTTATTTTGAAGCATTATCATATTGAAAAGGTTGTTTGAAAGATATCCCTCTTGTAATTTTTATGTACGCCTGCCCAATTGATAACTCGAAAGAAATATTATACAACTATTATTATGTGATTGTATTATGATATGAAACCGCATTATAAATTATTATGATGAATACAAAAAATTGAGTATAATAATTATTATCATTATTATTATGCAGAATTTGTTATAAAATTAAAAACGGTAATTAATTTTTAAATGTAGTTTTTTTATTTACGATTCATTATGAAAATAGTATTATTTTTTATAAAAAATCACACACTACAAAATACGAATGAAGTTTTATTTTAATACACGACCATGATAATTCTAAAAATATTTAAGTCAAGTTTATTTTTTGTGTTTATTTGTTTTATATTAACAAAAGTACATATATTATTAAATTATAGCTTTTGTATATTTCTGGGTGATATCTGAATATAAACTTGCATGGGCACAAAAATATCATTTTCATTTTTCTAAACTTTCCGTGGAGTATTTTCACGTGTTAAATTATGTGAATAAGCAGATAAGACTTATATTATAAAATTATTATTTATCCTTGTAAGATTTAATTAATGTGTATAAATAATTTGCCTATACACTTCAATTCATTTGTTATGAAACTTAATTATTTGTGAAATTGGATGAAAACACCAATTACAAATTTGTCCCCATTCCCCAATAATAGAATTGTTGAGGGATAGATTTTATTAAATTGGTTTAATATATGGTATAGGATTATATTATTTTGTTTATTTTCTCCTCGTTAATATTATACATTTAACCGTTCAACCGTTGTAGGACGTTGATAATTTGTTTTTAATCTATTTCTTTATTATATTCGTTCTTAATTTACATATATGTAATATATATAATATATCAAATATCTATTATTATAAATTGTATTTATTTTTTTATCGTATACAATTTTCAATGGTATAGTCAATCCTATGTGAGGTTACTAATTATCTATCTACTAAGTGTTTAAAATATCCAAATGAAATATATTTTATGATGTTTAATGAACATAAAGATATTTATAGCTATCTAATTTATTATTATGTTATCCTTGCAACGACTTAAACTAATCAACTTTTTTATACATGATGATAATAATATTCTAGTTGTATACTATGTAAGACATATTCTGTACAAATAATGATACATGTTAAAATATTAAGTACTATTTCGTGTGCATTGTTCTTGTGCAACATGTAATGACAGGAAGAGTAGTTATGTCTAAAAGAGTTTAAACTAGGTACCTATATGAATGACGAAGAGTTCTCTTTTTTTTAGTGTTTTCGTAATTGTTTTGTAAATTAAATTTAGAAAAACATTGTGTTTCTTCACATATCCTATACACATTTATATTTTAAAACACGTTTCGAGCAATTTCATAAACAGTTTAAAAAATGGGTTTTCTTCATAATGAATCAGCTAGTAAATGCAATTGTAAAAAGAAACTAATTACGAGACAACTATTAAAATTATAAAAACAGCAGTTATCATATAATTTAATATGCAAAATAAATTAGTAAAATTTTCTTCGAGCAACAAAATAAAGAAACTATTTAGTATATTTCTATAAAAGCTATTGTGTATTAATAACTTAAAAAGCATATTTATATCATGTATATTAAAAATAGAATCATGAAATGTCTTTATGTTTTGATAAATGTAGTATATACAATAAGCAAATTTAGTATTTAATAAACAATATTTTATATTTTCATATAGTTATTAATAATAAAGCAAATTGTATAAGTTATAATGTGATGGAGATAAGGGGGCTTAAATAAAAATAATAAACAGCAGCAGATATATAAAAAATAATATGTACATTTATGTTTTTATCAATACAAATTAGTTATACTAATAATAATGTAACCCATTGTTTATTTTTTTATTATTCTGAATAAATTATTTTTAATTTTGTAGGTTCCATATAAATATATACCTAATATACAATAGACCGATTATTTTTTTATGAAAGTAACTTATTCAGGATGAATTATGGGAACCAAAATATTATTTATAGTAAAATCTGTTGTTATATGTGAAATATAAATTATACTTTAGTACAACTATAATAAATTCAAAAATCTAATAAATTAGATTTTTTTCAATATAGCAAAGTGTACTCACTATATACGTTTTGTCGTATTTTCTAATATTTGTTCATTATTCGTAAATACATTTTTTTTTTTATTTACATTATCGGTATTATAAGTTAAAGTAAATGTTAAAACAATACAATACTCAACAATTGATATAATACAATAATGTATTATAATTGAGTATAAATAATCGTTGATTATTTTCTAAAATATCATTATTATTATCGTTTGACATATTATATAAAATGTTTTCATGTGTTTTTTTCTTTCATCATGCAACTTTACTACACTAGGTGATTTTTTCGTATGCATACTAAATGTTATTTGAATTATTAATTTTTATACAGAAATATTATAGCCCGTGACGTAAAAAACAATACGAAATATTGTATTCAAACGAAAGTGCTATACGTGTAATAAAAAATGAAATAGCTTGTTCACTTCATTCGGAATATTTAAACTTTGCGTCGCATCGTAATTCGAACGTATATGTTCCTAAACTGTGTTTTACCATCTCAAAGTGACAGCGGTAGGTAGCAAAATATAGATCTTCATTCGGTCAATTTACGTCGGGATATACCTTAGGCGATATATTATTTAATATTTATCATGAAAGTAATATGTTTTAAACATCCGGAGTCACATGTTAATGCATTTTGTTACACACGCGAATTGTTTTTCATTTTTCTCTTATTGTTTCGCCCAATGACGATAAAATTTAAAATAAAAAATATGTATATTTTGATCGAATACAGCGAAGGCCACGCGCGCGTTTTTTACTACTGTGTCGTTCCGCTCGCTGAAGACCGTCGTATAGCCGCTAAATGGAACAACGTCCTCTTGTCGTTAATTGATACGGTTTACGGGCCACAAGTTTTGCATACAATATTATTATAATATTTATGGTTTCACTCTAAACCTACTGTAGATATTATAGATAAATGTGCGAGAATCGATGAATAAATCACGGTCGATGGCTAATAGTTTTCGCGTGAGTTGCGCATAATGCTAAAATATTATAATAACATATGTAAGTATTTAAGGGCACAAAAATTAATTATTACCGCAAAGATTTCGGTTGATGTATATAATATTTACTTTTTTGTTTTTCATCACAGACAAAATAACATTATTAAAGCGGTTCATTTATAGAAGTTGTCATCTGCAACGTTACATTACCTACGGGATATTGTGTACTCACAAAATATAATATCCATAATATCATAACTCTTGACAAAAAATGTATAAACTTTATTCATAATCTATACATTATAATACTTAATATAATACTACTTTAAATTATACGTGACTAAAACAACAGTGGCGTAATTAGTGAGAGAATCAGGGGATAGATCCTCCCAGAGCCTGTTTTTTTGATAATATAACATACATTTTCAAATTTTTTAAAAAAAATGTCTATATTTCCCACCAAGATAGATTCCCAATAACGCCACTAATTAAACACTTAAACAATATAAAGTTATATGTATTTTTTAGTGCCGACAGATTAAAATACACATCATGAAAAATTGCTCACATACAATAATATGTGAGTAATTTTGTAAACATTATACGAATTTTCGCAATTAACGAAAAATCGTTTGAAGTGAACAAAAATATCACGTTTCACGTAATAATAGAAAATTAAATATAAATTGTTCTAAAATACTAACTGTTTTAAGGTTTTTCTCTCTATTTTCCTAAGAGTAACAAAAAATTACTCAACAGTTTTGTTAATTATACTACTTAATTTATAATGCTATGTTGACTAGGTAAATACCAACATTTATTACTATATTAATAATATTATTAAAAACATAACTATATTTTCAAAATGAATATTAAATAAATATTTAAATAATAAAAGAGAGATATTCATATGTCTTATATTTTTATTCAACTGTAATATTTGAATTTGAATTATATTCAACTTCTTATATCGTTTATCACAGCATAAATAAATTATAATTATTATTATACTTTTCGTGTGACTTAATATTGACAAAAGTTATTTAAATTATGAATTCAAGGTTAATTTTCTATAATGTATAAATTATAATAAATAATTTAAATTATACCAAGCCTTAAATCTTTTTTATTTCAAATGTTATTAATACCTAATAGGTATAATAACTTAAAAATTTACAAAAATACTAGAGTTCTGTACCTATTTGCTTTCACATTTATCATTTTGATGAAAGATTTAATTATTGACAATTCAATATATAAATACTTTATGTCAAATAGCAATTAAATAAATTAAGTTTATTAAATTATTTTGTCGTTATAAGGATATAGGAGTTGTGAAGTATACTTTTGTAGTAAATCACAAGTAGAAGGATTTTCTTTCTTTTATTATTGAAATAATTTATATAGTTAGCAGCAATATGCTGTGTAACTTTGAATAGTTTGTCGTAATTTTCTTTTTCGTTACTAAAAATGAGATGCTTGTTAATAATAATAGTAATAACAATAATAATGTTTATTGACGGAAATGCATTCTTATTTATAATAATATGATTGGTAATAATAGGAAATATAAAATTATTCATAATAATTTTCCGAAATTTGTTTATTTAAAAATAATCACAAATAAGACAAAATTATAAGTTAATAATTTTCCAAAATATTATTAGTTATACAGGTTAAATAAATACCGTGTTAAAATAATTTTCCGTTGCTTAAAATTTATGAAATCACAATTAATTTTAAAATAGTAATTGAATGTAATAATAATAACATCTAAGTAGAATTAATAATTATATGACTACAATAAAAAAATTTTGCATCATTTCTCGTAGTATTCTAATATTATGTTCATTATAGTTTATTATATTTTGATTAAAATTATACCGAAATTATATAGTAAAAATTAATACGTATACTTATGACATAATATGTATAAATAATTTTCTTATTGTATATTTAATAAATATTAAGTTACGTATTAATGAAGAAATAATGAATATCAGTATTTTTTTCAATCATAAAATATAATTTATACGTAGGAGGATAAAATCAAAACTGGTTATAGACAAGAAATATAAAAATAAGTGTGATGCACTCGAGATGTTGTTATAACTTTATGTTTTTATGCGAATTTTTATCAGTTTACTTATTAAAGTACATTTTTCAAAAGGGTTTCAGTCATAAAGGGGTTGTCACTTAATAATTACTAAGGAGTTCTTGGTTTCTATAATAATGTAAAAATATTTTTATACCCATTTGTAAAATTATTTTACTAACCAACACTTTTTGGAGCAATGAGTTGTGAAGTATACTTTTGTAGTAAATCACAAGTAGAGGGATTTTCCTTCTTTTATTATTGAAATAATTTTCGAGAGAACCATGTTTCAAGTACCTACTTTTTCATTTTTTTTTTTTTTTTCAAGTACATTTTTTTGTTAAAGTAATATATTCTATATCATGGTAGTAGATAAATTTTAGCACCAAATAAAAATTAAATTAATTTTGAAATGATTGAAATGTGAATTCAATGTTTTGAAATTTATAGAAAAATATCTAAATAGATAATTTCTTTTTTTTAAATTGTAGATTTATGTTATCTACTTATTCATATAAATTTATAAATCATATATTTTAATTACTATACCATCGGAATAATAATAATAACCTTTATACATATTTTATTTATATAGAATATAATTATACAATATATTTTAATTATAGTTGCATTCGACATATGTTTTTATTAGAACTTACGTTCAGATCATAATTTATATTTATAACATTGAAAAGAGTAAAAAATAAATAACCATGATGATTTGTGTATTTTACTAGTTTGTCTGTGTACATCGACACCTGCGAATGACGATATATAATTCGAATATTTCTTTCAGCCTACAACTATTGTATTGTTATTTGTTGTACACTGTTATTTATTGTTATAAAAGATACAGTAGTGTGGCCAGAACGTGAAGATTTACGAGTGAATGTGACCCAGATGCCTTTTAGACGGTACTGTTCATAGTGTCGCTGTCAGAAGCATTTTATAGAGTAAATACTTGTGTTTTGCTTTAAGTTCCTAGCGACAATGTTTAAACATTAAATATAATTTTTTTTTCCAAAACAATGAAGTTGGGAAGTTTTTTTTATAACTTTTTTTTGCATTCGAATAATAAAGGTAAACAACTATTTAATTTATTATTGTTAATTTTATTTGTCGCAAATATTGAAACGATTATTTATATTATTTGTAATTAGGATCAGTAGATTTATATGGGAGTAAACTTATATGTATTTTGCAACTATTGAAAAATTATTATTTTATTAAATTTTTGTAACCCCGCTTAATGGTATTTATGCAGATAGTGTTTTTCAGCGCTAAAAATGTGTCAAACTCAAACGACTTAGTGGTTTGCATTTGATAAAACTTTTATCTCTCTTTGTTTTTGGACATTTCATAGTGTGTGTATCTTAACTTTCAATTTTATATAATATGTTTAGAGTGATAAATAGATCAACGAGTCTGGCAGAATGATTTTGTTTTCTATAGACTCGATCATTGTTTAGTGTGCGCATATGGCCTTTAAGATGAATCTTTTAGATAACCACCATTGAGCATAATATAATGTCGTATAGTCAAACCATATTTGGATAGTTAATGTATAATAATTCCTCTTTTATCTTCCGTTAACCCAATCAATAATATATAATACCCGAATTGGGACGACTGATGTATTAAACGAGGACATGGTTCTAAGGACGTCATGTGCCGTCAGTTGTTATATTCCGACGTATGTATTTGGAGTCCTTTGAACTATGACCTAATTATAAACAATATAGACAGAATCATTAGTTCTCAACGATGATTACAATGGGGTATTAGAAAAGATTACAATGAGTTGAAGGTCGACATCTTAGTGACCTACATATTAATATTTACTAATACTGACGTTAAATTATTTATGTTATTTTTAGTGCGATTATTGGAAACTTCGGAATTACCAGTTATGCAGGAACCAGCCACAAAACCGATACACTCTAAAGAAGGTGATTCGGCTCTAATGACATGCGTTGTAAGAAACTTAGGTGATCACACTGTATTGTGGAAAACAGAAAATAAAGATAGACACAGTTGGAAAGTGTTAACTGCTGCGGAATCTAGAATTACAGCTGATAGAAGATTCGAAGTTTTACACGACAAAGGTAAACAAAGATATATTTATGTTAAGTAGTTTTAAAATAGTTTATATTATCCCAAATTAAATTAAATTAAATTAAGTTAATCTGAGATATAATAATCAAATTCTAAAAAAAGATTACAAAAATCCTTCTATTGTCAAAATTTGTTTGAACCCTTTTAGATCGTATGTCATATGTCCAATTCATTTTATCCTAAACATGTCTAAAAGCTTATTTATAAACCCTCCTACGATTGTTGACAAAATGAATTTACACAAACCTACGTAAACTGAATAGTAATATAATATGCGTTTAAGAAATTTACATATATGTATTTTATCGATTAAAACATACTTTAAAGGGTCGCGACGGTAATTTTGTACTTTGAGATCAATAAATTCGCTTATTTCTTCAAAAAAACTTTTTTGGAAAGTAAAAATAAAAAAAAAGTATATAATATCTAAAGGAATATAGTTAAAAAAAACCTTAAGTGAATCGATTATACTTCTTTTCCATAGTACCTAGTTATATAATAATGTTTTGATAGGAAATTTCCATTCGAAATTTCATTGGTAGAGCGAAATAAAACAAAAATGCGAAAAAAATAAAGTTTGCCCACAAAATAATGCTTGCAAAAACTTTTTTTTATAACCCTAAAAACTTTACACTGTCCGTGAAGATTTTTGATCGCATCAAGACTTAGGTTTACCATCAGCAAATAAACCTTTAACAAAATAAGTATGCCAGTTGGCAGTTTGGGGAAAATTTTGATGAATAACTTTCGAATTCATGTTTAGAATCCTTAATAATTATTCGGTGAAAATTTTTAAAAAAACATTCTAACACTGATGAATGCAATATCAATAACTATATAAATAAATAAGACAACCTAATTATTTTTTCTACTTCATTGTTTGCATATTAAATTGCAATTTTAATTTAATATGTATTTCAGTTTTAACGTAATAATATAATTTAAATAATATCATTATTAAAATTATAAAATTTTATAATATATGTTTGCTAAATTAAAATATAATTATGTTATAACAATTGTTTTGTAAAGTTCACTTTATATACCTACTTTATTTCTCATTACGGACCGAAGAAAATTAAAATTTAAGATAAAAAGGAAACTAAAAAGTCAGGATTATAAATTTATATGATATATAATTTAATATTATTAATTATAATAGTATAAAAAAAATATATAATAATCTGGTACTATCGAATATAATAGATATCTTGTGATTTAATCGAATTTTTTATAAAACCTTAATAATACTTACATCATATACTATTATGTTATTATTTAGTTAATTTTTTAATTTATCCAAAATTTTAAAAAATAACATGATTAATTGTTAAAATACATTTTAATTTGAATATTACAATAAATACTAAATAAGTAAATATTAAATAAATAAGAGTCAATTATCGTTTTGATTTAGCCTAAAATAGTATTACTATTTGATATTTTTATTTAATAGTAGGTTTAAATATTTTAGATCCGAAAAATGCGAACGAAAAATAAAGCAGTTATTTTCATCACAATAAATATTATCTTGACGTTTGGGATTAGCATTGTTCGGTCTGCATGCTATATAAACTCAATAAAGTTTCATTACGTATTCCACAGTGTTCAAAATGTCTTTGTACTGGCGTAGTAAACTCAAAATTTACAGTGCAAGAAATTCATAGTCCTGTCAATTTCTGTATAAAAACTTTTAGTAATTTGTTAAACGTAGTATATACATTTAGGTAAATCCCTAGATTATGAATAATTAATATTCTCGCCTTTCCGTTACAGATAAGGGTCCTAGAGAAAACGTTCATCTTATTATAGAGTAGTCAGGGAAAAGGTGGAAGGAATACGAAATAGTGAGTGAGTTAGTGACGATACAGTTCATAATACATAAAACTGCCAAAATAATCCCTTAAGAATTAAGTCTAGATCGAAGGATTTTAGATGGTTTATTCATCAAATGATGTTTTTGGCAAAGTAATTAGAAATGTATCATGAAACTCATCAGTAAAAATTATATTAAAATTACAAAATTAAATTATAGTTTAGAAAGTGAGGTTTGTTTAACAAAGCATTTAATGAAGACAATTCACTCGTCGAATTTTGATAGCAATTATATTCATAAATGCATAAATATAAATAAAAGTTTTAAATAATAAACAAAAATTTAATTCATATTCGATTGAAAATATTTTAATTATAATAAATCATGATATAAATTCTAGATAAAACGATTATGTGTTTAAATGTATTTATAGATATTAATAATTTACTTAAAAGCTAATTCAATTTAAAAGATATTGTTGTTTGATCTTAATACTGTTTAACAAACTGTAGTACACGAAAGTAATAACCTACTTATGTATACGCCAGAAAAAATCCAAATTTAGTTAAATTTTAGTAAAAACTAATACCTATTTTCATGTAATCTTATTAATTAATAATTAATTTTATGTACTAATAAGTCATTTTTGTTAAGAGTTTTAAATTGACCTTCAAAAATAAATTGTGTATAAATGAAAATAAAAATAAAAATATTTAATTAAATAATTTGATTTTTATATTAGGTATAGAAATATATTTTTCGTTATGAAAAAACATAATCTAATTCATTAAAAAAACTTCATCAACTTCCTAGTATTAATTATTTAAAGGTTATATGTAAAATAAGTTTTTAATATAATTTCAGTAAATAGTTAAATACCTACTGGTTAGAAAAAAAAATAATTTGAGATTATATTATAGTGATTTTAAAAAATCCAAGTACAACTAGTAAAAATGGATTAATTCTAATATACATAATGATAATTTTTTTTTATAGTACCTAATTTATAGTTTTTAATGCATTCGGTTTTATTTTATGTTATTATTTAGCTTTGGATATCTTCAAATTATGATTTTTTTTTTTTTTTTATATAATATTGTGTATACTATTTTAAATAATGTACAATAATATATTTAATTTTTATTGTGTTTTATTATTAAATTATAGAAATTATTATAAGTATATCAAAAATTAATAAGTTTTGTTTTTTTTGTACGAAAACTCATAGACTGTATTATAATTTTATATTATGTGACCTATTAAATTTAATATCTCTCTAATCTAATATTGAAGACATTTTTGTCGTATTTTTCTTTGCAGTTAAGCACCATTTGACATAAATAAAATGCGTATCAAGAGAAAAATAAATATTACATCTTTTATTGATATTTATATATCTATGTCTTGACTTGCACAACTTTCAGAATTATACCTTTTTTTTCCAATTAAAATTATGTATTTATTCACACATAATTTTGTTCAATGAATAGGCGGTGATGTTTGGGTGTTGTCAATCAAGAACGTTAAATTTAACGATTCCGGGATATACGCATGTGAAGTGAACAGTGACCCAGTAGTTAGGTCTTTCCACTCACTTTCAGGTGAGTTGAAATTTAATTTTGGGAAAAAGTTAAAATATAATAACAATAATATTAATATTGAATAGTTTTGTCGGCCAACCTGGAACCGCCGCCGTTTGAGAATAGTACGGTAGCGTATTATGGCAAAGAAGACGAAACCGAGCCGATTGACATCAAAAATCACAACTATACGGACTGCTGCGTGGCGAGAAATGTTAGTAAAAGTTGTCTTGGCTTTTGCAACATACAAAGCATACTGGACGGTTCCACTGGACAGGACCCAGAAAACTGTGAACCGGATTTCAAAGCGATTGTGAAATGCATGGCAGGTTAGGACATTGACAATTTTTCTCCTCAATTTTATGTTATTCGGTCGTCTCGACGTAATGCTACGCGTAATATCTCTCTCATCTACATATCTGTTTAGACGGATTTGTAGACATTTTTCAGCTTTCTCCTCGTCGTTTATTGTATTTTCATTCCATTACAGACGGCAGAAATCACGTCCCTTGTTGTGTGCAAGAAGGTATTCCTGACATATGCCAAGATGTTTGCCAAGGAGAGTACACCCCAATCACGGACAATATAAAATCCATGGTCTCGTGTTCGCCATACACCGAGCAGACGTTGGCGTGCATTGTGGAGGGGATAGGTAAACATCATTGATTGACATAAAAAAAAAAAAAAAACGAAAAGAAAAATAGAAAAAGAGAGAAAAAATCACTACGAAATCGTTTTTTCGTTATAGTCGCTATAATAATATTGATATAATAATAATTTTTTTTTTTCTCTCGAAATATTCAATATTATTGGGCGTGTTACTCGCGTTTCAGAGATTCTGCCTAGTCAACCCGAAGACGTGCAAGTGGAAGTGAATAGCAGCTCTATGATCCTCGTGACGTGGGACAAACCGTCGGCCAACTCGGCGTCGGTCAAGGAGTTTGTGGTCAACGTGACAATGCTCAAGTCATTTGACGGAATGAAAACGTTCCCGGAAAACGACAGCAACAGCCAATCAGTTGTCACGCCTCACAGCATACAAGTCAAGGTATAGACGCAATATAATATTATACTCGTAATAAAATTACGTCCGTTTCCGAAAAGTTAAAGACGGCATACACCGTATCTTTGATTATTAATTTAGTCGTTTTTCTCGGAAAACGGGTCACGTCGCTCACACACACACACACACACCGTAACGTACCGTCTACAATGTTTATTTGTTTTCATAATTCAAAACGTGTACTGTATAGTTGTATACCCATGGGCATGCAGCACGAATAAAAGGGTACGAGGATAAATTATTATTTTGCTTATACTGCGTGACTTTCGTCTTGGTATATTTTATTTCTGGCAATTTTTTGATAACTTAGTATAATTATTGCTTTAGCCCATGCAACTATCCGCGGCTAATGACGATCGCACAATATTTAGGTGCATTTTTATTACTATTATAATATACTCGTATTATCGTCCTAACCTGTTTCGAATAACGTAAACGAACAATAAATAAATAAAATATGTCTGAAGCGTTTAAATGCATAAACGGTAATGTATTCACGTAGCCTACGTATCAAATGGATCGATATTTTTAAATTATTCCAAACGTACTTACGGGACGTCGGAGTGAAGGACTTTTATACGAGAACGTCACGAACACACAAATCCCTTGCGTGATCTTAACATTATAAAGTAACTTCTGGCCTAGAATATAGGAACTGTTATAATTCCTTTTAAAAATAAAAGTTTAAATTCATATCATTTTTTTATTAATATTTTTATCATTCAATATAATACTGCTTTAAATGTTTTTTTTATTCTTTTTTATTTTATTTTTATAATAATATACCTACTTCAAAATAAAGTCTATAAAATAACCTAATCAAATAGAACTCAAATAGCTACTTTAAAATCTATTTTAATGAATCAATTATTATAAATGTATTTACTCGTATACAATTAATTAATAATTATAAATATTTCAAGTTTATCAATACTGTTAATATAATAGTGTTCTTACACATTTAAATAATAAATAATAAATAATTTTTAAATTTGTATCTCTTAAAACATTATTTACTCAATTGAATAAAATAATAATTTAAGACTTAATCTGTTTATCTGTTTGTTTGAGTTCCATTTATAGATCTCAATGATATTATGTTTGAATTTTCCTAGGTACCCGGAACTGAATATGAAGTAAAAATCGATAAACTTATACCTTTTACAATGTACGAAGTAACAGTGTTGGCCAACAATAAGCACGGTTCTAGTTTACCATCAACAGCGATTCGTTCTCTCACATTAAATACAGATCAAAAAACATCACGCAGGTCAAATACAACTACTTCTGAGTTACCACCATTGCCTGATATACGATCATGCTGCATGCAAAAAGGCATTACACATTCAGCGTAAGTAAAGTAATTGGCATTTTTTATCGGGAAAACGATGTTATCTTATCATAAATTTCAGAATGGTGTTATTCACATTGATTTTTTAAAAATTTATATCAATATTACAAACTAATCGTCTGATAATACTGTCATTAATATTTTATTTATTTTATTTAATTAATTAAATATGAAGACGTTTTATTTTTCCATAGGTGTTTGGATAAATTATGTGATCCATTACGATCCGATGTAACTGAGGTAACAGATTTAATGATTTGTGCACCGTGGGCTTCTCAGACATTTAGCTGTCTTACAAATGGTATGGATCATACTCCATGTTGCCGGGCAAGAGGTCTACCACCATTATGTCAGAATTTATGTGCTGGAAATTTAACTCAAATCGATTTCAGTTATTTCAAGTAAATTATACAAAATCATTGAATTTCGACAGCAGCGAAGCTAAATAAATTGATTACATTTCAGATGCTTACGATTTATGGACGACTACTCAAGTTGTCTCCTTCAAGGATATGGTATTGTACCTTCATACCCAAGACGTCTCCGTGTTTCCAATGTCAATGTTAATTTTGCCATATTCCACTGGGAACCGCCAAAAGATCTAGCAGATACTGTGACACATTATAATGTTTTCTACAGATTAGTTGATGATGAATACGATTCAATAGTTAATGTACATTCCCCCTTTATCTTAGAACATTTAAAGCCCAATACAATGTATGAAGTTTTCGTGGAAGCTGTTAACGGTCACGGATCCGGAGAACCTTCACAAAGAATCGTTTTTTCAACAAAAAGCCAGGTACTTATTGTGTTTTTAATTGAATTTAAATTTACCAACGAAAAAAATTGTTTTATTTAAAACACAAAAATAGAATAGTATAACAAATATATTATTTAATTGCACCCTGAAGCCCATTTTAGATGATGCTGTCATTATTGTATTACTCTTGTCACGTCACCATAAAAATCATAAAAGTAAACTGCGGCTTTCTTACGTGGTGTGTGGTACCACCAGAATAGCCGCGCAAAGATAATACAAAGTTTTGTGACAAATGCGGCGGCTATGACAGCGTCATCCTGTGAAACGGGTCTTATCGCTTCGTCAGAAGCTTTTATATTTAATTTTAAAATTTATTATACAATACAAAAAGAGTTATTTAAAAAAGAATTTTGGATTTACAATGACACATTTTATGTTAAAATTACATAATATTTAAAGTATTATCGAGGGAAATGTTTTTGCTGAAAATTTGCCAAGAATAATTTTCCTATTTTTAAAACCGTATAAACTATGTAATTTATGTTTTTTTAAAACCCTCAACATCTAAAAATAATGGAAAATAAAAAGATTAATTTGCAGCTAGTTTAACAATATGTGAAAGGTGGAAAGTTTTCAGATTAAGTTTAAGAAAAAAAATAATAATTTAAAGTATTTCGTCATATTTTATTAACTTGTTACGTTTCTCAAATTGTATAGTAAAAAAGTTGTTCTCATCGTTGAATTAAATAGAAAATTGAAATTAAACTAAACAATATAACTTTAGTATAACTGTATGTTGTATTATTCGAAACATATTCTTCTTATTTCTTAAAATATGTAGAGTAAATAGAGTTTTTAAAATTGTAAAATGCTACAAATCAGCAGGCGTAAATTTAAATATTATAATTTATATAAAATTAACTGTTTAGTAAATACCAGAGTAAAAATAAGTATATTATAAAATATAATATTGTATTATTTAGGTGGTTTAATAAATCGTTTCCAAATATTTTTCTCTTACGTAGAACACCTATGTGAATACTTAAATAATATTTTCAAGTCCCTACGATCAAAACCTAATTAGTTATCACTAAAAAAACCTTTAAGATAATCAAAAAATGAGTTAAATAAAGTACAAACTTGATGCAATTTCGTATGGAAAATATACCCTATTTATTTAATCGGACCATAATTTCTACCCGAATAAGTGTCTTCACATATAAAATAAGAAATAAACATCATTGTAAAACCAAAACATTCCTCATTGAATCTAAAATTATTAAAATTTAAATAACCCATACTACAATGCCAATTTTTTTAGTATCTATGCAAAATAATATTTAATAATATAATATAATAATATATTTTTTCAGACAAGTGATTTTAAACCAATGATTATTTTTAGACTTTTTCTTCTTCAGTTTCACCTTACACTCCCAATTAAAAGAGGTCAGTCACCCTAGTCTTACAGCTCCATAGATCTCGATTTCTTACCTCTCGTCCATTAGCAACACAGCTATTATCATATTATCACTTTCTGTTTCATCTTCGGTCTTGTTATGTGGGCCTGTTTGATGTTAATTTTGAATAATGATACTATTAGCTGGCTATGAAAGTGTACGGTTCATTGTATAATGCCGTTTAGCTTTAGGGATAATGATGCGTTTTAAGAAAGAAAAAACCAAGTATTTAGATTAGCCCGGCATACCACCGCAGGGTCGATGAACCGTATGTGACGAGTCGTTAAAATATTTGACCAAAGGTTAGGTTAGTTAAAAATAGTAAAAAAAAAGTAAATAAATAATTAAAATACTCAATAAAACTCGTAATAAATTCTGTGTCTTATTGACGAAATACGATTTTATGTTACAAACAATGTACCTGTTGGGAACAGATTGTCAATGACCGCGAGCTGACCACGTCGTCGTATAATTTGACCGACTGTTGCGTGAACATCAAACTGCGGCCGATGTGCATGCCCCTGTGTTCGTACGACGCGAACATGACGGACGTCAAGAGTTTGGCTCCGTTCTGCGGCGCCGAGCTGCACAAGCTCATCAAATGCGGTGCAGGCGGTCGAAACCACGGTGCATGTTGCACCAGACGCGGCGTTCCAGGAATGTGCACGCCACTGTGTTCCGGCGTCGTACCCGATTCCTTGTTGAGCGTAGCGGTCAACTGCGCGTCGTTCATCGGCAACGTCGTCCAGTGTTTCGAAGAAGGTAATACGTTGTTATAATTCAGGGGCGCCATTTTTTTTTTTTTTTTTGGGGGGGGCACGGCTCCCCTATTTTTTTCTGTATTTTTTCGAGTCTATACATATAATATGCAAACGACACCTTCATAATCTACAATAACATGGTACTTTTGTTTATTTGTACCATTTTGTTGTTTGTATTTTGTACCCTTAATCCTTGTGGATGAAAAATACATCGTAAATGAAGTTGTCAGTTACTATATGAGATTGGCCTGATCGGCATAGAACTTGCCCTGCTTCAATTTTCGCATCTCCTATAAAAATACTGAAATGACACCCTGTTATAATTTTACATAATAAACATTGTTTCAAAACCGCAAGTCGTAAAGTTACAGTCGAATCCGTATATAAATTTTCGACTAAATTTACGACGTTGAAATTTATATTCATCGTATTTGTGTATTTCAATAATACGGTTATCGATATAAATATTTAAGACTAAACAAATAACTTCTCATTTTATACTGCACTGTTTGGTATTTTTAAAAACACGTTTTAATAAAAAAAATAAATCCCATTTGTTATAATACAAGTAATTTTTAATTTTTAATAATAACTCTTAACTCAACAAATTAGTAAATACAAAATTTAATTAACTTTACTTTGCAGACTTCTTTCCAATGCGTTTTAATGAACTTAATTTAACTGACTTAAAAATATATATAATATTTAACTTGGCCAACATTTTGTAATAATAACACCGTTATTGTAATATAAAACGTGTCAACGATAAAAGCGTACAAGACATCCAATAGTAATTGTTTTGAGGCCACTTTAATTGCAATTAGAACTCTAATTTCCACAGATTTATTTTATACGATATTTTTTCGAATTTTAATTTTTATGATATTCCTTGAATCTAAGAATACGTACGTTTGAGTACGATTACATGCAAATTAATTATAATTATAAAATTACATGGTTATACATTTATAATATTTATGTAAACTAATAAATTAATATTAATTATGCACATATCATATATTTTAAGGTCATTTAAAAAAATATAATATAATAATATATATATATATATAATCTAAATATAGATAATTTGTAAACATACGTAATATTTAAGTTTTGACCTTATCTTATGTTAGGGTTATAATAAAGCCTATTTTATAAAAAAATAGTTTGTATAATATAGTTTTTCTTTTATTAACCTAACCTTTAAATTTAGAACTTATTTTTATTCTATTGTGTTTTTTTGGAAATATTATTCTAATTCAGAATTTCTCACTAAACATAAAATCACAAATAAAACATTATTCTTAAAACATCACTTTATATAAAACATATATGAGATATTAAAATTTTAATATATAGTAGAAAAACAATCTAAATTTTGATGGAAAATAACGAATGGCCGTTAAATGTTAAGCTTAAATGACAAACATCTAAATGGTGATTCTTCAAATTACCTACTCAAATATTCTGTTTCGCTACTTTGGTACAAAGTACCTAAGTGTCTGATTATTAGTATCAATATAAAAGTTCCCACAATATTATCCAACTGTAAAACTTTAAAAATAATTTATGTACTGCGTTATACACAATTATTATAATTATATATTTTGTCATATTTTCTATGTTATGTAAAATCGCATCAAAATAACACAACTCGTGTAAATACTAAAACTATTTAAAACCAACGTTTAATATGGTACAAAATACAAACACTTTATTTAATTGAAAATATTAATAAGCTGGTAATTTTTTTGATGTAGGTGGAAACTAGTAAATAGTAATGAAAAAATTAAAATGAATTGATAAATGCGATAAAATATTCTTTAGAAAAAATATTTGTTTGCATTAATTATAATATACAGGTTTAATTAATTTAATTATTATTAATATTACCGTTTTAAACACAGTGTTTTTGCATAAACCAATATGAAAAAATGAATTTATGATTTATATTTGTATGTTAGTTTAACTAATTATCTATAGTATCTAAGTAAGTACCTACTTGATTAGAGCAAACACAAAAGGTATACTGTGCAAAAACCCATTAAACAAATACGATCCACGTAACATTTTACAATATTGATATTTAAAACATCTAAATTAAACAATTCAATTGATTTTTTCAATGTATTGTATGCAATAAACGTATTTAAATGAATTAAAATATGATAGGCACAGGACTGGATTGGATAAATTTGGCCTACCAAGTTATCAATATTTTATCGGACCATATTTATCTTTTAAACTTATATATAAGTAAATTGTTTATGGTATTTCTATCAAATTTTATTTTGAAATATAATACAGTTGGGGTATAACATTAATATCTTATTTTTATATTATTTTTCAACACATTTTCTATGTATTTTCCTACTGGCCCACCGAGGTTATCCGGTAACTCTCCAGGTAAATCCGGACCTAGATAGGTATAAAAATAATTAAATAAAATATTACATGTTTGTGAATTAATAACTAAAAATTGAAACCATGTTTAGATATTTATTAGTTTTTACTGCAAAAAATCAGTATAGAACATAAAACATATATCAAAAACTTCGAAAAATGTTAAAAAAATTTAACTTGGAAACCTGATATTTTTCAATTTGTTGTCGTGGTTACTAATATTATATCAACAGTAAGAGTTATTGATATCTTTTATAAATATCAAAACATTTTTCTGTTCAAAATACTTATTAATATATTTTTTTATTACTTATAAATATTAAATATGGAATCAATATTCAATTTATGTACACAGATAATATATTAAAATGTTAACAACATTGTTCTACTTTAATATATTAAAGGATTTAAAGTTATTTTTCAATTTTATTAGATTTCTTTTCTATACAAAGTAGGTGTATAAAAATTAATTTCTTATAATATCCCTGTTGTCCGTCCGTTCTTAATATTTGTTGACGTGGATACCATTATGTGTATTTATTTATTCTATATAAAAAAAAAATATGAATTTCCATGATATATTAAATATTTAAAAACAATTTTGTGCAATCATAAGAAAAAAATTATAATTTTTTTTTTTAAACGTATACCTAGATATTTTAAAATTTAACATGATAAAAGAGGTCTTTTTTTTAAAAAAATATCTATAAAAATATTAAATTGTATTTTTGGTATACATTATACACATTATACAAATGTAAACAATTAAAAATAAAGTATTTTTGTAATTTCAAAATAAATATTTTATCACACATATTATATTGTAATAATGTATACTTATTACTTTCTACGAAATTTCTCAAAAAAATAAATAAAATGATTAAAAATAACATTCTGGGAAGACAAAGTTATTCTTTTAAATATTCGTCATAATTTTCTTATCTCGATGCATAGTGTTTTAGGTAGTATTTGTATCAATTACAAAATAATAATTAATCATTACACTAGAAAAAAAAATTATATACCTATTCTAATAATATCATTAAATCGATTAAGTACTTTTATTTTATTTTTCATATTAAATGTTGAAGTTAAAAACCAAAATGATCATTAAAAATAAATATAAAACTTTTTAATGCCGTTCTTCATGAAGCTAAAATATAATTTTTAGATTTAAAATAGTTTAAAGTAAATTCAATAAAACCGAAAGGATACAAAATATATTGAAATATTGAGCCTCGAGAATTTTACTTAAATTTTCTTATATTGACATATAGAATATTGGTTATACATTAATTATATAATAATAATAAATTATTATTTCGTGAATCTATTTTTGTATAGTTATTCATACTTCATAGTACTTATCTTTTATTTCTTAAATATAAATTGTGTTTAAATTTTTATCAAATTAATAATAATGTCTCTAAATTATATTTTTTGAATACTTTTATATATATACTTACCTTAATATCTACATTGTGTACATACGTAAAAAAACAAAATGTAAAAATATATATACACGATAAAAATGTTTATTTATAAATACCCTTAATATACTTTAAATATTAATTTAAGGTCTTATGGGAATAATAATTAAATTGAAGTCACTATATCTTATATTTGAATATTTATGACAAAACTACATTGAGTTTATTGCTGTCATCAGTGTTATAGATACAACATGTTGGATAGACTAAATTTATTATCCGATCGTGAACAATATATTACCGACTAATATAATGTAATGTATACATATTATTTGCGTTATAAGTTCTAAGACTTTAGCAATAATATTTTTAGTTAGGTGTGACATGCATTAAAGTTTTAATAACATGCAAATTCTCCCTAATACACTTATGTATTATAATAAACCCTATTATTGCCACTTTGTATTTTATTTTATATTATATAAATTGCGCATAAATTGTGTTTGATGCATTAGAAATCCTTTAGGTATTAACTCTCTATAATGAATATTAATGATTAGTAAGTAGGTAGTTATAAAATAAAAAATTATTTGCTCTCATAAAGTGATATTTATTGTACCTACCTTTAATATTGATTGAATTCATAGGTACCGGAAAGTTACCTGGCCCAGTGGGCGATATGCATGCAGTCAAGTTGACCAACAATAGTTTGTCATTAGTATGGAATCCTCCCAGTGATGATAGTAATGTTACTAGCTATGTGGTGCACTATCAAAAAGTCAATAACTCCACGGTCCACGAAAATACCATAAAATTGGATCAGGTAATTTATTGATTAGGAAATATTAAATAAATTTAACAAATTAGGGAGGTGGCGTTTAAAATAATACTTTAATATGTAGGTAGATAGATACTATTAATTTATGTGAGCCCATAGGATTCCAACTAGTAAATTTTAACTACGTCGATACTTTATTATTAAAAACTTTTAAATTTTAATGATCTTTTAATTTAACTATCCAAACTATAATATTTACATAATTATATAAGTATACATCGAATATTGAATCAATATCAATATAGTTAAATATTTACGTTTCTGGAAAATACATTAATATATATATATACTGAGTCATTAAGAATGTAATTTTTAGAAATTTACATATTTAGTAAATTAATACTCTATCTAAAGAATAAAGTTTAAATGCTTATTAAAATTAAACATTGTAGCAATATACAATATAGATAGTATAGGTGCTAAATTGTTTACAAAATTTTTATACTCTTATATTAAATTAATTTATCTAATTTCATATCAGAATGTAACGTAATAAAATTCATTTTTTTCATTATTATTCTATGTATTATTATAACTTTTAATAATGTATAAAAAATTAATAATAAATAATTTTAGAACAAAATTGATTGTACATTTGTATATTTTTATATAGAGTAAAAAAAAAAATAATAATAATATAAATCATAAAAATAAAATATTATTACTTATTTATATATATATATACATAAAAAAAAAATATTAATGATGTATAAAAATGTGTGTATGTTCAGCAAATTGAAGTGACCGAAAACTCAGTGCAATTGAAGAAACTTGAATCTGAAAAACTTTACAAGGTATTTGTAGTATCGAAAAATATATACGGCACATCTTTACCGTCATCTATACTTTTGCTCAACATCACTGAAACAGGTAAAGTTTAATTAAACACAATATTTTGAAGTATTTATATTTGCTAAACTTACCGATTCTGCTAGATTTGGATAGTCAAGGTATCATGGGCGTTACATCTCCACCACATTCATTGTCCGTTTCTGATCACAGTGCCAACTACGTTACTATCGTTTGGCAGCCGCCCGAGTTTAGTCACGTGTCTGAAGAAATAACTTACAAGTAAGAATTTTATACTGTGAAAATGTAAATGGTGGTAATGTTTGAATGCGTTTTACTTACGTTTACATTTATTTATTTATTTATCATTAATTATTTGTGAAGTTATAAAGTTTTATAATATAGTAATTGGTAATTTGTGTAAAATACTTTTCTAAAGCAATAAAACAACCCATATCGTTAACGTTATTATGTGGGAAAACTGGACTTTAAGGACGCGTAGAATTTCCCATTTGTGCTATATTTTATCATGTAACTACCATTTTGAAATACCCTACTAAATTATCATCTTACAAGATAGGTAACCTAGATAATACATTTTTGTACAATTTTCCAATCGTAGCATTAATTTCCAACCTTCGAATAAATACACGAGTTAGGTATCTAACTTTAAAATTTTAAAAAACCCATAAAAATACTTGCTCAGTAAAAAATTACAATATCTTTGTTATTTTTCTTTGATTAAGTGAATTTTCATAAATATTGATACGTATTCGGTTTTTCTTTTTATCACTTTTAGAAAAACAACAATAATATATTTTATATAAATTCAATATTGTACTTATATAAAAATAATCAAAGCATTATGCATGGTAAATCATATATAGGATGATTATATACGTCATCTTGTTATTTCCATTATTTTTGTAACAAGAAATTTTGATTTCTGTGTATATGCTTTGTACTGAATTAAAAAGTATAAATTTAAATTCCGTAATCTGTATTATAGTCAATAAATAAGCATATATATTCCAAATGAAAATGCATGCAACCTTATAGTAGTTTTCAAAAATTAAAAATCATCCAAAATGTATAATACTATTTTCGATCTGTATCCATTCGAGTACAACTACCTATGTATTCTCTTAACAGAAAAAAAAACTGATATGGGCTTATGTACGTATTTAGGTTAAATTGGAAAACAGTAGCAGAAACGTCGTTCCATCAGGTGGATGTTGTTGTGCCATCGTACACTATAAACAATCTATCACCGAACTCACAGTACATCGTTTATATAGTAGCCATGTCGAAAAACGGAAAGAGCCTGCCGTCAGAAACACTGATTGCTTGGACTGATCCTGCGTACCCAGCATTCGTCGAGGTTCGTTGAAATTTCAAATTAATTAATATGTTTTATGTAAATTTTTTTTTTTCGTAAATTAAAGTATAAAAATGTTTAAAACAGTTGATTAAAAAAAATGTAATCTAATTTATCGAGATGATAGCCATTTGGATTATTTTTTATTTCAATATTTTACACAGAAAATACATTTTCTACTATATACCTATTTATTTTAAATGTCACTATATATTGATAATAATTCCTAACAAAGTTTATTGCCATTTAGACTACGTATTTTATGATTAAAATAATGAAGAATTATATTGTTCAATAAATTTACACATTATATTAAATTATTTTATATATAACATACACAATAAGTTATTATTCACTTTCATTTTTTTAAATGTTATTAGTTTAATTAAAAAAAAAACAGTAATATTTTACTCCCTTCTACGTAATTATTTTATAAACGTATTAATATCATAAATCTAATTCTATATATAGCCATATAGGTAGATTTTCATACCGTTGCTGTATTTATCCTCTTGAGTATAATCTATTGTAATTATAATTTTCTATTTAGTAAAATCTCAGAAAATCTGACTTATAATTATTAATATTCTATGAAAGGCGTTATTTATAATATGTTTTATATATTTTTGATCAAAATAAAAATGTTCAAGTTATAAAATAATTATATAAATTCTAAGAATAAAATCTAACTATTATTCAGCATTCATTTTTAATTTTCATTATAATAGGTGATTCATGCGTATCCTTAATATTTTTGCAGTAATACGATAATTATCTTCAATCTTCCTGGTAAAAATATCTTAATAAAAAACTATAAAATCCCATAATTGGCAAGACAACGTATAAAAACCTAATGGAAATTAATAATTTATACGAACAGTTTTTTTTTTTTTTTTAATAATTAAGCCTAAAAAATATACAATATATTTTAAGCTGCAAAAATTAAAAAAATTAAGTTTAAGTACACCAAATTTTATTTATATGGACCTTCCTTATACAGCGATAATTTGTAATTATTTAAATTATTTTCCAACTAATATTAGATGTATAAAGTTAAAATAACTTTGTTATATTGTAATATTCCTGAAAACAGCCTCCTACGGTCCATCCAATAAACTTGGTCATGGAAGGTAGCAGTATGACGGTGCTGTGCATTGCCATGGGGACTCCATCACCTACCATATCATTGTACATATCTGGAAGATTAGTTAGACAAGAGACGTCAAGACACATGGTAACAGTTATCCACAATGTCACACGAGACATGGATGAAATTTCGTGCTATGCGGACAACGGCTACGGCACGCCAATGCAATCGTCTAGGAAAATCAGTATAAGTTGTAAGTAAAATAATTTATTTTATATTTAGTCTTAGTTTTATATTTATATTTAGATCTTATAAAAAAAAAAAAAATCAATTTTTTACTCGAATTTCTAGACGTGTGTGTAATTGATAAAAACGATTAAATTCACGCGTCTCCATATTATAATGTATTTTATACGTTTATGACCTGTTTTTGTACCCATATTAAAACTAGGTTGAATGTTTTGATAAATTTCAACAGAAATTTCATTCGTAGTTGTTATTCTCTGTTTATTAAATATATAATATATAACATACAATTATAAATTATAATTATACATTCATTTAGATACGAGTTCATAACAAAAACACCATTAATTTTGTATTGTACAATTTTGAAATATTTTTATTTTATACCTTTTAACCGAATAGTAATAATAGCAATAATTTTAGTAGAAAACAAATTTAAAATAGTGTCGTTTTTAAAATCTTTTAAATTAGTGATATGAAAAAAATAATTAAAACCAAATATTTTTATGGTTCTCGTTATGCTCATATATAATGTTGCGGAAAATAAACGAAAGCTGAAAATAATACAAAGATGCCGCTTGATATTATTTATAATAACACGACATATTATATAATAGATTACAAAATTTACAGTTTTAATACAAATAAAATAATATATTCTATTAACTTGTAAAAAATCATCATAGTTTTTCAAATAATCCATTAACTTTTAAAAAAGAAAAAATTATATGTCTTATATTAATAATATTATCAAATAAATAATATTTTACTATACGACTTTAATACATATTTTGACGAACTTATGTTAATGCAAAATCGTATTATTTTTAGTAGATATTCATTTGACAGTTTATTGTTATTAATATTTGATGAATAAATTTATGTCATTTGTTTCGTCCCTACTCCAATAAAATACTGAGTATGGGCTGTTCTGATACATAATAATGAAACAGATACGCTAAATGTTAATATCACCTTAAATATTTTATATTATATTTTATTCATTATTACTTAAATTAATCCAATTTAATATGTGTTATATTAAATTATATATATAAAGAAAACAATTTATAAAATATACATAATATATATATATATATATCGCTAAATAAATAATGTATATAGTTTAATGCACCATTTAAAGGAAGTGGGAATCATATATGACCGGTTATAGTGATTTTAATAAGACCGTTTTTAATATTTATTTAACAATGTAAACAAAAAATAAAATAAAAATACCTACATCTCATCTTACACGTGGAATTTAAATAACTGAACATTTGTATTCCTTTGTTGAATTTTGACAATTCAGATTCAAGAAAATGAATTAAAAATTAACTCAACAATGAAATTTAAATGGAATAGATTTTTAAACGATTCTTTGAAGTTCTATGAAATGTGTAGCTTTTATTTTTACATATATTTTATTACTATTTTAATAATACATATTTAAAGATGTAAAATATTTTCAAAGTTCCATTATATTTATATATAAAAGAATATTTTAGTTAACTACTTATGTCATATGCATAATTTGCAATACTTTTCGATTGATAGTGGGTATATGTATACCACCAGTTTGGTCAGAATTTCATGTTAAAACATTGGTGGGAATTACATACATTTTTAATGTCATATTATTAACTATATTTATTATTTTTGTTTCACGAAATTATGATCACTCTGTAAATGGTTATATGTGTTATTATGTAAAATGAATATAATCAATGTTTAAAACATTTATATTCTTATACTTTATAATATACAAAGATTATATTTTAGATATTTATTTATAATAGAATTCAAGAATAAAAAATTGAATTGCAATAATTAAATTTAACCTAGTAAGATTAATCTAGTTAGATTAACCATATATTCAGCGATTTAATTACAACTCTCTAGGACCATTTAATAATGACAAAACATGCTTACAAACAGTTAAATCACTTAAGAACTTGTTGAAAGTTTCATTATTCAACACGTCTTTGGATTTATCTTGGTTTTGCTATTTACCTGGCGTTATGAATATATCACAATATAGTACGGATTTTAAAAAAGAGAGAAAAAATATTACTTTTTATTCAGGAAATATATTCTTATCGTAGATTTAACATTTATCAACGAATGAAGGGATCCAATAACTTTAAGCTCCTAGATAATGAATGTCCTTTTTGGGATATATCTCAAAATTAGAGAAGACAAAAGAAGATTACAACTGGAGTTAACTTGAAATATGGGTCATGAAAGTTTATACATATGTTTTATTACAACAGGTTTATCATAATTCAATATTATCGAATAAATTCGACTTTGATTTAATTTAATTTTTCTCTTAAGTTAATTACTAATCCCTACTAATTGTGTCGATGGTTAATATTTTTAAAATTAAAATTATGAAAGCCACAAAATTATAACTCTTATATATATACTTAGTAGTTTCGAGATCTTTTAAATTCTTAATTAATTCCTACCAATTGCTTATTTCAGAAACAATTTAAATGTACATTTTATAATACCTAGTATAAAATATTATGTTAATAGAAAATAATATTTTTAACTACAGAGTATAAATAGTTTCTGTCGATTTCTTTGTCCCTTACAGGATACTATTTTATGACCGCACCTACCCAAGTAGGAAAATTGTTTTATATATATATATTTATAAACATAATTATAGTGTTTTATTGTCGAGCCAACCGTAGTGGTTTGTTGAAGTGTAAAAATTTATAAATGTTCTTCGGTAATAATTTTTATTTTCACGGAAACGGATGAATACGTAATGGGATAAAACGTGGAAAGGTTTAATGTGTCATTTTAATCTCGAAGCAGTTAAAACATAACCATTCTCCCGTAAAACCATAAGCACACTCTATTTACCATGTTTTAGCGGTCCAGAGCGCGCCAACCGTTTAATATTTAATAATAATGAAAAATTCAACGTCGTTGTATAAATTATGGGACTAAACGCGTTATGTATACAAAAAGTTTCTGGTGGTTTTATCATCGGGAAAATTGAACCGTTTCTCTTACTATACCTACTAACATATTATTATTATAATAATAATAATAACGATATAAGTTTTGTATAAAATGTAGGTATATATAATGTATTATTATTATTTTTACCATAAAGGTATAAACCGTATAGAAACGTCTAGTACGCGTATTCGATCGCTGTGATTTTCATACAGTATATATTATATTACATTATTGCCAAAACATCGTTCATTTATTTTAAAAATGGTAATTTCGTCAGTCTATCGAAAATATAAAACTAATTTGTCGTGTCTTAAATAAGACAGGCGGGGTGTAGTGGATCCCCTAAGCCGAGATAGATAACCCTTATATGAGTTCGGGTCTTTTGTCGGTCACGATATTCCGTAACGTAATATAAGTATATTACGTGATATTGCTATCATTATTATCATTATTATCATTATAATATGTAACCCCGTGGCCGTTTATCCCAAACGATATATCATTTAAAACGGCATTTCCTCCCGCCGGGACCCGTCGTCGTCGTCCCCGCACTGGTGGTTTCTCATTCGGTTTACCGGCAAATCGCCGCCTTCTCACCCACTTGCCAACCCCAACTATCTTGGGCGACTCGTTGTCATTGTTTTATACCGCGCGCACACACACATATTGCACAGTCGGTTCGCCGGAGACACGATTTAAGTAAGCTCTAAAACCATGACGTGAAATCGATATCGCGTCCTCACCACGCACCGCTTTCACGGTTTGACAGAAATCGCATCAAAATTCGTCAGGGACTGTTTGACTATATTCGTTCTAAAGCATATAAAACGGATGAAAAACAGGTGCCGAATAAAATAGATAATAACATCCGACCGAAAGACGTTTTTGTTTGAATGTTTCCTTGAAACATAAAAGTCACGAGCTGAAACGTAATAATATGAACTAATACGCACTCGGTCTAAGAGTTATGACTATTCAACTATGTTTTTGCATCTACTGTGGTACATAGTATGAGATCGGCGATAGTAAAACAATAAAATCATAAAAATGCACCTATCATTTATGGTTTTGTATTATATTTAGGTTAATGTATTTTGAATTTTCAAAGGCATTTGCATTGTTGATATAATAATTATATTATATAGATTCGTTTAATATACATATTTAATCTAAATATAATCAAAAAATCCATTATAACTTATGCAGGCCTAGAAAAAGGTTAAAAACACATGACATAAAACAAAATGTTTTGTTTGTATAATGGTAATCCGATTACTATCCATTACCAGGTTACAAATAATTATTTGAATTAAATATCAGATATTTATGTATTTTTTCAGTTCTGATTTCGCATTTAAATTTGTTATGACCGATAAATAAATTACTCAAAATTATATATTTCTTCAGAACCGAAATAATGCGCAATTCAAAAATAATAAGTATTCTATATAATCTCTAGTTCATTGGTCAGACCGCACTTAGAATAATTTAAATCTCTGTTATAGCCATACATTTTATTATATTTAAGAATTGTTTAAAAAAATGCAAAGTCATTAGGTTTTAAGTTGAAACTCTATTTTTAGGGTTTGGTCTAGATTCTGTCATTTATTAAACATAAGTTCGTTGATAACGTGTTCATTATTGATGTTATTAATTGTAATATCGATAGTACTGATTTTAAATTATATTTTACATATATCCTGTTTATTCTACTAGAATTTGTACTTTTTCTTTCAACTTAAATGTAAAACTAATTTAATAAATGGAACTTTTTTCCCTTAAGCTTTATTTATAGGCAACTTTGTATACATGCACTTTGATTTTTTTCGACCTTACAGCGTTTATTTAAAAAATATAATTTTGTTTCTTTTTCATCTTACCTTTTTACATAATTTTTGTAGAATCAAAAAAAAGCAATGAACTGTTCATGAATTATAAAATAAATAAATTTGTATATTTAATAAAAGTATAATATAAATCCATACGAATCATGATTGTTTTCTATTGCAATAATGTGGGAAAGGGACAAACAAATATTTGGGATATTGCATAACTCTAATATGTATAGTTTTCGGCTATAAATAATAATCATATTATTATGCTATTTAGAGTTTAATTATATTATACTACCACGTTTCTATAACATTTGGCTTTAAACTAGGGTATAATTTTCAATTACACGTACCTGTTTCGTATCTCATGTCATCAATTGTTGATACGACTAATTCGATTAGCGATGCGTTGAATATGATTGTTCGATGAATTCAACGGGTCGCCGACATGCGACGGGATGCATTTAATTAAATTCCTATTGTGAACATTAATATAATAATGTTATCTCGTCGTTTGTGTTTTCAGACGTGCCCAAATTGGTGGCATCGAAAATCACTATGGCCAATCTGGGCGACACCGTGACGCTGGAGTGCATGGTTGACGCGCACCCCGAGCCGAAAATGATGTTCTGGCGGGACGCGCAGGGCCGAACGCCGGTGATCCAGAGCAGCACACACGACGTGAACGTGATAAGGTCCAAAGAAGACTACACCAAGTTCGTCATGGAACTGACCATCAGCAAGTTAACGGAATCGGACGACGGCGATTATTTCTGCCACGCCGAGAACTCGTTTGGGAGCACCACCAAACCCGTGTCCGTGCGGATCAGGAACTCCGTGAGTACCAGCAATTGGAATAACTTCATTGGATATTTATTTACGCATATGACATTTTTCCGCTTATCAGTAATACAAGTACCTAATAATAATAATTATAAAATAGAACAGCCAGTAAATGAATAAATAAAATGTGTAACATCAAAACAACAGTCATAATAATTGAAAATATAAAATAATTTAGAATCAAAATGAGTAAATAAAATAAATCAATAATAGTGGTAATAGTAATAATATAACGACATTAACAGCCATAACTATAGTAAGTAGATAAGGTAAAGGAAATATCACAGTCGTATAGTGAGTTAGGCTGTCCTCGTCCAATAATTGGACTAACCCTCCTTCAAACTTCATGTTGGGACATGACTGGACTATATGATTGATAGATTGTATATCGCATACTATTCGCATAGTGGAGAATCGGTCATTCCCTATTTATAGAGTGAGTCATTACATCTTTCTTGCTCCGATCTGATGCGATTGAGAGCTGTCCATCGGTTACGTGTAAGATCGCATCCAGGTACTTTTATGGTTGGACCAGTAACAAGGGTTTTGTTACGTGTTTCTGCTAGGTCCCATCGTTTTTTCCATAGTCCTTCTTCGAGTGCATCGGGCACACCAGATAGAACGCCTTAACCTTATCTGGGGATGTTCCAGGATATCCTTTTGTAGGGGCCGGTTTTGAAATTAGATATAAGCTGTCGGTATATACAAAGCGCAAATGCGCAATGGCAACAAAACGAACGAAACACCTATTATATGTGTGCACCCCGTTTATAAAATATATAAATTCATTTACATTGGCATTTATGTATACTTAATATAAACTGACGAGTTTTCGCGGTTCCGAATGCGCGTGCAAATGATAATATACGGCAATAGCTTACAGGGTTCACGGCCCGTGGGCTTAGGACTTTCCGCCCCACAAACCCCGTCATATCCTCCGGAACGGTCGACGAAGTCGCGAGATCGGGCGAAAAGGGATAAATTATACGATGGTCCCGCGACAAACCAACATATTGTATGGGTACCACCGTGACGGCGGCGCGCGGCGTGGGACGAGTCACGTTACGGGGCATTTGTCACGGTAGGATCAAAGGCCGCTGGGGGATTAAACTCGCCGGGACCTGGGGACGATGGCACCACTCGGAATAACGAGTGGTATAAAACAAGACGCAGTTGAGCAAATCTGTGTTTCTGGATGCTAACCGAGTAACAATTATATAGATTATGTACCTCTATAGTAATAAAGACGAGAAAAATTAGCGACGAACGCCATTTGAGTGATTGACGCACGTAACATCGTCACGAAGTTATTTAAAATCACCGTAACCGCCCTCCCCGGCTTAATGTAAATCTATAAATGGTTGTACAGAGTGTTCAAAAACTATGAATCACGACTAATAATAAAATTTTAAAATTTTAATATGTCAATATACATTATAAATTGTTCATACAATTTATATGGATTAGTTTAGTTGAAATATCTATCTATTCGGGCGTCTTGTTTTATAGTATGCATCTTCGAAATAACTGCCCTGGAGTATTTTATATTTCGGAATAAAGAGATGTTCAAATTCTCCTACGTCTTCCACCGCACCTGATAAACAAACATAAATAATACTTAAAATGTTCGATGAACACATTCCTATTATATAAAATCACTTTTAACTTGACGACACCCATATTATAATTATAATTGATCTATGTACTTTATGGTCTTTATCAAAAATAATATATTAATATGTAAAAAAATCAAGTTTTGTCGTTAACAATCACAATTTATTGTTCATGCATGTTGAACACACTGTGTACTCGTACATAATACCATAAAAGGCAGTGTCTCTCTCAGACGTTATTTGCATTTAGCACTGTGACAATACCCGTTCAATATCGTATTTTCGTCTTAGATTTAACTCATCATTATAATATGACCGTCAAAAACACTTTTCCTCGTCTATATCTCAGTAATGTGTGTACTGAAAGATTGTCGAGAACTCTATCCCTTCGCTCATGACAACTACAATATTTCAATGAGACACTTTATAACACATTATTTTCCATATCTATTAACTACAATGAAATCGATATTTCCAATACGTCACATGCCTTATACATTATATTATATGTATACATATGAATGAAATCTATTTTATTGTAATTTTTCTTCGACAAATTTAGTAATAAATTTTTCAATACATAAATAGCGTTTCATTTTTTTCAAACATTTTTAACAACACGCATATTCGTTTGAGGTAAACTTTATTAATTTGATGAAAAATATGATTTTGCAATATTATGTTTTAATTTCAATTATTAAGTTTATTCTGTCTTTTTAACAAAAGAATTTAGAATTTTTAGTTTTATATAATTATATTATTATTATTATAGGTGACTACTAACAACGTGACTCAATGTTGCGTTCAACAAAACGTGACGGCCGGTTGTTTGGACGCGTGTTCTTCGTCATACTTGGATATCAATGTGGCCATTGCCAGGACCGATTGCTTTAATGATTTCGACAAACTAATGAAATGTGCATCAGGTACTTAAATATGATAACCAAGTTTAAAAAATTAATGTTTTGTTAAGCCATCGGATCCAATTATAATGTATTATATTAATTTAATTAGGTATGTAACAATTTACAAATTATTTTGACTTAACTTTTTTCAGTTAATTTTCGAATTCATCAATTTAAAACACTCGTTTTAATATTCATAATAATTTTTGATACATTTAAATTTATGCAAAATAGTTTGACATGAATATAATTTAAATATCAGAAAAGTTTGATCATTTTTATCAAATTTGGGTTTTAAATAATAATATCATAATGAATAAAGTATTCAGAATATATCAGAACATGTTTTTAAGCATTACTTATAATTTAAAAATAGATTTTGTTAAGAAAGTATTTAATATTATATTTGGTTCTCCGAAAGAAATATTTTTCATTTCTTCTTTTTTTATATATACTTATATAAATTATGCAAAATTTATTAATATTACTTTTATTGATGATTATTATTGTTATTATTTTTATTATTAAGGAGGTATATATTTACTTTAAATAAATATATTTAACCCGATAATTACTAATAATCATATTTGGTGAAAAAGAAATAAAAAACTTGATTTAAAAGAAAAAATAAGCCGCCCACCAACGAATTTTTACGGGCGAGAAAACAATAATAGATTTATAATAGAATGATATTTTAAATTGTGTCCAATATTGATATTTTAGTATCTATATTTCCATAATAACCATTTTTGTAAAATATTTAAAAGAATAATGTTATTGAATATATTAAAATAATATTTGACAATACGAGAAATATTTTTGTACGTATTGCATTATGACAAATTCCAAATACCTTACCAATGTTGTTTTTTGATTATATTAACTTTTAATTATATACCTTAATTTTATTTAGTAAACCTACAAAATACGATATTTTTATAAGCTTTATATATTTTTGGATCAAAAATCATCGAGACACCAGACACATAACTATGCTTATTTATCGATTGTCGTTTTCGTATTTCAGACGGATCGGATCACAGAGCCTGTTGTTCCGACCGCGGAGTGCCCAGACGTTGTTTGGAATGGTGTCGCGGTGAACCAGTCAATAATAAGATGTGTGTGTTATCATACTCTAAATCCATACTGGCTTGCTTCCACGAACTTAAGGGTACGTATACCCTATATATCGTTACATACAATTTATTTCAGCGTATTTTAGTTATATATGTTTTCATAATGTGCCAAACAAAAATATATGTTTAACAAATTCAAAGCCGAACTTAGGTTTATTATTATTACATTTTGTCATTTTGATACAATTACCAAGTTTTATTTAATACCTGGTCCTTTTTAATACGATTTAATTTTTTTTTTTTTTTTTTTTTATGTATTTTATTCATGTATATAGACATTTAAATGTTTAAATGGAAGGACGGTAAAAAAGTTTAACTAAATAATTTATATTTTAGAAATATATCAAAAGGTAATTAAAAAATTGTTATCTGAGTTTTTTTTTAATGATTAAATAACAATTTTTTTAAATTTTAAATTTTAATTTATATGGAAATACTCATATTTGTGTTTAATAATACTTTAACGTGTTATCAAATTAACTCGATCATCGCTTTATGTTTGTATAATTTTTTTTTTATCTATATTTTTTTAGACAAACTGCCAGGACCACCGATCAATGTGCGCGTAGAGAACACGGATTCTCATACGGTTACTGTAAAATGGGATCCGCCGGCCAAAAATCCACAGACTGTTGAAGTATACAGGTACGAAACTTATCCGATAGATTAATACGCGCGTTATTATGACACAACTTAAACTTCAGAGATTCGATTTATTTTTGCTGCCAGAAATGTGTTTAGGTCGTTAACGAATTCGATTTTAAACTATTTGTCTTTTAGGGTATTTTGGAGACGTGTTGGTAATAACAGCCCGGAAAAGAATGATACCAAAGAAACGAGCATAAAAATCAACGGTCTCAAGGACGATTTGACTTACGAATTAGTACTTAAAGCCGGTAATTCCATGGGCATGAGCACGCTAACAGAGCCCATAAGGTTTACCACTTCCGAAAAGGACGTCACGTCGGCTGCTAGCATGGGTAAGTTCGAAAACAATTTTTTATACATTTCTTAAATGTCTATTGTATAAATAATAAAGGTAAATTTATAAGTATATTGTATAATGTTGTATTTTTTATTAGGACAATTTTCTTTGGTTTACCAAACGTTTATCCGTTTTTAACCAATAAACTTGTATTGTTTCTATAAAATTGTTTTCTTTTTTTTTATGTATGAAAACATTTTTTCGGGTGGAAATAATTCCAATTACTACAAGTCCGATTACTACAAGTAAAATACCCTTTCCATACCAAATTTTATCTTGTTGGTACTTTATTTAGCTTATTTTTTGAATTTATCTTTTGCTTGAGAAGCGAAAAATTGGCAAAATTACGATTTCTGTTATTTTTATTTTTTTTATTACTAATTGAGATTTGATAATAGGGACTTGAAATGTTTTTTGAGTACTAACATAGGTAATAATTACGGTTAATAAGATTTTGAAATAGATAAATTGATTTTTTGGCAGAATTTTGCACTTTTTTCCAAAAATGTTTAATATTTCCTGCAATTTTTGGTTTATCGGTTTTAATGTTTCATCAAAGTTTAATTATATACTACTTAATCGTTTTAAAAAATATTTTGAAAATTGTGATTGAAAATTTTTATCATGAAATGATAACTCCTTGAATATTGATCGAAGGGATTTGAAATTTATTTTACATATTTACATGTGTAATTTACGCTCGTGGTAAATTTTGGAATGGATCATCAGTATAATATATTGTAATATATTGAGATTCGCTCAGAATCGTATTTTATAATGCAATATCATTGCATTCAAATCTTAATAATTATAATAAACCACTAATTTCTCCGAGGACCGAAGGGACAAAGGAGGAACGTCTACGATCAACCTTTCCACTTTTTTTTTATTTTATTACTATTTGGAAAACATCGTGAATTTGCTTTAACTGTATCATTAGATAACGATTTTTTGAAGTTGAACGAAAATAGTATTAATATGAACATAATTCGGAACAAAACTGAGTGCTATAGTTTCTCAATAGTTAAAACTATTATTATTATTATATTTTTTAATATCAGTAACATTGTATTATAAAAACTTGTAAAATATTTTAAGCAACAATATTATTAATCCAGTATGATAAATGTTAATTAATGTAGGTAGTTACAACTTGTTTTAAAGTGTTTATTTCCAAATCACATGTTAAACGTACATTACTGTTTATCAATTACTACCTATTTTACACAAGTTTAAAAGCATAAACACAATTACTATTATATGGGTATTATTATATTCCGGCCTAGTTGCGTTGTATTTTCAAGTATGTTTTAATAATCTATACTTATATTATCACGTTGATGGAAATATTATGTCAATCATATACGTTACAATAAATTCAAAATTTATTCAAAGTTATAATAATTGTGTCAGCTATTTCTGAATTATAATCAAATAACCCAAAAATAATTTGTTCAAAATATAATTACATTTTTTATTTCAATATTTTTCATCAAACGCTTAGATAAATTACTGGGATTATTAATACTACTTAATAAACCACTTAATAGTTTATATTATATTATATTCAAAGCTATTCAATCGCTTTAGACTAATCTGTAAAAGAAAATAACGTATTGTAAGTACAAAGAAAAAAATAAAATAAAAATCACTAGAGATTTAACACTAAAGAGTAAATATTTTTGGTTCACTTAAGATCTAAAGCACTAGGCATGTTTATAAATTATATAATAATTCTTTTTTAAACATTGTGTAGGTAATTGATCAATCAATTAATAATAAAATAAATTATTGTATATCTCCTATCTATGATAGAATTTGTAAGAAAATTTAAAATCAAATTATTATAATAAACGTCCTCGATTTTTTATTTCACAAGTTCTATAAATCATTATCAAACATGATTTATATATTATTTTAAAATTGAACTTTAAGTTCAAAGAACTAAATGTTTAATGTTGAATTGTATTGTTTTATTTGTATTTTAGGAGAAACCCGCGCTGATATTGGAACGCTGTTCGGTGTGTTTGTGGCCATTTTAATAGTTGGTGGAATAGTAGCGGGTGTAGTTTATTACATGCACAGTCATGGAAATTTATTACACAAATCATCAAGTGGTGTATCATTTGAAAATCCAAGTTACTTAAGAGAAGTTAACATGGAAAACATGGTGATTATATTTGTTTAATTGTATTGCATGCTGTTATTTTTATTATGCCGACGTAAATAAGCTAAATCATGCAGTACATAATTACCTACGTAATCATTTAAAAATCTATCAAAACTACACTTAATTAAATATTTACGTTTATTGAAATATCATTTCCTCATAAGACTTATGCCATCAAAAACATACAAAAATTATTATATTTTTAAGAAGTTTGTCTCATAAGTTACTAAACATAAACAATTACGTGCGTTTCACGTATAATATAATATATTAATATGTTTGATTCTTGTTAATTGTTTTTAATTAATTCCATTCAAACTAAATGTTCAATGTACCGTTAAATTAAATCATGTTTACATATGTATATCCAAACATCATTTCTCAATTATGACTGTTTTCAACATTTGGACGTATGCTTTAATAATAATTAAAAGTTTAATGAAAATTAAATTTATTTTAGAAAATATTATTGTACATAATTATTGTTATTTTAGTTTACATATCACATATATAGAACGAAGTTGATTTGCAATTATAATGAAAATATTGTTTAAAATATCAACACCGAAATAACTTGTCAATCATTGTTGGAACTTAGAAGAAATATTCAGAAAAAAAACTCTAAAATATTTTGTTATTAAAAATGTAAATGAAAATATAATGTATTCCTTGAAAATATTCTTAATTAAAAATGATTGAAAGGATTAAAAACAATCAATAGTCGTATTTTATATAATGTGAATTAAATTTATTCATATTTTTTAACACAAAGAATTAATTTCCATCATGAGAAATTTAAATTAATTTATTTCCAAGATTAATTAATTATTTAATTTATATTAAATGTAATATTTTTTTAAATACGCGTCACTTCTTCCCATTTAAATTATTTCCTGTTAAATAAACAAAACAAATTATTTTGTTTTAAAATTGAACGTCATCAGTAGGTATACAGTAGTCACACGATTTGTAACTTTAAATTTATGTAGTTATTACCTAATAAATAATACATCACTCGTTTTTAAAAAAAAAAAAAAAAAATGTTTAACAATAATAAAACGTATAAAACATATAAATTATACATTTGAATGAGTATAATGATTATAATGGATTATATTATTTACGTGATCATAAGTAATTATAATCAATTTTAAATACCTAGGCAAACGTTAGAATATTGAAAAATTTATACGATTTTTTATATTATGAGTTACAGAATCATACCGATTTAGCTTATTCGTCTCCGGCCAACGGTGTCGGCACCGCGGAGTGGAAACAGGACCCGATGCACACATCCACCGAAGTGCCTCCCACACTGTACGAAGAACTTAAACTTGGATCGGACGGAGCTGGATTTAAGAGATTAAAGCCATAGAGTAGGTGAAATCGGTCGAGTAGACTTGTGCCCCCGTTTTATCCATTCCAAAAATATGTTTACATATATAAATAACGATGAAACCGTATTGATTGAATATAATATGTACGATATATATAATACAATATAAACGCATTTTATTTTAAGCACAAAGGACGTAAAAATTTATTTTTTCATAAGACACACATATAAATTTGTTTTTTCTAATACCACGTTTAACGATGGTATTTATAGTTATAAGTAAAAAAAAAAAAAAAAAACGGAGAGGGAGCCTATTTATCATCGGGATAATAATTATATAATTTAGCGTCTTTATAACGGGTACCTATATTCGTTTTTGTGTGTTATTCACACGTTGCTTTAGTATGACTTTTAAATAACAAAACGTTTAAATTTGTTTTAATACGAATCGATGTACCTATATCTAAGGCACTATTAAAGATATGAGTATTTGCATCCGCAATTTTGGTTCCTGTTCGGTAATCAGTGATTAGTAATAGTCTGTATCCTACCGTAGAAAAGTAACGAATATTACATAATACCTATTAAATATTTCCAATCACATTATCATACTTATTTCTAATAAATATACACATTGTATATTATTATTTTTTTTTAATTTTAATAAACTACTCGTGCTAATATTATTAGTCACTTTTTGTTACTTTTTATTATCGTATTATTATGTTAATATAATTTGTAGGGGAACCAAAATAAGAGATGTGAATATCTGTATCTATAGTGCTCTACTAGACCACGTGCCGTTGTTCAAAACGTAAGGCGTTAAAGTATATTATCGTATTTAATTTAATAAAACTGATCGTTAGATGAATTTCTTTAGGGTATGTATACAGTATTTTATATATAATGAATATTTACGCATTTTATATTCACCTACATATAGGAATGCATTATTATAATATATTGTAATACGCATGTGAAATCGTCTTAAATTGTTAATAATTATTATTATTGTACCATACGCAAAATGTGAATACCTAAAACACCGCTACTATGTATAGTCTTTGTTATAGGTAGTATTATATATTATATTAATGTAAGATGTTTTTATTTAAGTTAAATATTATTGTTTACATTTTTTTTTTTTTTTTTTGTAAAATAAGAAAACAATTTATCTATAGACTATAAGACGTTTGTAACCACTGTGATCTCTAATATAATATCTATAATATATACAAATAAAAATAAAAATTCGCACCCGTCGTTATATAAAAAATCGAATAGAATTAACAATATTATCGAAATTTTAATGAATTTAAGGTTTTTTTGTAAAGCGTAAACATATATATATATATATATATATATATATATATATATATATATATAGGATTACATTCGAAAATATAAGAGTGTTTTGTTTATTTTCTCGTTTAAAATATTTTTACCTATAAATTATTTCCTAACCTCAAAACACGTGAAATTTTAAAGATTATTAAAAAAAAAAAAAAATGAGTACTATTATATAAAATTCAATAAATATATATTTTTTTTTATTAGAAATCATGTAATTAATCATTGATTGGTAGTTTTATTGATTAAATGAACGATGAACCCAATTGAATTTTAATTCATATAAATAATAAATATAATATCGATTTTATCGCTGTGATGAATATTGTAATTTTATACATCTATAACTATATATAATAATATACTATACTATACAACGTCGTATTATGGCGATTTGAATTTCATCAGGAGATGAATATATATAATATAGGTAGCGATTGTATGTTCAATTATGATTGAATTGAAATCATTACATTAACTTTGAAAATAAATTGTGTTATGTAATTTCCAGAGAGAATATTTTGGTTAATAATGGGTGGAAGAAAGTCGACCAAGATCGAACGGGTGGAGGAAAACACTGCGTAGAAATATTTTGAAAAGGGTTCTTGAGATAACTATTACTATGCGTAATGCGCATTGCCCAACAATTATTTGTGTGCGAGTTACGCAATAAACGTTCTAAATGATGGAAAATATTTTTCCTTTCTTCTGGAAATGATTATATGACCACCCCAAAAATACAAAAATTCTTCTGAAATGATATATATATATATATTATGCGTATAATATGTATTCCGCGTAACAATACATATTTCGCACAATACTGATAAAAATGATAATATAATTCTAAAAATGCATTCGCCCAAAACACATCTAGCTATGATAAATATGAGCTAAAAATTATAAAATTGTGATAGCACGGGAATTTGACTCCATACATTAGACTTAAGTACCTATTTGATATTTATTTCGAAATAAAAAACGCATGATTTAAGAAACAGTGCAATAGATATCAATAACTTGAGCAATTTTAAAACCTTTATATTATACTTTTATCTCGATAAACTTATACCCGTCATACCGAAAACAACTTAACAATAATATATTTTCTTCTGTTAAATAATAATAATATGTAATATTATAATTAAATAGTGACTTGATGTTTTTTCCTCTCTTTTGCAATTACTTTTTTGATAAAAGTATTCATCTATCATCTCTGGCGAATGCGCAATATTAACAATACATAATATATCATTACTTTTATTATGTTAAATAGGATATACGAAGCATTCTTCAGCGTTCCGATTGAATGGGTTTTGCTCGAACAACACGCATCGTACATTCGTTTAGACATATGAATTTCCACGTGGAACGTGCCGTCATTCGATGGTGACGGTATAAATGTCTGTAACGGCTTACCGTTATAGACGATGGAATGATCGCATCTGATATTAATATTAAGATGAAAGTTCCGCGGTGAAAACTATTAAAAATTATGCGGAAAAATATTCAAAAATAAATCGCCGAATAATAATTTGGGCGCCATTAGTTCATTTCCAGAGATAATATGCATAATAATTAAATCAAGATTCCGTTTAAACACAATGAAAGTTTATCGTCAGTTGTATACAATTTCCCTCGAATAACTGGATAAATGCAAAATTATTCAGAATAATAATTAAAAGTGTGGTGATTACACAACGGCGGAAAGGCTAAAATCGGAGCAATTATTTCACTATAATGATATTAAAACGTTTTGCCATTTACGATTTTACCCTTCTTTTGAATAGATATACCTGTCTGACCTATACCAGAACTACGGGATGAGAATAATAATAATAATAAAAAAAAAAACACATTTTGCGTTTTCGTTGTACGCAAAGTAACATTATAATATAACTAAACTTATAAGCACGAAATTGATACACGTTTTAATGTGTTCCGTGAGGTACGAGATAATAATACTTAGAGGGAAATGCTTAAAATCATTACATAGTTCAACGCGTACTCTCGGGAAAAGAGAATATAATATGCATTTAAATTTGAAATTAAATTATTATACCGTAACCGTGTTATATGTTATATGTTATGTTATTTTTTTTTTTTTTTTTAACTTATACAACACGGGCACGAGTCCAAAATCATAATAAAATACAAAATAAACTCAATAATGGTATATAAGTAGGTACAATATAATAATTTTAAAACGTACTCTAAGCTAAGGGTTCGGCACTCTTCGGTTTTGAATGTTTTTTATTTTAATTTTATCGCGGAGGTCATAGAATGTTGTGAGTAAAATATACTTCATGAAAGTATGTAAGTGTATAAATAAGTTACCCCTCCAATAAGATGTATAAAACGTAAAGAAGCCATGGACTCGAATACGAAATTGGCTTTTCTCGCGATAACATAATACGTATTTCAGAACATATATAATTTTATTATATATTCCGATAAATTTAATAGTTTTCGAATTATACAAGTTAATTTTCTCTTTTTTTTATCCGTATTCGTTTAAAATATTATTTGTTACATATGAATATCTCATTCAAAATGTAAAACAAATTAGTGCATATTAATCAATTTTTACAATTTAGCATTTCCCGTTACTAGTACATATTTTATAATTATTAATACCATATCTTTTCATGTTTTTAGTGTATATAATTGAATAAATTCATTATTTGAAAAATGTGTAGGTGCTTTTGATAAATAACTAGAAAAAATTAAGTCATGTGGTTCAAAGTTTGAAAATTTACAATATATTTTTTAGAAATAGCTAGATACTAGTGGTATTACTAAAGTATTTTAACTTCTAAATTTATAACAGTAATAACTAATAATACTAATACCACTCTTAAATTAATATCTAATTATTATTTAACATTTATATTACTTATATATATTTTTTAATAATGATAATCAAATATTTACACATACATGGTTTTGTATTTTGAACATAAAAGTATATATTTCTTAATTTTTCCTACAATTTATATTTGTAACTAGATACGTAAGAAAAATATTTATTAAAATTTAAAAAGACATATTTTTGCATAAATCATTATAATTTATAATTTTCAAGCTTTTTAATACAATAAATCTAACTACCATAATTACCACTGTAGAAGCACCTAGAATGACGATAAAATTAAGATAATCGAATTTAAACTATTATTGTTTGATATTATGTTCACCAACTTGTTCGTATCGCACAATTTATTGCCACAAGTTTGTAAGGAAATATTATTTCTCGACCTTGGAAACGTATTATTACAGTGATTAGGATTTATATATTGGTCGAAGGGATTTCATAATTATAGAGATTTATCTGTATATATTACTATTACAAACTCTATATTATACAACATAATATCATAGTAATTGGATTTAAATAAATAAAATTCTTAATTTAAACAAATTTGAAAATTATGTAATACTATATAATGTATATATGGTTGATATGGATATTCTCCTTTTACCGAATTCTTAATCTAGTGGCCAACAAAATTAATAAAAGGATATCTAAGGATATTTTAACAATGAACAATGTACTAACTACTAGTATACTTATTGAAGAGTTTAATGAAAAACAATTAGAGAATTAAACTCAAAAGTTAAAAAGTAAGTAAAACGTAAGCTAATATTAGAAACTTCACTAATCCGAGAAAAATTTTAAAATTAAAATGATAATGAAGGTGAATAAGAAAATGTAGCATTTTTATATTTTTATATTATTATTTAAAGAAAGTTCAAATTTGGAAGTAGGTATTTATAAGTTCAGTGGCGCCGAAACTGTTTTTAATTAGTCTAATCAATGTAATAAAATGCAAAGTTTTAACCACTCCATATTATATTAGATGATAATTTTAACAATTTTTTAAAATTTCTAAATAATTCTTTACCAAATCAATAAAATTAAAATATTATACCATCACCCTCCAAAGTATGGTCAGTTATGATTATACACGAATCCTGTAATTTGGTGCCACTACACATAGGTTGATAGTCGGCAGAACTTTATTCCAAAAAAAAATATGTAAAAATAATACTACTCATCGCATTTAATTATTAAATATTAAATTATACAATTATAATCTCCTATATCTATGCTCTAGAAGTGATTTGTTTATTGGTTCGATCAGTTCCGTACCTATAAATTTTTCAAGGGCAGGCTCAAAAATTATAACAAAAATATTGAATGAAAAACATGTTAAATTAAAAACTAATATTAATTTTTATAGTTATACAATAGATATAGGTACAAAAAGGTATTATATAATACTCATATTATATATTATAATTAATTAAATTTAAAGTATTTTGTACTATATAGTTATTAGTTCAATGGAGGGTTATGAACTGAAAATCCTCGCCCCTTCCCTTAGGTACGCCAATGGCCACGACCCTGGTATATTATTTTGTCTTTGACTCTTTGATAATGTTTAATAACGCGCACCGATCTCCGTATTTATACTTAATTGTTATATGTTTCTTCGTTATTGCATTTAAAGTCTCGAGATGGAAAGTAATTACATTTTAAATGGTTTAACCATCCATTACTCTTCGCCGGTCGTCGTGTCGTCGTCAATCGTCGTGGCAGCAGGCACATGTGAAGATTAATTACACCAGGAAATAAACACTTTTGGCGCATACGTATGGACTCGCCACGCGTGTTTGTACACGGTGATCAGAATGTTTCACTTTACGAGAACGGTTTGAATCACACGCGTATTCAAAGAATTCGCAATCGTTTTTGTAACATAATATCGCGATCATCCTGTATACACCCGAGCGTCACGTTAGGTTAAATACGCGGGACGACGAAAATTATATTATTTTATTCGAATCACGTTATTTTCTAATGTACCTATAACATATTATACTCCACCTATGGGCACGTCAAGGATGAAAGTCACACGACACACCAGCGAAAACTTTATATATTTAGTCCACAGAATATTCGAAGATTTTAATTTCCAAAAATAATCAAAGTTGTTGTTTGAAAATTAAACGCGTAATTGTTTTCAAATAATATGTAATTATTTATTTTTTATTTTTTAAATACATATGTTAAAAAAATCTATTAAAACAAACTCGTTTTTAATATATGAAAATCCAGTTATTATTGAATAAACTGTACGTTCATTATTTGACAATTAATATAACATTAAAAATATTATCTACGAAAAAATTATAAATCGAAGTAACGCGATTCTGATATTTACTAGATATTTGAAGTTTTGTTAAAATGATTTATAGCTTAATGAAAAATTATTTATGTATTAGTCATAGGCACATATAGAAGGGGGGGGGATTAAATACCCCCTAAATATCTTATAGTCCTCCCAAAATCATTGCAATAATAGTTTTATACCTACCGGTTATGAGAGAATAAAGACACAAGTGCTAAAAATTCCATTTTGTCACAAAAATTTAGTGTTGGAAATGGGTAATTATTAAAAAAAAATACAAGGCGAAGCCGTGTTCATCTACTTGTGAGAGATCTTTTAGTGCTACGAGACGTATTACTATTATTATTAATATTTATAAAATAAGTTTTAATAAAACGACAAAAAGCCATAATTTCAATTAATAATTAATTTATGTTCTGTTATGAACACCATTAGATACATCAGATAATTAATTGTATGAGAAAAATAAACAAAACAAAATCATCTCTAGCTATATGAATGCTAGGTTAGAAATTAAAATGATTTTAGTAGAAAACATGAAATCCAAACCAGTTTTTACGTAGAATATTTTATTACAACCCAACTTCAACTTAACAACTTCAAACTATTGTTAATATTTTCAAGTGATTTATAATTCTGAAGTACGTCCAATGTCAATTAAAATTTCATAAAATGAAACACTATCAAACTTGTCTTAAAAGTTTGAAAAGCCTCGTATTATAAAATTTATAATTTACGAGTAATCATGTAATTGAATTTTAAAATTGTGAAGTCATCGATAACTTGTAACTAATATTTTAAAGTTCTATAGTTGAAGTTTTAAATGCGTTCCTTTATATAACCCTATCTAACTATTCTTTTATACCTATGTAACAGTGGAGGCTCTAATCTCTGAAAAAATTTGAAAAATATGACTGTCAAGCCATTTTTCGGTAGCATTAAAAAATAAAATAAAATGAAAGACTTATTGGAAAGTGTAAAATGTGAATTATTTTAAGTTCATTTGTGTTTTGTATATACAAATATATCATACTAATAATATAAAATAATAAAAATAACGCTGAATTTACGATGATAACGACAACGACTGCCTCATCATCAGACTCGGCCGGAAATTGTGACAGTGAATGGGAAATTGTTCAAATTAAAATGTTTTAAAATCTACAACACAATTATATACTGTTGTTCAGAAAATAAAAATCTAATACAGAATAGAGTATAATATTATTATATCGGTGAAAACAAATATCGCGGGGCCCTTCATTATCAGAACAGAATGTCATATTGTAAAAATTGAAAATACTTGCTTTATCTACAATATATAATACCAGCAACCGTTCGTAAAATATTTAACTGTCAAAAAAAGAACATTTAAGTTCAGTGATATTGTCTTGTCGTTCCGATCTGGGAAAAAATTAATAAGAATTATTAAATATTATTGATAAATCTTCGGCAACTACGTCAATCAATCGAATTTTGGGTTGTTCTAGGGGTATTGTTTTATTTATTTTATTGATTAATACATTTTTAATTATGTGTCCATCTGCTCTCCATGCACGCCTAAGCCATTCTAGTCGTTTTTTACTAATAAAGGAGAGAATATCTGGCCTACTATATAGACTTTTTATGCTTTCATTACTTCTTCTTTCGTATGCTTATTGCTAGTATTGCAGGGTTAAAGATTGGTCCATATATAGTTTTTAACACTTTCTTTTCAAACGTAAATTCTTCTGTTATTACCTTTGGTCAATGACCAGATTTCATTCACATACGTTATTATTGGCCAGAGCCTCAGAGGTAGCTATGGTATAGTTGTATCTTTGATTCTCTAGATAATATCTTAAACCATAGACCCTATTTCCATTCGTAATCTGTTCGTTTATCTCTATGTGTATATCATATTTGTTTTTGATGTTTACGCCTAAGTACTTTGTCAACTTTTTCAAATTTGTAATTATCAACTCATATAGAATCTATATTTGGTAAATTTTTTGAGACAACCATATACTTAGTTTTCTCTTCGTTTACATGCAGTCCTATTATTTTACTTACGTTTATGAGCATGGATGGTACGTTTGTGGCTTTGTCTTTGGATTCTCACATTACCATAATGCCATCTGCATACGTTAACATGACTTGATCATTACTTACCTCCATCCTTCGGTCGTCATATGTGTCTCTTATTATTTTTGCGAGAGCTGCCATGTTAAATAATGCGGGTAAGAGAACGTCTCCTTGTTTTAGGTAGGATTTAACTTCAAAGTGGTCAGAAATGCCTTGCAAATAACACACTTTACATAATGTTTTTTCATAAAATTGTTTTATTAAGTCTACGTATTTTTTGGGTGTTTCCAAAATTTCTGAAGCTTTTCTCTGTCTACGCCAGCGTTTCTCAAAGTGTAGGTCGTCAGTCAATTTTTGGTGGGTCGCGAACATTTTTTTGAATTATATAGATTCCAAGAAATGTATGTTAATTAATATAAAATATATTATTTATTATTATATTATACTTATATTACTATAGCAGTGCTTTTCAATATTTTTAAATAGTCTTTAAACAATCTTTAATATAGTACCAAAAATTACGTGGGTAATAATGATTACTAATATTTCGTCTTATATTTATTACAATAGGTAGATAAAATGGCGATAAAATACGATTAAGTCACAGCTCGACAACGACGACTATCAGTCGTTGTTGGTTCAATATTAGTCACTAAGTTGTGCTTGCGCTGGCTGGTTGTTATTTTATTTACCGTTTGTGCAATTTTATAATACGAGTGTTTTGTGTGTTCGTTTTGGTGCTATTTCTGCAACAAATTATCAACAAAAATTTGATGATGGATAAATGGTTGATGAATAAGCGAACATTTGAAACCACTGAAGATGAACCTTCAACTTCGAATTTAAATATAAAACGAAAAAAAGTGACGAGAAAGTATGATTCAGAATATCTGAAAATTGGTTTTTCTTGGAATGAAGATAATGATGATCCACGACCACAGTGTATTATTTGTTATGAAATGCTTGCAAACGAGAGTATGTGTCCTAATAAATTACGTCGACATATTGAGACCAAGCATCCTGATCTAAAAGATCAGCCACTCTCTTATTTTGAAACAAAGCTGAAAGAACTAAAAACGTCCAAAACAAAAATTAAGCAGTTTACCAAGGTCAATGAAAAAGCTATGCACGCTTCGTACTTGATAAGTTTACGAATCGCAAAAGCTGGTAAACCATACACAATCGGAGAGAATTTAGTGTTGCAGGCGATAAAAGATGCAGTTGGAGTAATGTTTGGTGACAAGAGTTCAAAAGACGTTGAAATGATACCACTATCAAATTATACAGTTGAACGTAGAATTAATGAAATGTCTCATCGGATAGAAGATGAGTTAATTCAAAGAGTTAAAGGTAGCTTTTTCTCACTACAACTAGATGAATCTACCGATGTTCAAGGTTTATGCCAGCTGCTTGTATTCATACGTTATATATGGAACAACGAACCTTATGAAGATATGTTGTTTTGTGAACTAATTATTCGAGGTACTAGCGAAGAAATCTTCAACACCCTTGATTCTTATATCAATAAAAAAGGTCTTGATTGGGTGAAATGAGTCGGATTATGCACATACGGTGCTAGAGCTATGTGTGGTAAAAATAGTAGTGTTGTAACTCAAATGTTTGAAGTTAATCCGAATGCATCATGGACTCACTGCAATATTCACAGGGAAGTTTTAGTATCAAAACACATGCCGGATAACTTAAAAAACATTTTGAACACTTCTGTGAAAATAGTCAACTTCATAAGACAAGACCATTGCAATCACGCTTGTTTGAAAAGTTATGCGAGGAGATGGGAAATTCTCATAGATCCCTTCTTTTACACACTGAGGTACGTTGGCTGTCAAGAGGGAAAGTATTAACACGACTTGTGGAACTTTGTGAAGAAGTTGCATTGTTTCTAAAAGAAAAAACTAAATTGGCACAATTTTTGAAGAAGAATTTATTCTGAAGCTCAAGTATTTAGCTGATATATTTTCGAAACTTAACGAACTAAATTTATATTTACAAGTAACACAAGGAGCTGATATATTTGCGGTTCATGACAAAATTAAAGGTTTTATGAAAAAACTTACTTTATGGCAAAGCAACATTGAAAAGCAAAATTATGATTGCTTTGAAACATTTCAAACTTTTATAACTGAAAATGATATAAACGTAGCTGATGACATAATTAGCCATATGAGTTTGCATTTGATTTTGTTGAAAGATAATTTTAATTTTTACTTTCTTCTAGAAAAAAAAAATATGAACAAAATAGCTGAGTTGTGAATTCGTTTCAGAAAGCTATATCCACTGGGATATTGACAAAAACCGACGAAGAACTCATAGATTTATCAAAAAATTCATCTTTAAAATTTCAATTTAGCCGCAATAATGTGATTCAGTTTTGGCTGTCGTCTCAACAAACATTTCCAATTATTTCAACTGAAGCTATAAAAATACTACTCCCATTCTCATCTTCATACATGTGTGAAGTTGGTTTTTTGGCAATGGTGGGCATCAAAAACAAACATCGAAACAAGATAAAGATATCGAACTCCTTACGTTTGAAATTAACTAAAATTGACGTCGATGTCAATGCTGTTATTAACCATAATAGAAAACAAGCAAACATTTCGCATACACTTCATTATTAAAAGTACATTTGTAAAAATATATTAATTACAAACCTATAAAATACTAAATACCTAATAAAAATGTATATATATTTATATAATACACATTTTTTTTTTTTTATTATCTATCTATTTTTTTAAAAGTAAAACAATGTGGGTTGCGAAAAATTTTTCGGGAGAAATTTGGGTCGCGGTACTAAAAAGATTGAGAAGCACTGGTCTACGCTATCATATGCTTGCTTATAATTCACAAAAATTAGGTGAAAGTCCTTTCCAAATTCGTAATATTTTGATATTATTTGTCTTAATGCAAAGATATGGTTTGTCATGGATTTTCTGTTCCTAAATCCGCATTGATAACTTCTAACTATTTATTCTATGTTCGGGTTTATTCTTTCTAATATAAGTAAAGTCAACATTTTAAAGCCTGTATCAAGTAATGAGTTTCCTCTACAGTTCTCTGTTGTAGTGAGATTTCCCTTTTTTTTTATAAGCTTTTATAGTTAAAATACCGAAAATCGGCAAAATTACAATATTTGTTATTTTAAATTTCATGATAACTTATTAGGTTGTGATAGTATAGGGACTTGAAAAGTATTATTTCTGAACTAAATTGCATCTAGTTGATACTTTATTTAGAGTAAATGTCATAAACTTATAAGCATATTTACAAATTTTTATAATATAATATTAGTAGATAATTTTTAAATACTCTGGATTAATACATTTAATTGGTTTTACTGAATAATTTACAAGAGTTAATATGATTATGTTATTTTAATAAATATATTGCGATTATCATATTATAATACTAATATGCTAATATCCCGATATTCTGGATATCGCATAAGTTTCAACGATTGGATTTTATCCATAATTTGGTTATTTATATTGAGTTTAACAAATTCAAATAGTAAAAATTTAGGTACCTGTAACGAGAATACGAGACCAAATATTATTAAAAGTGATTTAGTGTATCTGACTTAAGCAACGAACTTTATAAATATTAATATTTCAAAATTACGTTATAATTGTTTAGTCTATATAACTGTAAATAAAATAACATGGTACACATAAATAAGCATCTTATGTAGGTAAAGGTAAGATTTTTATTTTAATCTACCAAACATTATTCACATTATTTTTGTTGTAAATAAGTTTTATCGCTTTTTTTTTATACATTATGTCTTTTCAAAATTTTATTTATATTTTTCTGTGAACTGTGGAGGGGTAGATAATTTAATTTTGTAAGTTATTTCAGAAAAACACTATCTCATGTTGTTAATCATATTATAAAAGAAAAATATAAAAAGTAGATGTCAGATTGATATCATAAGTGAAGTGAATAAAATATAACTGTTTATACTTCTCTCTTTCTACGTAATATAAAATAATAACTTGCATATATATATATAAGTGTATAGGTACCAATAATACATTTAAAATGTATTCCATATTTCATAAATAATACAAAAAATCGTTTTCCAATCATTTTTTCATACAACAGACAACCCTTTATCAAATGATAAAAAAATTAAACAAAAACAATAATAATAATTAATGAAAGTTTCATAATTTCAATATTAACGATAAATCCGCGTATAGTTTACTTTATCCAGCGAATACATTAAAAAATAACGAGAATAATGCAACAGAAATAGTTATATATAGTTCAACAGTTCTAAAATATAACAATCTAGTTGGAATTTGAATAAGTTATGGATGTTTGTATTATATAACATTACAATCAACGAATAACATTGTTAATGTATAGAGCTTGACTGGATTCGATTGAATAAATAAAATAAAAGTGCAACATTTTTTTATGAAAAAAAATCAATCGTAAAGTCAAAATATGATATAATATATTACATTGGGTTCCGCGAAAAGTATTATAAATAATAAATTCAATTGTTATAGAATTTTATATCGTCATTTATGGACAGTAGACAAAGTGATAATGGTTTTACAATGACATAATACGATACATTTTAATATTTACAATTATTAATAATACCACAATTTTTATAATGCATTGTTATAATATTGATTTTATACTAGAATTTAGTCGAAGAGAGAGAAACTTTTCCAGGTAAAAATAATGATCCGATTAATTATATCAAATTGGTTAGACAATTTTATCTGTAAATTCTGTACTTAAATTTTTTTTGGTTATTCTCATAGGTAATTTACACACGAGGTAAAATTTAGAACATATTTTTTAGTTTATTTTATTGTTTTATATATTGAGTTTCTCTCAGAATCGTATATTCGAATAAAAAATCATTGCATTCAAATCTTAATTATAATAAACCACTTGTACATTTATAATAAATAATTGAAAAATAGAGATCTATTTATAGGCAGGGTTCCGCCAAAACATTTTCTAATCGTGTTGTGGAGGTAATAGTTTGGGTAACCTAACCTAACCACTGTATTATATATATAATATAATATTGATTTCCCAGAAAAATAGATTTTCCCAATACTATTTTTTAAAAATTTAATTTCTTTTATTGATTTTTGGTATTTAGTTCAACGATAATAATAATAAAAAAATTTATGGTGAATGGAAAATTATAATTATACATTTGACATTACCTATGTTTTATTATTGTTTTTTTTATACATCGAATAGTGATTTTTTGTGAAATTAAATTTAATAGCTCTACAATTACATTAAAATGAAAAGTCAAATAATAAACATAAAAAAAAAGTAAAGATAAATGGTGATGTCGATTGTGAACGTTCCTCCTTCGTCCCTTCGGTCCTCGAAGAAATTAGTGGTTTATTATACTTAAGATTTAAATATCATTGCATATTGCATTAGAAAATACGATTCTGAGCGAAACTCAATATATTACAATATGTTATAGTAATAATCCATTCCAAAATTTTACCACGTATGTAAATTACGAATGTAAATATTTAAAATAAATTTCAATTTCCTACGATCTAAACTTAATTATCAAGAAATAAAATAATGAAACCGTAATTTTGCCGATTTTCAAAAATTCTTACTTTATAAAGTTATGAAAAAAAATTGTCAGTCATGATTTTCATAATATTTTGTAAAAACATTAAGTCGTATATGTCTAGACTTCGACAAAATTTTCAAGCCAATAAACTAAAAATTGCAGGAAATATTAAACTTTTTTATAAAAAAAGCCAAAAATCTATACTTAGTCAGAAAATCAACCATTTGTTTCTAAATTTTTTCTTGTAAAGAAGTTCACCTAATTTAATACTCAAAAAAATTTTCAAGATACTATAATTAAAACTCAATTAGTTATCACGAAATTAAAAAAATTTAAATAACAGAAACCGTAATTTTGCAGATTTTCCGCCATTTTTTGGTAGTTTTTCCTTTCCCGAGGAAAAGCTTTTGAGAATTTCGAAAAAATAAGCTAAATAAAGTACCAACTAGATGCGATTTGCTACCGAAAACATAACCTACTTATGATAATCGGACCATTATTTCTACCCGAAAAAGTGTCATCATACATAAAAAAAAAAATATCATAATATTCATTTCTGTTAAAATTATTCAAATTTTAGAAGCTTATAAAATAAAGTTGCAACATACGATTTTGAAAATATTTTGTAAAAAGATTCAGTTGTATATGATTAGACTCTGATAAAATTTTCAAATCGAAAAAGCAAAAATTACAGGAAATATTAAACATTTTTGGAAAAAAGTTAAAATCTCTATAAAACATACCCTACTTATGGTAATCGGACTATTATTTCTACCCGAAAAAGTGTCTTCATAAAAAAAAAACATCTTTATAAAACCAATACATTCTTCGCTTAGCTCAGAATCTAAAAAATACAAAACTTTTTATAGAACATTATAAGAATGATAACATTTGTATTATATTTATAATATACCCATTAATATATTATTATTACCTATATATTTATAATATACTATTATACTAATACTAGAATAACATGAATTGAGGAGAAAGAAACATTAGATGAAAATAATAAACGCGCACATATGTCAAGTATAATACTAGGTATTATAATGGTACTAGGATTAATTAAATTCGTACAACACACTGCGTACACAATATTATAATTATAATTTTATAGTAGTTGAGATATCCTGAAATCGTATAATTGTTATTAAAAATTAGTTTTTCGGTCGGATGAAAATGTTTATATCTAATAGATATAGTTTTTATCTAGTGTTTTGTGTCTCACAAAACACGTGCAAACCTAATCGTTTGATCGAAGCTGTGTAATCTACTTAAAAATATATTTGTAATAAAACGTAGACATGTGATATATACCTAATCCGAATCGTTCAAAAAATGTCAGATCAATAGTTGTAGAGCAGTCATAGTTACCAGTTGCCACCGGCGAGTGCTATTTTGTCATTTTTTTAATAATTATTCTATAAAATACCCATGTAGACAAAACCTTAATACCTTATCGTATTATATTATATGACGACGTATACCTGGGTTTATATTATTAATTATTATTCACAGTCGCTCTGGTAATAGTTTCTCACAGAAATTCGCGTGTCCCAGATGACTAGCTGAATGAATATTTTGTAATTAATTACGGTTTTATTTTTTGTTCAATTTGATAATGGTTAAGTATTTTACTATGTATGATTAGCCATAAACTGCGGAAATGAATATTAATTTCGTTTTATTTTTGTTTGAAGTGAGTGTCTATATACAACAATAAATAATCGAAAAACGTTCATACAGTATAATATAATGTAGCTTTTCATCAAATTGGTTTTTGCATTAAAATCTAGAATATACTATTTAGTTTTAATCATTTTATTGATGCAATTATAAATAATATTAATAATTTTAATTATTTTTTTTATATTTTCTTTTAATAGCAATAATATTTTGAAAAATGGTTACTGGCTTACGGTCTTTGTATTATCAAAAATCCTTATAGTATTAAATTATCGAAATTGTAATAAAAAAAAATTATATGTAGTTACTAACATTTAGTTAGGTTATAGGTTTAGATTTCTTAATAAACAGGAAAACGTTAAAATAAAAAATAAAATACATTTATATATATGTATATTTTACTTTTTACTAAATCATTAATTTATACAAAAACGGCAAAACTTTGATATTAATTAATACCTATATCGAATTTAAAATCAAAAGAAATAATTTTCAAGTCACAGTTATCAAAATATCCACATTTTCATTGAATAAATAATTTATGTACCAGTATTATTTTTAAAAGGTTTTACAGTGCAAGATTTTCTTAACTAAAAATTAATGAATTATCAATATTAAAATAGATAGTATAAGACATTAAAACATTACCTTTAGTTAAAGTAATAAAAAATTCTTGGACAATGGAAATATGGAAATATACCAACAATTTTAATAATTACATTTTTTACCAATATGATTAGCTTGTAAATATGGTAATCACTACTCAATGTCAATGCCATGTACGAGATTTAAAAAAATGCGTGTAATATATATCTTTAATAACTTCATTGAAATATTTTAAATATTTAAAACCACAATAACGTATACTTTTTTTGATCTCCGTATTGTTAGTCTATAAATAAATAATATTCAAACTCCAATTGAACTTTCCTAAACTTAAAATTAGAACGCTGTCAAATAATTGACTTTTTTTGTATTTAATTAGATACTAGTTTATTACTATAAAAACAAAAATTGAAGAGAGCTGTTTCAAATAAATAGTTGACGGGTTTTACTTAAAATTAAAAGTATGAAAATATTAGTTTCGTATTCATTTTCTAATAGTATTTAATTATTTTATCTTATAGGTCAATGGGTCTTAATACTTAAAATACTTAATACATATTTACCTAACTGTTCAAACTTAAGCTTACATATTAACAAATTATTACCATAAGTTAAACAGGAAAGTTATAATTAATTTAAATAGTGTAATATTCTTACGTATCAAAACAAGAAGTTTGTAATTTATCTATTTACAGCTTTTCTCTATATATTTTATATTATCTAAATAAAATTATGTTTTAAAATTAAAAAAAATTTTAATTAAATTAAGTACTAAATTATTAATATTAATTGCTAATCGAAGTAAGATTCTTATTCTTTAAGTTTGTGTTTGTATTTGTATTGCAATATGAAATTATTTTAAACAATTTCTTATATAAAAAATACCCTAGTATATAGGGGAGGTAAGTAGGTGTATGAAATTTAGGATAAAAGATCGAAATTTATGACTTTCATAGTAATCGATTAATGATATTTTTATTAACTTTAAATAATCATACAGTTGTTTTAATTTATATTATAAAATAATTAGATAGGCTTCGACATAATTTTATAACATCAAGCTCTCTAAACCATAACATAAAAATATGAATTGAAATTAATGAACAAATACAACATATTTGTACATACTTTTAGTGAGAAATATCCTTTAGTTAAATATTATATTTGAACTTATTTTATTATTTTTAATATTTGTTTGCATTTAGAGTTTAGACTATTTTTAAGTGTAACACTATTTGTATTAAACTACTGTGAATTGAATTGAATAATTAATCATGAATGAAAAGCAAGTTATGTCTAAAATATTAACTATAATAATGAGTTAAATTATTCTGAAAAGTCATCCATCTACACTGAGTCGAGTGAGTCTGATTTTCGCACGTAACACATACTTTTAATATTTAATATATTTATAATACTGACATTATTAATATTGTATAATGCCAAAAATTTAGTTTAGCATTGTTACAATGTTTACAGATAGCCTAATTTATTGTTATTGCTTTAGTATTAAATTAAATTTTGAATTACTCTGTTTGAAAGTCAATAAGTGCATATTATATCAATTATTAGATGGCACATTATAGGTATAATAATAAAACTAACAGGATCGAAGTTAAATTGTAGCTCTGGTGAAGTTTACTAGAAAACCTTTTTTCTACAATTTACCTAAGGATTTTCCTTAGATTTATTTATGAATAGTGTAATTTAAGTTTTTCACTTACATTTTACATAAGCAATTATGAAGTATTGTCTATAATCTCCATAATCGGCCATCTCGTAAATAAATTACTATAAAATCGGATAGTTTGTTTTTTTAGGTGTTTGAATATATTTTCTATATTGATCTCATATTATAGCATGTTTGACTATTCGGCAAGTGGTATAAACTTCTAAAAATGAACATACTACTATATGTGTATTACGCAAAGAATATTTTATAATATTATTCTAAAATTGTGCGGTTCATCTCAAACACGTGTTACTATATTATTATAAAATATATTGTATTTGGTTTTGTGAACAGCGTTTTCAATATTATGATTTATTACACGCCGTGTTCGTGTGAATAAAGAATTGTTTTCGTATTATTTATACATTATGCAATAAATAATAATAGACATTAGACACACCGCAAGAACCAATTTTTTAACCGGAACAGGCGAACTATATTATGCTTTTGGAAATAAAATAAATTCAATTTTGATAGAGAAATGCATGACTTATAGTTCTAATTTGTTTGATTGTAGATTATGTGATTTGCAAAGTTGTAAAGAGTATTATTTATTTTTATAGTATAATTATTATACTCAGATAACCAATAAGATATACGATATAGTTAAATTAATATTTTCTGGAAATAGTATAGTGTAGATACTTACTTATTGTATCGTCAATACGGACTATGCCGAATTAAATATCAATAATACCATATATTACGATTAAAAAAAATAAAAATATTATTGACTGACATAATAGTAACTGCAAAAGTTCGTACGCTTTCCGTTGACTGTTAGATATAGGTACTAATAAAAAATATATACCAACATATAACAAATTCCTAAAGAAATTCAAATGTAATAAGAAAAAAAAAACGATTGATTTTGGAGAAATTGTATAGGAAAGTTATTTATATAAAATATTATGTACTTCATAAAGCTTATTTGTATTTTTATCGTATTTGCTAAGGTTTTAGAGTAAAATACAAAGTATCATAAAACTACCGTATTGAGGTATGGCAAGGAGGTGAGTTATCATCACCAAAATTAACGTAAATTATTTTTTAATGATATCGAATGTATTGGAAGAGGATCATAATAATTTTAATTTAACATTTAAGGACCACCCTAATATATATATATATATATATATATATACTATTACCTATATGAATAAAATAATTAATATATTATTTTGTTTGTACCGATACATTAAAAATATAATTGTACGTATTCTATAATACGATCTATTTATATATTTTTTTATCATTTTTTTTATCATACACATAAATAAATAATAATAGCAGAATATTTACAGGAGAATAAGCATACTTTTTTTTTACAATAAAAATAAACCGACACTATTATTTTATATAAAATGAATTACTTTTTTATTCCTAAGAATTAACTTTATATTGTTTATTTTTAATTAAATTTATTTATATTCGTATATACATAAAGTTTATTATATACTTAAATATTAACTAAAATGATAAGTGAAATTTTTGTATCAATTTAATGTTTCCTTTTAAAAAATATTTCAAATTTTATTTTAACCTACAGAATACAGGCAATACGTATTAATGTAATTTTTAATTTAGAACTTATAGCCTAAATATTCAGATTCATACCTAATATAAGATTGTCAATATTTATCAGTTACTTACTAGTTTTTAATTATGGGCAAAATGCATAAGAATGTACTTTCAATAATAATAATAATAATAATAATAATAATAATGTAGGTTCGTTGCATTATAAATTTTATACTTATTATAGGTCAGTGGCTTTCAACCGGTGTGCCGTGATAAATCTATTAATAGCTTAATAATTTTGTATTTATTAGTATTATTATCGATATTCGGTAAAAACTGATATAAAATTAATATAAAGACAGGCAAAAAAAATAATAAAATAAAGAACATTGAAATTAAAATTTAAAGAAATGCATCGAAAAAATAGTGATATCACACTGTTAACGTTTGATTGTAATAACATAACAGTCTAGTTCGATTATAGTATACTTATTACTTTTATATTAATATAAACTGTTACTATTGATTTGATAAAATATAATTATATATACACTTTGTATATCATTAACAATTAGATATTTAGTCGTATAATATTTTAAGTAGGTAGGTGTAATGAGTGATTGACTCATAGTTAAGAAAAAATGAACGGGTTATTCGATTACGAAGGTTAGATATTATAGTATATTAATGCAGTGACAACATTGAACTCGAAATTAGTGGTTTATTATACTTAAGATTTAAATGCAATGAAATACGATTCTGAATGAAACTCAATATATTAAAATATACTATACTAATAATTCATTCCAAAATTTTACCTCACTTATATACGACCTATGTTGATACTCAAAAAAATGTTTCAAGTCCTTTCGATCAATACTCAATTAGTTATCACGAAATTAAAAAATTTAAAACAACAGAAATCGTAATTTTGCCAATTTTCCGCCATTTTTTGGTAGTTTTTCCCCTCCCAAGGAAAAACTTACAAGAAATTCGAAAAATAAGCAAAATAATGTACCATTTAGACACGATTTGCTACCGAAAATATACCCTATTTGTAGTAATCGGACCATTATTTCTACCCAAAAAAGTGTTTTCATACATCAGAAAAAAAAAAAACATCTTACTACATGATTAAATTACTGATAAAGGGATAAGTAATAATGTAACAGATTATAATATTATGATCTAAGCGATTAAACTACGAACTAAGATATTGACATAGAATTTAATAGAAATGACACTCTCCCAGTTTTCAATGAGGTTGTTCTATTACATGCAATGATTGTAGAAATAAATGTTACAAGTTCTTGTCCAGCCTCCGTTTCCGTATTCGTAGTTATCATTATATTGAGCCTCCAGCTAATGTAAATAAATTTATCAGCTTATTAATTGTCGTTTATATTATATTCTATGATATTGGTGATTCCAAGGAACAAGATTACACTCTAGTATAATTGATAAGAACTAATGAAAAGTAAGTCCATATAATTACTATTGTTTACGATCTACTCAGCGAGACAAGAGGCAACAACTAACGTTATATAGCGTATATAATGCCCACAATTTTACATTTTATCATGTTTTAACTTGTGTTTAAATTGTGTTAACTATTCTATATTTTATGAAAAAAAATATTATTAATAAATCGTATATACCAGAATTCAGCTATGTTTATTTTTTGATTTAATTTACCAATAATTTGAATTAATGATTGACATAATATAATTGATTGATTGATTTAATTATATAAATATAATCATTAATCTGTGAATATATGATAATTATATGACAGTGACTCTGAACTATAATCATTAAAATTATTAAAATAAATATTTTTTAGTACACTTTAATTAAACTATGTAGTTTTTTGTCAATTCAAAGATTGATTTTCAATAAAAGCCTTCTCCATTTTTCCCTATGATTTACTATATTAACCATTTATACATTTGAGTTCTTTGTAGAAGTAACTCCTGCTACCTTCATTATTTGGGTAATTTATTTCGTTCTAGATCTTCCTTTTGATCATGTTCCTTCTATCAATCTATCCATTATTGATCTATGTGATTCATCCTTATGCCTTAACGAGTGTCCTATTATCTGCTGTCTCCTTTTCTTTAGAGTATCTATAAATATTCATTTTTCTTCTATTTTCTTTATGATATCTTAATTTGTACTTTATTTAGTCATACTTATTATTTATTTCTATAATTTTTTAGTGTTATATTATTTAATAGATATGCATTCAAAAACTATATGAAAGTATTATGGTATATTATTATTTTATAATATATTATATTCTGTGCACTCCAACAAGATATGTTATAATAAATTTAATTAATAGATGGCCCTCGAAAAACAAGTGTACAAATCGTAAAGCATACTGCGCACTCCTGCAGTCTGTGGTTGCCAGTCTGGTATATCTTAGTTCGTGGACATAACAATGACTGTTTTACCGTGTTCATAGAAGATAACGACCGATTACTTCACCCTCCCGACAATATATATGTTCCCGCTCGTTTGAAAAGTGGTATTTTTCTGCACTGGTGTAATACAAGTCTACACTGAACATTAAATTCACATTAAAATATAGATATCAATCATTTTTAACAAAGCGTGTACATGAGTATAGGTAGGTGGAAAATACTATTAGAAACGTATTTATTTATTTAAGCGGAACGTTGATAAGGAGAATTTGGTGAACCTTATGTTCTAAAATCATGGTTTTACCAAGTTTACAGAATGATCAAATACCATACTACATGTGCCTTCATAGTCAATTTAAACCAGTTAAACTTAACGCATCTGTACTACACAGTTCGTTATCTATTTATTTTTCATAGTAATTGAAATACAGTAACAGTAATTATAACTATAAAAAGTATAGGGGAACACGGGGTAAACCCGATTAGTGGGGCAAAACTGATATCCTTATTTACGCGCGTTCTAATAATGATAAGTAATTTTAAACACACGAATTCTATCAATCATAACTGTATCTTTATGATGACAACATTGAAATCATAATATTTTATTATTTAAAAAAGATATTTCAGAATATTTATTAGATTCTGAGCGGAGCGAGGAATGTATTGTTTCTACAAAGATGTTTTTTTTTTTATGTATGAAAACATTTCAATTGTTCATCAATTTCAACATCTCTATTGTTGAGAATTAAGTAACTATCATTGTTTAAAAATTGTTTGATTTCAATTCCCGTGTCTATGGTTTTAGAACCCTATAGGGTGTTGAGGCTGTTAAAGTCTCCCATTAATATGAATGGAGGGGAAGTTGTTTTACGAGGTTTTCAAGTGTTTCAGATAAAAGTTGTTTTTAATTGGGTATGTATACATTACATATAGTGTTAAATTACGTATAGCCTTAAAACCGACTTCAAAATCGGCTTTAAGGTAGATTTGGGTACTAGGGATGTTGAATTCTATAAATGTTGCTACTCTACCACTGGCTCTTACAGAATGTTATGATTATACTGTATCCTTTGAATTTTTTAATTTTTGCTGTATGGTTCTCTTTGAAGTTGGTTTTTTGTAAGCATATATTTTGCGAATTGTGGTTAGAAAAGATTAGTTTTAGTTTGTCTATTTGTTTGTAGAATCCGTTTAGGTTTCATTGAATAATATTTATTAATCCTTCTATCATTTTTTTTCTTAGCATTTTGGTAATTAGAATTTGATTATTGATCTGTGTAGGTAAGTATTTTATGTATCCTTGTACCTTGTTAATCTGTTTTTAAGATTTTTTTCTACATCTAAGTCATGAGTAGTAATCTGTATTTGTGGATTTTGTAATAGGAAATAGTGAATATGGAAGGGTATAACAATGTTGTGAGGGAGCGGGCGTTTTATTTTTGAAAGAGTTGCCCGAGTTTTCCGTGTTGATAGGAGTATTGTCATTAGCTGTTGAATTATTATAGGAACATACTATTTTTTTTGATTGAGATAATATCGATTCGTTGACATTTTCACTGTCAATAATTATAATCAATGTATATATTCAATAGATAGTTATTGCTGCCGTTTGTTGTTTGTGATTGTGGTACTTCGAATGATAAATTTGATGTGGTATTATTTGTTTTATTATTGTAGAGGTTGGTGATTAGTTTCTATGTTTTGCTTGTCTTAATTGTAGTTGATTATTTTACAGGAGGTCGTGGTCTGCTCTAATGACTAACTTCTATATATATAATATAACATAACATTTTTATAAATTATTTCGAAAATAATAAAGATGACAGTCCAAATTAAAAATATGAGTACATAACATGGATTATGAATAATTCTTAATACTTAATACTTTAACTACAAAAACAGTAATATAAACACGGGATTTTTAACACTTACGAATTTATTATTATTCATCTTATTCAATAATATTAACAACTAATAAATAATAAGTATTTCTTAAAATAAATTCATTAAAAAACATTTGATGCCACCCAGAGCATCTGACCCCTTTTCTCTCCTGCCCATCCCCCCATAACATGGATCTGGGTCAACTGGATCTCAATGAAACTGTATAAGAAGGTTTTGATTATTTTGTTTTACATAATATACGGTAAAAATATTCATACACAAAAATCGATTATTATTATTGCTATTATAATATTATAACTGAGTATTAAATTAATGTATCTTACGACATATTAATAAAATTTTATAAACTTCAGAAGTTTACTTTACATAATAAATTTAACATTAAAATCTTAAGACACTAATTTCAATATTCCGTCTTCATTTTTGGTTGACGATTTCTAATATTAAATTTGATTTCTATTTGAAACTAAGAATATGAATAATAACTCATGTATAAATGGAAGCGTATTTATTTCAATATTATAAAGTTATTTATAACATTTTAATTTCATTAAGGATATTTTTTAATACGTCTTACATCTTAAGTTCATCGGGACAATCAAAACCTGAAATTTTAAATTTCTGGTATTAAAAAATATTAGATATAATATATTAGAATACTTTTAATAGTATTATTAACATTACTATATCACGATTTTATTATCTTATTATCACGATTACTGAAAATTACTACATCCATTTAATCATTCACGAGATGAACTTTGCCCTATTGCAAAGTATAAAATGATATATAGTATAATAAAATACTGTTTATTCGTTTCGGATGTATAAATATCGTATAATGTGAACTTAAGGATAAGTTTCTTTAAAATTAATATTTTCTTATACCCTAAATTTAAATGATACTTGATTATAATTTGTATTATGATAGTTGAGGTTATTATTCCTACACGATTGAATATTGTTTTTAAAAAGAGTTATGTGTACTTATTTAAGTATGGGTAATATGTTTCTAATTTTAATAAAATTGACATGTTTAATCGTTAATGTACCATACTAATTGTATAAAAAAATTTCAAATATGTATAAACATTATTAATTTATTATACATTTAATAATTATAGCTATATTATATAGTTAAGAACATGTTTGAATAATAAACGAAATTCCATTTTCTAGGTTGTCAATATAGAATACATATTTATAATCTAATGCAAATTATATATAGAAATACACATATTTTATCTTGTGGGTCCAATAAACAACACGCTACTTTCCGATTATCGTAGTCTTTATTACGAAATAAATTATAATACAAAAATAACTATACATGTGCAAAAACGAATAGAATAATTAATAATAATAATGATTATAATAATAATAATATAAACAAAAGAAAAATGTTCCGTTACACTACGACAATACGCGTTCGGTGCTGATAATACGGCGGAGTGACTTATTAATGGTTTAATTCATCCGATATATATATATAGATGAGATTACGCTCTCGATTTTTCTAGAATAATCTTATGTTATTGATGTAGGTCATTATTATGACATTATCGATTATTTGATGATAATGTTCTCGAAGGTTCTCGATAACACTAACGTACGAGAACATTCGCGAACACCCGTCGCCAATTTCGATTGTCGCTACAATCTTAATTAGATGGGATCAATCTATGGATTTAGTATTATTGTAAACTACAGATAGGTGTACATAATGTAAAATAATTACCAATTTTGTATTCATTTTCTGTAAACACATAAAATTATTAAACTGTAGTATTAATATTATTATTAGACTCAATGCTAAGGTGCTCTATATTTATTATATTAACTACAATTTTGAATACCTATGTAATATAGTCATATCTTATTATTACATAAGATATTAAATACTCAAACGAAAAAAAAGTAGAAAGTCAATTTCGGGCGTTCCTCTTAGTCCTCAGAGAGGTAAATAGTAGAATGTTATAAGTAATGTAGATATTATTTCTTTTCAATAATTTATTTTATTAATCAAATAATGTACAATGTACTATACAAATTTAGTGTTTATATAAATCATGAAGAGATGAAATTCTTTGGTTCAGCCTTCAATCATGACAACACTAACAAATGTATATTTTTTGTTAGAAATATCGATATGACGTGTTCTTTTAATAAGAGCTTTTTGATATTAGTTATTGTTGACTCAATTATGGTAAGCTAGTAAAATAAAGGTTATAACGGTTCCTTTATTTGCGCTAAATATCCTTTGGTACTGAGGTGTTCTGATCATTCTATTCATATAAAATGACCTACATTACACATTTTCCTCAGTATAATGATATATATATATAGTGTGGTGTGGTCAATAGGGTCGTACATTCGTGCAATTACCTATTGTATTAATCGTTTGATCTGAGCGTGTTCCGGAATAATGGATCTATAACCGAGAATATCCTATACAGGAACCTATTAAAAGGCCTATCAACTTAACCTACTATCCGCTGTTTAGCTCAATATACGGCTGTCTGTCATGATTATTCACTGGTATTTTCTCCATTGTCAGTACACAGTTTCCCACTTTTTCAATTCGAAATAAACTCATTGTAACAATAATTTGAGTTCGTTATTCAAGTAAGTGTTTTACACAATCATCTCCGACAATAATTTCATCGAAAAGTAATTAGAATCAAATACCTTGATACTAATAAATAATGTGCCAACGGTTACACCGGTACATTATCTACATCTAATTTGTGTAAGCTTCTTATCGCCAAGAATAGCACCACTTTGACTTCATATGTAAGTATAGAAGAATATGAAGCATTGGTACACAACTTATATTCCATAATCTCTTTTTGTGCTGAATTTGGCTATATGATAAGTTGGTAGCAGTGATTAGCTTGATACTCTTTGATTTGGCGGTAAATTTTGGATATAATATCAGTTACAATAGAGTATTTTCTAAACTGAACACAGAGCAATATATCACCAATATATATCTATACCTAAACTATACATATATCCCTCTGAACCTTTGATACAGTTAATAAGCAATCGTCTAAAGAATGTTTGAATGAAAACAGTTCAGAAGTGTCGAAAACCACTCATATTTTTATATCCTGCTTGATACAATAAACCACTGCTATATATGAAAAAATACTCTTTTTTGCAAATGTCTATATGCATATATCCGATATACACATATTTCATCATTACATATTTCACATTGTTCATGAAATGACGATAAGTAGTATATAGTTATGGGTCATTAATCAAACGAATTTCCAAATTATATAATCTGATTGAGGCTAATGATCACAATGACCTCAAGCCAATGGACCTCATTTTTGTTAAATTATTGAACGGAGCATCCATCTTTTCACTATTGATGGTTAAGATGGACTTGAATGGTAGAATAGCCCATACTTTATCACCATTCGTCCATCGATAGAACCATTATTCACATTCATCATTTTCTGTAGTGAATTTTAAAGATACCATAAGCTTCTCCATTGTTTACAATTTTTCCAACATGTCATATAGTGTTAAATGTGTAATAACAAATAATGATACTTTGGTTGACATTGTTGATTCGTCTAGAACACTTATCACCACCATATCCTGCGGATTGAACTGAACGCCGCTGAGCTGTTGGTACGTTTGCTGCACCGCATCAAGTGCACACTCGAACCGCAGATCAACATCGTTGGTGTACATGCGTGGGCGGATTCCACCATTGTCCTTTCCTGGTTGGTCAATCGTCACGAATCCTTTAAGATATACGTGTCGAAACGGGTACATAAAATCCATACACTTCTTCCGAGTTGCATATGGGCGCACATTCTGTCCTCGGACAACCCCGTCCATTGCACTTCGCACGGTGTGCTGAAGTCTGAACTTCCAGCGTTAAACCTTTATTGGCACGGAACCGACTTTTTACGTCACAATCCGTCGTCGTGGCTGGTCGGTGCCATTTTTCCGATAATTGAATTACCCGAAGTACGCGTGTTCTCTGTGACCTTCCACGCTCAAATTCCCACTGCCAAATAGTTCGACAAGTTTTCGTCTTACGACAAATTAATCCACGTTGTTTCCTTTGTTTACCGGTTTATAAATCATTGCCGCCGTTGCGTAATGGGCCTGGAAATTGTCACTGGTAATAAACTTGACGCGGCACTCCGTGCGCTGGTAATCGAGTCGCAGCATACGTTTTTTATACAACTACGGCACGAGTTATCTCATAGTTTCCGTGTGTCATTAAATCCATTCACCCGTTTATGCCCGTTTATTGACCCCGTGTATCATCAGAGTTAGTGGGCGGCTGCGTCATTCATCGTTGATGCCTTTTTCATGCCGTGTTGATTCACCGTCAGCACCCGATACTGCTAGCCAAACGGTCGCATCTGTCTTTATTATTGTGTCGGCACTGACATCATCTCATCTACCACGACTCGGGTCGTGACCGCCATGGTGTCGCAAAAATTTGTTGTCACCGTTGTCTTCAATGGGGGAGTATGTACAGTGTGTTTTTAAATGGATGTTGTTCATCGTTGTTAAAGTATTGAAAAATGTAAATATTATTTCGCTTAATGTCCGCCGTAATATTTTGCTAATCAACTCCATTAATAGGTTTTCGAGATATGTTATTGATAATAACAGATAATTGTAGTTGATCGATACGGCGCGCGCGGACTCGCTAGTTAGGTGTGGAACGGCGGTGTACCTGAGTCTCGCACGTCGTTCGGCCTTCCGATCGTCCGTTCGTTCGTGTGTAATCGTTTTGTTTATGTTGTTTTATGTTGAAATATACGTTGAGGTTTTATTATCATTAGTTTGATTTTTTTTTTATCAGTGAGCTTCCTAGCACTTAAAGTATAATAGTGAAAAAGTCGCCAAACAGCCATATCTAAATTTAGAATTTTATTATGAAATAAAGTGCTCTCGATTTACATAATAAAACTTACTTATAAGGTATTTTACATATACATATAAATAAAGAATATAATATTGATACGTTACCATATCGAATAACGTTATCATCCTTATCTAAGATAAATTTGGTTCTTGTTAACATAATATCTTAGATTTAATGACATAATATTGTATTTAAACGTCTACATTTCTAGTAATTAAATCCGTGTTAAGTATTATATTATGATATTTGATACACTCAAAAATAGCTTAAGTCCCTACGTTCAAAACATTATTATTTATCATAAAATATTTTAAATTAAATACAAGGCAAATCGTAATTTTGCCGAGTATTTTTAATGTTTTAGACCAACCTTTAGTATAATGTTCGTGCAGCAACGTATGATAAAAAGTAAAGGAGTTAAAATTGTGTAATACTTGTTTGCGACAACATGCAAGTAAACTTGTGTACATTTCGTAATTATATAAAATGTTTGAAACTACACAACCCACTTGCATTATCTAAGGAGGATAGAAGTAGAAGAAAGTTTATGTAAAGATCATTTCGATGAATTTGTAACAAGTGACAAAAATGGTAGGTTTGTTGTTTAGTTGACGTTACACAATGACGTATCAAAGATAGGTTTGTCATATGAAATAGCAAAACATAAATTAATCACGTTAGAATGGCGATTAAAAAATAATGTAAAACTAAATAATTTAACATTTATGACTAAGTAAGAACAACTAGGTCATATGGAGCACGTTAACAAAGAACAGATGAATATAGTTATTATTTGCCACATTACGCGATAATAAATGAAAATATTTCGATTACAAAATTGCACGTAGTCTTTGATGCATCGTGTAAAACGTCTTCATGTACAAGTCTAAATGACGTTTTATTAAAGCTATATACATTGTTAGTAACAAATAATTTCTATGAAACATAAACGTTTTTTTTTCATCTAGTATGTTATAAATCTTTTTAAGTATACATTTATGTTTATTTCACTAAAATAATTCCTTGTAATAGTTCTGATAAATATAAAGTATACTATAAATTATAATACAACCATTATTAAAACATAATATTTACTTGATGTAAACATTTTTTTTTTTTTTTTATCAATAGTTAGGTAGATAAATATAACGATTTTTACCGGATTTAGAACGATAAGGTAAGATAATAATAGTTATGTAAACGCACATACTCTATAATTTGATAACGAATATTGGATAATAAAGTATCAGACTCTGCGAAACTATTGGCACCACTTAACCTATATATGTTTTTAAGCGATTATACCCTTCTTTCGTTAGAAACAAATTTCAAAACTACATTGATGCGTTGTACTGAAGCAAAACGGATGCAGGATGCACATACAAGAAAAATGTTACACAGCAATAACAGCAGATATCGAATTCCACTGAATAAACCTTTTGAACCAATAATATTATGCGGGTATACTAAGAAAAAATAAATATCAGAAAGACAACATTCCAAGCGATCATTCTCACATTTACAGTATAGACAATATATATGGTTTACTATAATATAATATTGTTAGGAGATGCTAGCAATTGATTTTTTAATAATTAATAGTAAATGTACACCTATACTCTGTTCCATCTAAGAGTAAACCGGGCGGCGACCAATTTTCGTCAGGCGACGCGCATCCACCTCCAAACGTCCGGCCAGGGTCAGATATTTGCTGGCCGCCGTCAGCAACAACACACAACTCTAACGCTGACCCGATATCTAGTGTTTACCTACTGGAAACAATACAGTGTAAATTGAAATTATACTTCATGGATCATCATGTTTACTTTAAAACAATACTAGATGGCATGTCGGCGCAGCTTGATTTTGTGCTTAGGAGAGGGAAAATTGGCCCGACGATTCGTCAAAATCGTCAGTCATGATGCACGAACGCGGTTTACTCTTAAATTGGAACAGAATATAGAAGAGTTGCGAATTAGACAATGTTGTTATAGAGAAAAATATAAAATTAAAATAATTTAATTTAATTATTATTTACTTTCTGCAATACGATTTTGAATATTTTCTCCTATTTTGTTATTTTATTTAATTCAAAATCAAATATTAATTAGTATTTGCATGTTTTAATAAATAATACAAAATTGAATAATAACTTCTACTTCAATATAATATTATAGTTAATACTTATCAATTATTTTATTTCTACATGCATAAATTATACTTTAATTCAACAATTATTAAATAACAAACATAATACATTTTAATATAATTGAATCAATACTATGTTTATGCTGTCACTACACAATATGACGACTAAAAGTTTTTAATGTTGTGTTTCATACAGATTACATCAAATATTACATTTATATCAAATATGTTTGGTCTCTCATAGAAATAATTAATACTTAAATTCACATTTTTGTAAAAATAAATTAGATATTAAATACGTACTTGCAATCTTAATATTTTCATTATAAATTTCTCTTATTAATTCTATAATGAACACAATAATAGTTGTTTTGGTATATTTTAAATGTTTATAACCATTATCATATTTTATATTATAATTTAATTTAGTTACCTTCCAAAAACATAAAAACGTATGCTGTGTATTCTCTTCTACTTTCTAAAAAAATATAGGCAAATAATTTTTTGAAAGAATCATAAACTATATTTTTATTTAACCTGAAATATTAAACTGTTGAACTATTTTCATATCATATCAATAATCATTTATAAACTAAACATAATTAACATAATTTAATTAACATAACATAACATAATTTGTATATCTAAGAATACGTAAAATAAATAGTAAATATATTTATGATGTATTCAGTATTGATTACCATGTAAACGATATTTAAACTGTTTTTGCTAAAACATTTGACTCTGTTTACATAACGCACTTATAGCATTGTTTGAATCTATAGAGATTGTTTTCCTTTATATATTAATCTTGGTATTATCTTGGTTTCTATCATATTTTTCAAATATACCTCATTGGGTTTAACTTTTGGGTTCCAAATCTTATATATTTATAGCTTTCTTGGGAGTCCTCCAATATAGTTACCTGTCTCTATCCTCTTATTGTTCGTAAAGAGAGTCTTGACTGAACCTCTCCACCGAAAGATAATTTGTTTTGCTGATAATATTAAATTATTGTCTAAAATATATATTTTAGAGTATTGAAGTGAAATGGCAAAGGATATGAATAGTCTCTCAACGTTCACATATGCAAATCAATAAACTATTGTAGGTCTTGTTCCTGCTTAAATTTGCATAATCAATTAATGGGATTATTCCTCATTCATTGATACGATGATCCCGTGATCGTGGATATGTCATTACTTCTAACTTAAGCACATAAGCTCACATAGACGATGCAATATGCAGAGCCTTTAAACTATCATGTTTTATAAATCTCATTACCAATTAAAGACTTGAGTAGCCACTGCAAGTACAATACTTATCACTGAAGAATGGAAAGGTCACAAAATCTTTCAATTAAACTTTAATGGATTTACTATTCAATATTCAAATCACTTAAATCAACTTAAATTGTGACAAACAAATATGCTATACACAAAAAACCTTCTTAATCTTTAAATGTTTACCAACATGTAACATTTCATTTGTAGTGGCCATGGATGTAACTAAGGAAGGGAGCTTGGAAATGCTTAGTCCTACGTTAACCATTTTTAACCCTTCCTATAATATTCAATTAGTTGTAGTTTTTGTATGTGTGATGATTAAAACTTTTATATGTTATTAAGCCTAAGTTTTTCTTACTAAAAAAGATACGTTAAAAATGTTTATAAATATTCAAATCAAATATTTTATACAGACTTGAGTAGTCATTGAAAGAAAATACTTATCACAGGTCAAAACCAATATAAAATATGGTTCTGGTTCTTGGAACTCTTCTCAGCAGTATACAAATAAGTGTAATGAATTGTGTTTGTTTTCCAAAAAATAAGACAAATGTTGAAAAATGTGTTACATTTATTTAGCATAATTGTAATTTAAATGACTTACCGTGGGGAATATCTTCAAAATCTATAAAACAAATTTAATTTAAATAAAGGGAATTTCTAATTATAATAAACATTCAAAAACAATTTATTGTAAATTAGAATAAAATGTTGTAGCATTAGTAGGACGAATGAACCTCATAATCATCTATATTAATCATTCAAAGTTATTGAAAATAAATCTAAATGTTTCAGTTTTGTATTATGGCAAATAGAATAACAAGAATAATTTGTATATCATCTTATTCAAAATAAAATTAAAATAAATTAAATCATCTTCAGAACTTCAGACTTCAGAATCGAGTCCTTAGATGACGACTGTGTTATATTATAATTTTTTTAAGCTGAATTAATACTCAAATAATATTTGGTACACTAAACTATGTAATTATATTTATATTAAAAAATATATAATGTAAGTTTCTAAAAATTGAAATATATATTATTACTATAATCATAAGTTTAAGTAATACATATCAATACATCAATACTTAAGTTTGTTTATCACTTATATAAGAGTAAATATTAGATTTTATAGAAAAAAATAATATATTCCCGGTTTGATTGACTTCTTAAAAATATCTATTTCTTTTTGTCATATTATTTTATATAATTATTGTTTAAACTAATTATATATTTAACTTCGTAACTACTAATAGTTCATATTGTCCTTAAAATATTTGTTGTCATAAAAATGCATTTATTTTGGATTATTAGTATTATCAAAAATAGAAATAATACATTTTTAAAAATAAAAACAAACTACAAAACAAATCGTAAAAATATATAATTGAAAACCACATAGATTGTACGATTTATATTAAAGTAGTAAATAACGTTATAATAAGATAATACCCAGATAAATTGCATTTGATATACGATTGCCTACTTTTACTTAATATATAATATTATTTTTATTTATGATTTATAGAAATAATAAGTGATATATGTTATTCGGTTAAATTATTATGGACAATGAAATGTACATTGTACATGTACAATAAAAGGCTATCCTAAAAAACTGCGAAAATATACAAAAAAAAATTCCAATTAACCATTTAAATCAGAATAATATAAATCGTGAACATTGTTTACTACATTTTTACTGAAATGTAGTAGCAAAAAGAAACTTTCTGTTTCATACAAATCCTAGCTATGATCGTAAATATATATTATACGATTGTAGTAAATATTTGGTACATAAATTTGATGTTTTATACATGAATAAGTGTGAAAAAAAATGTGATTTAAAATATTATGATGATACTTTAGATTTTGAGCGAAGTTTAGAATGTATTTGTTTTACAATAATGTTCTTTTTCTGTTTTTCAAAACATTTTTAGGTAGAAATAATGGTCCGATGTATATAATGATATTTAACATTAAATATTAATTTTATTATTTAAATTATCTTCATCTGGTAATAGAGAAATTATATAATTATGATTAAATATCATTAAAAAAATGACATAAGAGCACGAATTAATAAACATTTTCATTTTTTAAATGTTAAAAGAAAATATGTGTTCAAACAAAAATAATACTAAAAACTGATTTAAGAAAAACAGTTTTCAACATTTTAATAACTTTCGATCGTGTAAACATGAGGTTAATTTATTCATAAAGCTGTTTTCACGTACCTATTAGGTACTTATTTACTCAAACGTATTACATTGTATCACATTAGTAGCTAAAATATAATTGATGTGAAAATATTCTACATTTTGTAATAAAAAATTAAAAATAAATGCAATATATTATTTACATCAGAAATATATTAAACAGCAGAATTTAGTTTAAGGATAATACTTTTTTTTTAACTTAATAATGATATGGAACAAACTAAATCAAATTATATGTGGTTCGTAACACACACATATAAATAAAAATTAAATCTGAGTCACCTGCAAATTTAACAGGACAATTATTTAGACAGTAAGAAAATGACGGTAGTGAACGGTAGCGTGAGAGAAACAAAACGCAACATTTAGAAATATTCAAGCTCAGTTCAGGAGTGTCGCTCCAAATAATAAAAGGACATCTGGATGTAATAGGTTAGGTTAGGTTAGGTTAATAAATTGATCAAATCTTTGTGCAATGAGATACAATTAAATAAATAATGTTGTGATATTATGCAACGTTCTATTATGTAAGATTAAGCACATGAAAACAAATGAAGTCATTTCATTATAAACTATGAAAAATCAAATTTTTGACCGGCCCATATTGATAAAATATACTTGGTCTATGTTTATAGCCGCCCAACATGTTTTATATTTCAAAATACTTGAAAATGCGGCTAAATACATTTACCAAAACCTTTCAAATGACGCCACATTATTTTATACAGGGGGGTTAAAATACATGCTACTTCAGCCTAATCACAAACGATTTGGCAATTTATTTATTTAATTTAAATATTGGGTAAATTATTTTAGAAGTATAAATAGTGTATTGATTAACCATGATATATAACAATAATTGAAATGATATTATTCGATTTTTACATTTTACTATGTTTCTAAAATGTATTGAAACCCATTATGTTTAATACATAATTAAATACATTTATTTACTACCAAGTTGCCTATAACAATGACTCGAAAACGCAAAAACATGTTTACAACTTATAGAATCAACAACTGCAGTCTGCACATTATAAATAAGCAAATAAACGATTCGTAATTAAGAAATTATATGTTTACTCTAAGTTGCAATATTTTCCTAATTAATTTGATACTGCAGCACGATCAACATTCAAATGATATTGTACTTATTATTCGTAGATACATACGTTATAATCAGTGGCGCCATTTGCTGAGGAGCAGGATGGGACACGGCTCCCATTTTTTTTTACGTATTTCATCGCGCCAGTACAAAATATACAAATACCACCTTCATATTGTAAAATAATATTGGTTACAATTATTTAAATAAGAAATATAATGTAATATAGTAGAATTCATTGAAACGATCATATTTCCGTGTTATGAACGTTCCATGTTCAAAAGATCTAGTTTCGTTTCCCGTTAACTTACTACAATAAGAACTTAGTCCAGAACTTCGTTGATTATTCAAGGAAAGTACTCATTACAATTTTAATTCCTCCTTTAATTATTATTTAATTCTGATTTACTGTAGATAATTCCAATTTTTAATTAATAACAAAATAATTTAAATGAGTAACAATAAAATTTCTTAATTGTTTTAATAAACACAAAATATCATACAATAGTACATGATAATATAATATAATAGGTTTCAAAATTTTAGTTTAATTTTAATTTCTAAATATTTTTTAAATTTATATAAAAAATTAGGAATTACTAATAGTATTAGGATTTGTGATTCTCGTTCACAATTCACCTACCATTAAAAAATAAAATGCGTTAACTTCTTTCGATATTATATTTTGAAAATGAAGTAGTTCCTAACTTCAAGACTACAAGAAAAAAACTCGTTCCTTCTTAACACTGTAATTTATGCGTTTTCATAACTTTTCTGTTAGCTATTTACAATATTATTGTGAACAAATTTTTGTGTAATGCAACACAATCAATGTTGTGTTTTTATGAATCGTTGTCTTTATATAAGACGAAATATAAATAGTACTTTGAGAATTAAAAATATCTAACAAAAATAGTATTTTAAATATTTACCTTATTGAACATTTTTTAACTTACTCTTATAAAAGTTATACACATGAAAACCGATCACTTCATTTCACTATGTACTAAGATAAGGAAAACTTTTAACCGGTCCAAAATTATATAATATACTTGGTCTATTTTTATAGTGGTACAACGTGATGTATAACAAGGCACGTATAGCATTTTATAACTGCCTAAAAATACTTAAAAATTCTAGGGGTACGGGTAAAAACATTAACTAACACCTCCAAAATAATGTCCTTTTATTTATACCGGGGGTTTAAAATACATTCTACATCAGCCTAATCACAAAAGATTTGGTAATTAATTAATTTAATTTGTATTTATTAGGTAAAACATTTTTTAACATAGAAGTATAAATAGTGTATAAATTAACCATAATAAATAAGATTATTTAAATGATATTGTTCGATTTTTACATTTTTCCGTGTTTCTAAAATGAATTGAAACCCATTATGTTAATACATTATGTATAATATTTATTACACACCAACTACCATGTTGTCTGTAATAATGACTGGAAACCGCAATAACATATTTACAATATTTAAAATCAACAATTTCAATCTACTCATTATAAATGAGCAAATAAACGATTTATATATATTAATAATAATAATAATAATAATAGCCGTAGCCGGTATATTATTATCTAGAGTACAATTACCTATAATATATATATAATAAATTAAATTTCAATATATAGGTAATTTCTTAAAATACGATACTATCGTAACGGTAGCAGAATTAAAAGATAAAATGCGGGATTTCCATTTTGAACGTCCATCGGTCCTCAGAGAAATTAGTGGTTTTTTATCATTTATATTATCGCCTCACTATTATATTATACCTATGACCTACCCAGTCTTGTAAAAAATACTTTTGAAAAAGTATTTTAATACTAATATTTAAATTGGAATAAATTTATATTCTAAATACTTTTAAAATACTCAAAAAAAAAAGTATTTTATAAATACTTTCAAAATTTTAAAGTATTTGAATAAAAATACTCTTTCGTTAATATTAAATATGTTAACTAGTGTTTAAAAAAGTAGAAAATATCTACTAAGTTTACCCAATTGAATATAACTAATAGTTACTTTACATAAAAAATACTTGTTATTTTCATAACCTTCAGTCCTAATGTACATTACAATATACATTTCTAAAAAATGGAAAGGACATGTGTTAAAATTATGAATTTTTTATAGTAGCTTAATTTTATAACGAATAAAAATAAAATGCAAAGGAAAAAATATTTTGGTGCCTATTTTAATACAAATATTTTTTTTTCGTATTAAATACTTTTAAAATGTATTAAAAATACTAAAAAAATGTATTTAAAATACCGAAAAATACTTCAAAATGCATTTAAATATTAGTATTCAAATACTTTTATTCGAATACTTTACAAGACTGGACCTACCTATGTTACAATATATACTATATAGAAAAAATTTGTTTTAATTTAATCATAATGATTCTTCAATCAATGTTCATTTTCGTGGTCTACGAGATATATGTTATCGTATAGGTTAACTGTTATTTACGTTATAATTTTATTTGTTTTTTATATTATTTGTGTTTTAATAGTTTATTTTATATCTACTGCAATTTGAACAAAACGATTCGTAACTATTGCTTAATGCTTACACTATTATATGCTAATTGTTAATCGTTTATATCTCAGAGGTGTATATATTACGGACAAAGTGGAAAATTCGGGCATTGTACACATTTACCGAGGTATATTGGACAAAATAAATTGTGAAATATTTATACAAAATATACTGCATAATATATTATGTTTTTATTGCAAATTATTAATATTACATTATTATACATAATTAATAACCATTAAATGATAAATTAGCTTAAATGATAAAAAAAAAAATTAATTATTTGAAATAAATGTATAATTTAAGCTAATTTATCATTTGATGGTTATTAATTATGTATAATAATGTAATATTAATAATTTGCAATAAAAACATAATATATTATGCAGTATATTTTGTATAAATATTTCACAATTTATTTTGCCCAATATACCTCGGGCATTGTATACATTGCCCGAATTTTCCACTTTGCCCGTAACATATTATAGTACGTCTGCTATATAGGAGTAGTGCTGATTGTGTTGGTGGGGATGATGGAAGTGGTGATGTTGATTATTGAACTAACATAAATGCTCGAAATCTGTTAATATTTGAGAAGCACAATTATCTATATGTGGTTAAATTTTTGGGGGTTTTAGATTTGGTGGTAAGTATTTAAAGAAAACAAAAAAATAAATTTTAGTTCCATTTTAGTTTTCATTCAACTGTTGTGTAATTTACAATCTTTTAAAAGTAGATTGAAAAAAAAAAAACGGGAAGGTCAATTTAGAATGTTCCTCCTTCGTTCCTTCGGTCCACGTAGAAATTAGTAATACGATTCTGAGCGAATTTCAATATATTACAATATAGTATTCTGATAATACATTCCAAAATTTTACCACGAATATAAATTACTTATGTAAATATTCAAAATAAATTTCAAGTCCCTCCGATTAAAACTCAATTAGTAATCAAGAAAAAAAAAATTTAAAGTAACGGAAACAGTAATTTTGCCAATTTTCCGCTTCTCAAGGAAAAACTTTTGGGAAATTCAAAAAATGAGCTGAATAAAGTACCAACTAAATAAAATTTGATATAGAAAAGTATCCTTTTTGTGGTAATCGGACCATTATTTCTACCCGAAAAAAGGTTTTTATAGATCAGAAAAAAAAAAGAAAAAGCCAATAATAAAAATTGCCGATTTTCCACATTTTAAGGAATAACTTTTGGGAAACTCGAAAAATGAGCTAAATAAAGTATCATCTAAATAAAATTTGGTATAGAAAGGTTCCCTTTTTGTGGTGATTGGACAATTATTTCTACCCGAAAAAAGGTTTTCATAGATCAGAAAAAATAAAAAAATAGAAAGCCTATAAAAAAAATTTGCCTTTTACAATTTTCAAAATATTTTGTAAAAATATTAAGTAATACAATTTTCAAACAGATAATCTCAAAATTGTAGGTAATATTAATTTTTTTGGGGAAAACATTCAAAGCTTTATATTTTTCCAAATAATTAACTATTCCGTTCCAAAATTTTACCACGCTTGTAAATAACCTATATTAGTACTCAAAAAATGTTCAAGTCCCTACTATTAAAACTTAATAAGCAATCACGAAAAAAAAAATATAATTAAAAGCGTATAAAAAATTGCCAATGTTCCGCTTCTTAAGGAAAAACTTTTGGGAAATTTTAAAAATGAGCTAAGTAAAGTACCAAGTAGACAACACTTGCAAACGAATCATATGCTATACGTGATAAAACATCTTTGTAGAAACAATACATTCCTCTATCTGCTCAGAATGCCTAGTTGTGTCTAGTAGATGCTTAACAATTTGTATAACTAATATTGTTGTAAAATGTATTTTAACTTTTAAGAAACTAATATTCTATACATATTTTGTATTACTATCTGTATTGTGAATTTTGAATTTTAACAATATATATTAATAAAAAAAAATAAAAAAAGATTAATTTACTATGAATTATTATTTAAAAAATGTATATAAAGCTATAAAACTCATAACTCATATATTTGTAATAATATATTCAATATAATATGAATATACATTGATGTGTTACAATATATTGTATTAATATTATGGTACAATAAAAAAAAAACCTGAAAAGATCTATTTCACATCATATATAAAGAATGTCGTCTATACAAAACAATGTAAATCGGCTGAATATCTATTTTTTATTTTTGAGATAGTTATTGTAAAACATAAGTATTATTCTGTCCAATAGATGTTGAATTTAATCTATTCAACGGTCTTGGATTTTTACTAGTGCTTCGCAGCAGCGTGATTTTTGGCATTCAGAACCACGACTGCGGCGCTACCTAGATGTCAATGACTATAGAAACATGATTTTTGGTATCTAGGACCATGATCGCAACGCCGCCTGGATGCCAATGACTACGCTAGTATTTTACTGATTAAAATGATTTTTATCATTTTAGTTAATAAACAACAGTTAAATAATTAGAAGTGAAAGGATTTTAAATTTTTAATTATATACCTATAATTGATTGTGTTATTAAATGTACATTCTGCGATAAAACATTTTCTCAAAGAAAGAGCCTTTATGTTCATCGTAGAAAATTCCATGACACTTAAAGAATTTGAATATGTACTTTTCAGTGTCAAATTTTCATTCAAATAGTGATTAAAGTATTACAAAACAAACAAAAATAATATGCCCTTATGGAACTTGTCATGAAGGAACATTATCATTGTTCGTTTTGTAATATTTTTATCAATGTTTAAATGAACATTTCTAATATAAACATTTAAAAAAGTTTTTGAAAATTGATACACATCAAATTAATATTGATTTAGGAGCACCAAGCCATGAATATATATTATTTAAAGCAATTAGTTAATCATTTATAAATATCAGAATGCATCATTTTTAAAAATAATTTAATATGCGTGAGATACTTAAACATAAATCATCTTTGAGAACAAAATTGACAAAATTGATTTTATTTATAAATTATTACCTTTAATTTAATTTAATTATTATTTATTAACGATTAAATATTTTAAATGACTTATTTGCCATAAGAGATATTATATTATTTATGTTTTAATTTTTCTATTGACTGACATATTAAATTTTAATAATATAAATTATTATATTTATTTTTATGCTATAAACGTACGCATTAAATTTTAATTTTTAATATTTTACTATTTATTATTATATTATATTGTTGTTAAATGTGTTTGTTTTCATTAAATAATGGAAATTGAAATGCAATATTGGTACCTAATATGACATTATAGGATCATTTATCCTCGAAATACTTGTTAAAATGTTAAAAATTTAAAATGCGTAATTTTTTTGCTAAAGATATCTAGATGGTTATGCTTATGACCTATGAAAACTCAATAAAATACTAGCGTACTCATTGACATCCAGGCGGCGCTGCGGTCGTGGCTCTGGATGCCAAAAATCATGCTGCTGCGAAACTCTCGTAATAATTCAAGACCGTGGAATAGATTAAATTCAACATCGTGATAACATCCAGCAGTATCAATCGAGTGGTATAAATGTTTTGATTACGAATCATTTGATTATATTTATCATTCAGTAAATTTTAGACTTGTCCAATTTTGTGGTGGCGGAGACGTTCTTTAGTTTTTAGTAGTAACTTTCTTATAGTTTCTTACAGTTGTAGATTTAGTTCGGCCGTAATGTCGCGTTCTCATCGTTTCGGCGTTTCACATTTTTAATGGTTTGGCTTTTAATAAACAGAAACTGTTTCAAACGCTCACGGGAGTTTTATCGATTATAATATAACAAATCGGCCATCGTGTTGCTAAGTTATGTTCCACTGTTTTGAAACGTAATATTCTCTTCGTGCTCGCGTCCGTGAATTTCTCTACCTACGTACTTTAGTCATTTCGTAATTGATTCACGCGGAGATTGACTTTCCAAAAATGGACCACACGGATTACGCCGAAGGTAATAATAACGTTTTCGTCGCACGTATTATTATTAACAATACAATAATATGATTTGGGTATAAATCATCGTGTTTGTCGCATAATATCTCTAGACACCAAAGTGACGTTTCCGAGATTTTATACTCGGATGTTTTTACAACATGACACAGCTGCGAATTTTATACATTATAATTATTATTTTTTCTAGACAATTATTGATAAACTGTTTTGGAAATGAATAGAATCCAAGGTCGATTTCATCGAGCAGTCTCTACACGTTCCACCGTTCATCTATTACGTTTGTATTCGACACGTAGGTTGTCAATATTCCATTTGATTTCTCGTTGTACCTATATTATTTTATTTGTCCGTCAGTTTTATATTTTTTTCGTTTGTTTTTTTTTTTTGCTCTAAACTATCAAATTAGTCGTTTTGCTTCTGGTCATTTACATACCTACATCATTATATTAATTATTGTAGTTAACATATCAAATTATTGTCATTTAGACAATTATCTAATCTAAAATATCATTTTGCATGGATTACCTGAATATACTAATGTATCTAATTTGTTTTAGTAGTTGAAAACTTAACATTAAATTTATAAATATTAAATAACATTATTAAATATTGAAATTATTAATATCTTTTACATATTTGACTCTGTTGTTAATGTTAATATATAGGTTCCTTAATATAGTTTAATTCAAAATTGATAATTATTCACATTATATTTTATTGTGTATACTTATCAAAATATTATAGTACTTAAATTAAATTAAAAATAATATAATATAACTACAGACTATGTTAGTAGTACTAATTTTCTTTTCTTAATTATTGTTGAATAACCATATTTTATTACAATTAAATAATTTAAAAATTGATAATATCTATAGGTACCTTAATTTATTATATAACTCTCTCTAGGTTAGTAATACCTACCCATTATAAAATGTAGAGATTTTCTAAAATATGCTGTAAGAAATTGTTAAAATAAAAATTTTCTTATATGAAAGAAACATCTAAATAGTTAAAAGTATATTTCGAGGTATGTTTTATTAAAAAATTATAAAATTCCATGTACTAAAAGAAGGTGTAAACATCTACCACCCATATTTCCCTATAAATACGCCCCTTATGTTGTGCATATTACTTTTTATTTATTTTATTTTAATTTGTTGCCTGTACGTATAATTCATGATAACCTATTATAAAATATTGTATCAAAAACTTTTAATTATTAATTAGGTGGATATTTTTAAAAGATAATAAGACAGATGCCTCTAAAACTTGGTGATAAGACAAATAAGACATCTTATTGTTTTTAGAATTTAAAGTTTTATATAATTATAATATGAATATATTTTTTTTGGTATTTCCTTGCGTATAAAAATTTGTTATTATTAATTAATACAGTAGACAATTCAGATTTAATATTATTATGTATGCTCAATGCTAATAATATGATTGCATATTTATAATATTATAAAATTGTGTGTTAGCTTCTACTTATAATACTTTTCGAGCTACCTTTAACAATTATTTTAAAAAACTTCAAGTTTGATATTTGTGTTACAATATTTCAGTTAATTATGTATAATATACTTAATATTATCTGGTTCATAACACTGGTTTAATCTAATTTAGCAAATCTAACGCAATATTTTATTCTATTCATATTTGTCATTTATAAATACAAACATAATGCAACCACTCACTACTGTCTTATGTAATTATTTCATTTTATAGATATTTATATTTAAGTAGTCTTAATTATAAAACTGCTTAGATATTACAAATTTGGAGATTTATAATAAAATGTAGGTATTTGTTATTATTTATATAGATATAGAAGTTTTGCTAAGAATTAAGATCAAGTACCTAACAATTTATAGTACCCAATAATTTGAATACATGCTAAAATTGTTGTAAATAATTTTTACTCTAATATACATTTTTATTGTTACAGAATTTCCAAAAGAAAATGAATTTATAGAACTTTTACCATGTATAACATGTAATCGTTCATTCCGTCCATCATTATTACAACGCCACGCAGATATATGTATGAAAAACGCTAAAAAGAAAAAAGTAATATTTGATTCATCTAAACAACGTAGAGAAGGAACAGATATGGCTGCATATTTACCACAATTGAAAAAGACCCAAGATGCTTATATTAATGTAGAAAAACCAAAGAAAAACTGGAAAGCTAAACATGAAGACCTTATTAGAGCTGTAAAAGCAGCAAGAGGTGAAAAAGTTGATGAAAAGTTTCTGCAGACTAAACCTATTGATACTGAAGCTTGTCCACATTGTGCACGCAATTTTGGACCAAAATCATATGATAGACATGTAGAATTTTGTAAAGAAAAATCTCAAAGAATATCTACAGCACCAGTTATAAGCCAGTTAGCTAAAGAACGTCTTGAAGCAAGAACCAAAGTAAGTGTATTTAATTAAAATCATAATTGACCAAAAAAATATAATATATTTTTCTCAATAAAACATATTTTAAAAATTTTAATTGATTAATTTTTAGTACCGAGCACCTCCGCTTAAGTCACAACGAACAGTAACCAAAGAAAAATATTCACCAAAAATTAAATGCTCTTCTCAAGACATTTTAAGTGGTTCAATAAAAATGATACAACCATTGAAAAATGTTAAAAATTTAACTCCCTCATCAAATAGAAATTTGTGTAAGTGTATAAAATTTTCTTGGTAAAAACTGAGTATTAATTGAAATTAATATTTAAATCAATATATTATATATAATAATATTATTTAAATATGTTTATATTTTAAGCATCAATGGTAAACAATTTTAATGCCATTAAAGATCTTATAATGTAAACTAATAGAATCAATAAAAATGTGTTTTACTTATAAAGTAATTTGTTAATACTTTATAATAATATGTATTTGAATATATTTAAAAATTTAACCATTTAAGTTTAATAAAAATAATTTAGTAAATATGTTTAATATTTTACATTACTATTTAACCATATTCCATTTTAATTAATGAAATTTAAAAAAAAAACTTTAATTTGGAAGTTTTCCAAGAGGCAAGAACTATAATAATAATATTATATATCATGGACTATTGAAATTTAAGAACACAAATTATTTCAAGTTTTTAAATATAGGATACATTGTTTGTATTTCTTATATTTAGATATTTATATTTTTAATTTCTCCTTATATGTAAAATCTTTAAGACCACATGTTATTATAAAAGATGACTATACTATTTAATTATAGAATTCAATCATAAACTGTTGACAAAAGTTATATTGAAACATATTATATATGGGTATATAAATGGATTTTGAAATACATTTTTTAATTTGTAAATATTAAATAGTTAAAGTTTATATAGTTACTAAAATAAAACAATAGTATTAATAGAAAAAATTTAAATATTAAAATAGTCCAATAATATAATATTTTATTTTTTTAGCCAATATTCCGCGTCAACTTTCAGTAACAAAAAAGAAGGATCAAACTTTCAATGGGTGAGTGATGTTAATATTAAATATTTTATACAATTTTATTTTACCAAATTAAATTTTTTCAGGAATAGAAGTGCCATATACTTACCTAAAAAACCAGAGATGAAAAAAGAAACAACTATGAAGAAATCTGATTCTTCATATATCATTGGTACTCAAAACAAAGTAAAACAAGAAGTTATTAAAACCATCAATAATTGTGATAAAAAAAATATATCAAAATCGTGAGTGGAAATCAATTAATGTAAATTGATTTATAAATAAGCTGAATATTAAATGAGAGTTCAGGCTACAATCATTTTTAATTAGGATATTTAAATATTTAAAATATATATGAAATTATTAATTATAGTAGTACAATAGAATCTGGAAAAAATTAAACATTCAAAATATTAAATAATAGATTAATATGTTATAATTGAATATTATATTATATATATAATACTATATTATAGTTAAAATTATATTATGGTAATTAACTAGTTTGATAATAACTATATTTAATAACATAATGAAATGGATAAAATATTGTTCAACAATATTTACTAGATATCATTATATATAGTTTATCTATTAAATTTTGTTATAAAATAATTTTCTTTTTAAATTGAATTTTGCTACTTCAGTTTATTATAGAGTATAATTTTACTTTAAAGTTTTAGATTTTTAATAAAATAAAATATGAGATATTATTTTTTCTCAACTTGAAAGTTGAAATTATTATAAATATTAAATCTAACTCGTTATAACATATCAATATGTGCTTATTTTGGTCTAAGAAGCTGTGTAATTATAGACTATTTTAAAATATTTCTTATACAAAATAAATAATTTAATTTTTATGAATAAAACTCAATTTATCATTGTAATTTGTTTTATAATGATAATATTCTATTTATTTCATAATTAACCAGTTTATAATATTATTCTCAACTTGATATGATTAGCCTTAACAGAAAAACATACTAAACAATATTATTATAAAGTTATGTAATATTTAAAAAAAGTATTAATGTTAATAAATAAATTATTACGTGTAGAATCAACCAAAATTGCGTAACAAATAAAAATAGTGTAATGAATACTACAAGAGAATTACCGTATTACCTGGTCTGGCTGGTAAGTTCTATAAATATAAATATAGTTCTATTACAAAATATAGGTTATTTATCTAAAACATTTTTCGATTTATCTTCCGTTTATTATATTAAGCTTGGAAGAATGGAGTTATAGTAATATAATAATAGAAACATATATTTTAGCAGGAACTATAATGTATAGAATAAAAAATAAAACTCTTCTATAAAACCGATATTATTAATATTATATCTATTCAGACAGTTTTTCCTAAATTTGAAATATCTTATCTTTTTTTTACTAAAATCCATGATAATATAATCAATCATAGTGTCAATCGTACTGCTATATATGTAACATATGTAACATATTATGTTTGAATAAAATTTAAAAAATTAAAACAACTTTTAAATTGTATCTAGTATTTCAAAATTATTAAGATTGCCGTTTGGTGTTTAATAAACAATAATTATATTAATTAAAGTTGTCATTAAAAAGTAAATAGTTTAATAGAACAGTTGATATGAGTGCAGATTAATAATAATACATTTCTAAATCAATAATGTAGTGTTTTTTCATGAATGTACAAAATATGCAACGCTAATTTTTATTATATTGTCTTGTGTATTTAAAATACATACAATTGCTGTTAGTTAAAAAATAATAAGAATATTCATATTTATTTATATTTACTTTATAGTTATATTATATTTAATAGCATACTGAGTTGAAATAATTTTGTTTAAATAATACTATTAAAAGTTGAAGTAGATATCCCATAAATATAATAGATACTTGTTTGTATCTTGCCAGCACAAAAATATATCGCCTTGTCACCAAACCGAAAAAATAATTTATCTCCCTGCCACATGCTGTTTGTCATTTGACAATATTTTACTATGATCTACCTAACTTACCTGTGACCCAATTATTGATTCTTAAGCCATTTTCTTTTCTGTAACTTTTTTTATGACATTGTTAATATGATCTCTTCGTTATCATTTCATGATTATTTTCACAGATACCACTAGTATTAATAATTTGTTTTAAATTTTATTCAAGTATCTTTATTGTATATAATAGTGGTTAATAAATTAAAATTCATATTGATACTTGAAAAATGTGTTATATACTAAACTACTAACGTCTAACACTACCAATAACTTACTAAACTGTAAAAAAACAAATCTTTACTGCATAATTATTATTGTGCAGAGAATTATTAAGGTTTTAAAACAATTACAAATTATACCTATATAAATCTAAAATAATGTTTTTCTGTTTCATTCTATAAATAGTAATAACCATAATATTATTACACATATTATCAAAATCTTCGATGGTAAATGAGCATCAAATGACAACCCGCATATGGCAGGGAGATAAATTATTTATGGTTTGGTAAATAAGTTTTTCTTAATGCCATGGCAAGGCTTTAACAAACAAGTAACATATAATATAGTCTTATTAATTTAAATTTTTAATGGATAACTATGGAAAGGATTTAAATGCAAAACTCATTTTTTCTAGATGTTCTGAAACATTGCTTTCCAAACACAAAATTAATTTCATACATTAAAGAATTTAAAATTGAAACTTTTATTTTGAACATTTTTATATTTAGAACATTTAATGGCATATTTGGGGCATTATTTTTATTTCCTAGGTATTTTTCATTTATATAATAACAATTTTAAAAAATTATAAAGTTTGACAAAAATTTTACTTGTTTTTTTATTTTATAATTTTTTTTAAATTTGATTTTTAGGATAAAACGATCTAAAAATCAATTATCAATTTAAAAAATGAAAAATAGGAATATATTTGTATATATATATTTTTAATCAATATAAACTATACACTAGAGTATTATTATATAAATTTTAATGCTTTTTCTTAAACTTTGTAATACTTTTAGGGAATTTTATTTTATTTTAAACCATTTTTCTTGTTTTTAGAGTATTTTAAATATGGGCCTTAGTAAAACAAAGAAATTTAATAATGTAAAAACAAAAGAATCAAAAATTGTATTAATTGCAAATTCTATAATTATATTAATCACCTAGGTTACTATTTAACTACAGGAGACCGGACACTTATTTATTTAAAAAATAATGTTAGTTAAAGTTTGGTTTTAAGTTTCATTTATAGAGTTTAAATTTTAATATTCACCTATAATTTAAATTTAATATTTAAAACAATTTTTGATAATGTATTTTTAAATTAAATATATATTAACATCATATAAAGACAATTCATATAAAATTTTAATAGAAAGAACTCTATGACTAAATTCAGCTTATTTGAATTACAATAGAAATTTATTGCAACATTGGTTAATACTAAAAGGTCAGTTCAACAAAACAGAAATCATCTGATAACTGTGTCAACAATTTATAAAGTCATATATAAAAATAATTATTTCTATACATATCAAATAAAATGACAACTACTTTTACTGTTCACTTGAATGTTGTTAAATATAGTTTCTACTGTAGTTATTAATTTTGATAAACTATTAATATTTTTCTTTACTTTATTTAATTATTATTTTAGCCAACCCCATTTGGAAAGCTACAATCCTCATTTAGAAATCTACGATCCATTCAAATCAGCTGAAGAACAAATGAAAGAGCTTGAACTAGATATAGTTGATATTGGACTTAAAAACCCATTAAATTGTACTTCTTCAGATAATATTGATAACTTGAAAATTTCTCCAACATCTGCTTTTGTAACATATTCACCAGTATCGCCTTTAGCTGTATCCCCAAATAATATTAAAAATATATTTCCTGATCAGTATCAAACAACCACGAATCTTAACAATCATCCATTACATAGTTTAAGCAACTTAAGTTTGTGTTCCATAGTCAGTATTGAATCATCCGACTTCAATAATAAAACACATAGTGCTTTAGTGCGGGGTACAGAATTTTCAAAAAGTCCTTCCAAACGAGGTGTTTCTCATAATTCTAAAAAACACATAGCTATTGAAAATATGTTATATGGTGACAATGAAGAAAATAAACCAAATCTTAAATTTGACTTGGCTGAACAAGAGCTATTAAAATCTGTATCTGAATTTGAAAATTTATTGAAATTAACAGATGATGATGACATAGTTTCACCATCTTTGAATAGGACCTCTGCCCTTAGTATGATTAATGGGATACATTTCAATAGCAGTGCTGATTCGGCTTATGGAAGGTAAGGAGATGAGCGATCAATGGTGTTTCAGTTATCACGAGTCACTTGCACGGTTTGATCGGGTTTCATATGGAATCTGACACTTGCTGATTTTAGCCAAATTCAACCTAACACGGGTAGTTAACACATTAAAATTATTAACATATTTAATAATATAGCACTATAACACAAATTTATTTAAATTGACTTGCTTATTTGATCTGAAAATGAACAATTAGTGAGAGTATAATATTAGCTAATTAATTTTATAAAAAAAAAATTAATTCCTATGTTTTTAAACAAGTAATATTTTAATGATATGCTATTATTTACTGTTAAAAATCACAAGAGTTATTACATTTCATTAAACAACTAAATATCACATATTATTTTAATATGACTTATATTTTTGGCTTTTTTTATTCTAAATGTATTAATTAAATATAATTATGATCAACATTTTGCTTTTACAGTAACATAATAATTAATAATACATTTTTTTCATTTGATTTCTACAATAAAATTATTAAAGACTACCATTTTATATAATTCTACATACTTATAACAAATTTCTAAAAAAAATAATTTTAAATAATAAATAAATTGTATATCAACATATTTGTTATAATTTAATATATTTGTTTTTCATATTTTTAATGGGTGTTTTCTATTTATTTACAAATGTTTATGTATTATTTAATTTTGTATGCCAAATACTAAACTTATTCTTCATAAAACACATATTTATATTATATTTTATGTCACTCGTAATATAATAAAAAAATCTAATTAGACACTTATCATAATAGTTATAAGTTTTTATGTAGTTTTTTTATTACTTTAAAACAATTTTTGAAATTAATGTTTTCCTTTGAATAAATTATATTTTTATTTCAGATTTATTTGACAACATTGCTAGTCTTAATATTTTATCTTTAAATCAATTAATTATATTTAATATAAAACATAAATCAAAATTTCTCGAATTGTTTAATAGATATTATAAAAGTACATTAAAGTAATAATTTATTGTACATAATATATTATAATATAGAAATGTCTAATGGTATCAGAAATTCATAGACCATATTTTATTTAATTAATAATAATTGTATATTACTATAGTATATAAATAAATATTAACATGACATTATTTTAAATACTTATGTATAATTGTTTTAGCACTGCTTAATATTTGAGTGCTATTTAGAATTAAATTTGGTATTTCATATTGTAATACAATTTTAAGTATGATTTAACATAATATATACTATATAATATCTTTTGTTGGTTCATAGATATTAATTGTTATTATTATTTTTTTATACTTAGTTTGAATAGAAAATCGGAACAGATTGCAACTGAAAATTATTTAACACTTCTGAAGACTGCTAAATTTTGTCACGAGTGTGGATTTAAATATCCAATTGCTGATTTAAAATTTTGTACTGAATGTGGTATGCGGCGTATAGTTTCATGATAAAGTTATTTTATTTATATTTCATATTATCTTAATAAAACGCCAAAATTTACAAAATATTAATTTAGTTTAATATTAGCTGAAAACAAATTAGCTTAATCATTATTCAATATGACATGTAAAGTAGGTACATATATTTTAATATTTTTATACTTGTAATGAATAAGATAACAGTTTATCATAATTATTAAAAATTATATTATAATTGTGTTTAACCCCTGAGACTGATTTTTAAATTAAAATTAGTTTGAGTATAATTTGGCATTTTTTTATTATTTTAATTTTTTTATATCTTACTAATTTAACAAAACTAAAGTATTAACAAAAATATAATTTGTAATAAATACAACAAAATTATATGGCTAATTAAAATGTAATACTCTAGATTTAAAACAAAGTTATAATTGTTATGTATCTATTATTTATATAATTTATTCTTAATTGTTATTTTTTTTTTCTAATGTTTAAGTAGTTTATTTTTAACAAAAACTTAAAAAATAATAATACAACAAATTGTAAGCATTGTATTATATTTATAAAATGATTATGAATAGTTATTAAAATTTTACATTTTTAATTTATTAATATTTAATATTTTCTTATACTCCGTTATTAATTAATGTTAAATAATTTATATTGCTTATGTATATAATTATCATTATTATTTATTACCTTTCTTTCCCCCTAACTTATAAATATTAACATAGTTTGTTAAAATATCTTAAAGTTAATAGGTATTTTACCAGTTTAAAGAGAAAAAAATTCTAGAGTGTTTTATATCATTATTTTTATTATAATATAATAAATTATTTTTAAAAGGTGGTAAAAGTATGAAACAAAATAGAAAATATAGAATATGAATTGTGCGTTATTGTTATTAGTTTTATTAAAATAACTTTAAGAATAAATATGTATTCAAAGTTTTATGAGTAAATAGAAATTGTACAAACAGTCTCGCACAGGTAAACTGACTGACTGTTACCAATAAATTTAAATGTGTTTGTTTCTTCAAACCAAAAATTTTATTAACAGCTGTTAAGTAAATTTTTTTCATTATGTTATTGTATATGTAACAACTTATAATATTATGATGAAGTTATTATTATTATATTATGACATTAGTACAAACATGTTTAATTATATAAATTCTTATATGAAATGTTACAATACATTTTCTATACATGTATATATATATATATATATATAAATTTTATTTTCTATATACGACATATTACGTACTAATGATAATAGCTTCAAAGGTGCACATGGCACAAAGACTAGTACATGGTGCTTAAACAATCTATTGTGAATATGAAATATTATTAATAATATTATATATTTTGATTTTAAAATAAACCTACCAAATTATTCTAAACCATTTTACAATATCTATACTCTAGTCAATACATTTTTATACTTTTTTATTGTCAAAAGAATCTATTGAAACAATACATTTCATAATAGGAGGTAATGTTATACTATCACATAGTGTATTGATAGTTTTATAAAACCTTTGAAATCTTAATCACTATACCAGATTACCAGCCGTAAAGGTTATACATGTTATTTGTACTGTATTATATCTCTGTGTATTAGGTAGTCGACGTACATTGAGTTTAGAAATTTTTTTTTATCTTTAGCTGTTTATTTTATAACATAATAGTAGATGTATGACATTTGAATGAAACATTAACTCAAACATAGTAAATCCACATTAAGATATTTTTAAAATTTTGTTTATTTACTTTTGCATTCTTATTAAATTATATTGATGATATATTGCATTCTTCTGCTAAAACTACTAATATTTAATTATTTTAAAATATTTTATTAACATATGTATCTGTTTAGTTGTTAATTGTTATGCACTGAACTATATAACTTAATATTATAATTACCTACAGAGTAAATAATATTTTGCTCTTAATTTTACAATATATATTTGTAATTTTTATGTTGTGTTTGCTTTGTTTACCTAAAATATTAATATTTAGTCACTATATTGTAATACGTTTTTCTTAAATTTTGTAATTGCTAACCTGTGCCATTTTATTTTTGATGTAATAAAATATTAAATCGTATCTATCAATAATATTGTATTTTTATATACCTACTTTCCTGAACATTGTCTTTTATAGTTTATATGACTAACATATTTATGGTATATTATATTTAACAAACTGACAATTAGTAAATCAAATGTGGGTATAATGTCTTTTAAAACCTAACAACCAAAAAACATTTCAATGAAAAAAAAATGTAAAATGTAAAATTACATAAAAATAAAGCTAATTTAGTAGGTATTTTGTTTGTTTTAAAACTGTAAGCCAATAATTTCCAACTAAAGATAACAAAAAAAAAAAAAAGTGGGAAGGTTAATTTTGATCATTCCTCCTTCATCTCTTCGGTCCTTGGATAAATTAGTGGTTTATTAAACTTAAATTAGATTTAAAAACATTTGAGTTCGATTCTGAGTGAAACTCAATGTATTACAATATACTATACTGATAAACCATTGCAAAATTTTACAAGTGAGTAAATTACCAATGTAAATTTTTAAAATAAATTTCAAGTTCCTACGATCAAAATTCGAAGAGTTAAACTGTTAAACCCAAAATTGCAGGTAATATTAAACGTTTATGGAAAAAAATGCAGAGCTTAACTGAAACTGTAATTTTGCCGATTTTCAGCAATTTTTTGGTAGTTTTTCTTCCCCCAAAAAAAAACTTTTGAGAAATTCGAAAAATAAATAAATAAAGTACCAATTAGACGCAATTTGCTACCGAAAGCATACCTTATTTGTGGTACACCATTATTTCTACCCGAAAGTGTCTTCATACATATAAAAAAAAAAACACAAAACCAATACATGCCTCGCTTCGCTCAGAATCTAATAAATCTATAAATGTTCATAATTTAAAACTAGTATTAATATATTATCCAAAGTCCTGCGAAGGTCAAAATTTACTTTGGGGTCAATGTTTAACCAAAACAGTTTTATCTATTAAACGCCTTCAAACATTATCACTCGACATTAATGTTTCGTTTTTATATTTTTAAAAGTCTGAAGACACTTTAGGAGAAAAATATTTTATTTAACTCATTTTTTGAATTTAACTATTATATAAAATGTAATTTAAATATTTATTTTATAAATATTGTTTATTTATAAAGTCAGGCCTTAGATGTGAGACGTGTTATTATAAAAAATAACATACTGATTTAATTTCGGTTAGGTACGGAATAGTTTTAATCTTCGTTTTGAAAACAGTAAAAATGATGAAAATGAAATAGGCGAAAATAGGGATATAAATTGGAGGGATCTTCAGTCTCAATTTTTAAAACATTTTGAAATAAAATCGTATCTATTATTCAATATTTATAATATAAATGACAAATAATAATATTAGAAGATAATTTTCAATCAAGAGGAACTATGGCCCATCTATAAGTAAAGATTGTGATAAATCTCGGAGAAAGAACGGAAGTAGGGGGTCTAAATATATAATGGCAAACATTTGTTGTTCATAATATAAACTTACATTGGTAGAGGTATATATTTAAATTAATATTTAAGTTTAAAATATGTTGAGTATCTTAGATTTCATGAAGATCAAATCGCAATAAAGACCTACATACAAGTTATTCATTAACTTTTTGAGGGCACTTCAACTACGAAAAAAATATTTAGGGGTTACCCCCTCCCATTCACCGTTTATGACTATATGAATTATACAATTCTCTCAAAATTTGTGACTCGTTTTTACATTTGTTCCGTTCTTGTGTTGTATCAATTCAGATTTCAGCTATCATCATGTAATTTATTTATTTAATGTCTGTTAATTAAACATGATCATCTATTTATGGTTGTTATTGTTCTAATTTATTTTATTTAGTTTGCCTATTGACGTGTGTTTAGGTATATAATTATTAATTACAATAGACTAGAATATAGATTAACAATAATTATAATAATAATATGCCTAGTGAAAAAATGTAGTAGTGATAGCTACGTGATTAACAGTCGCGGTGAAGCCACTAGTCATTTATGATAATATTATAATTATATAGTAATGGACACTATCGATTATCAAATGAAACCTATCAAACTATTGGATAGTGTGTGAGTAGGTACCTATCTATGTATTCAATTGTTTCTAAAAAAAAAAAAAAAACGATTGGACTATCGAAACTACAGCGCTATCGTATAATAATCGATTGTATTAGCTTATAAGTTATAATTACTTATTTCTGTGGTATGAAATATGACCGTACTATGATCTCCATTATCCACTTTAGTAGTTAGTTTGGATTTTGGTGCACGCACGCTGTGAACTATAAGCGAGATGCTTTTTTCTGTTCTCCGAAACATCGTCTCTTAGCTATAATTGGTTGGAAATTATTCTATTCGCTTTTATTCTTGTTTCCGGTCATCATATACGCGTGTTTAGTGTGTTGTACATTCATGTGTGTAAAAAATCAATAAAACATTTTTCCGGCCACTTAAATTATGACTCGCCGTCGTTTCCGGTGTTCTGGTACCGCGGTACCGCTGCTGCTGTTCACGACCATGATGTTGGTAACAAATCTTCCGACAGCGGATTCCATCTCTCCCGCGAAGTCTGCAGATAAATGTCGGCTCGTCGACTCACTCCGAGCCGAGATCGCCGGCTATCAGCCCGTCGCTGACCGCGTGTTGTCATACGTCCGCGACGGAGGGTACAAGGGACGGACGTGGGCCTCGCTGTCCGAGTTCACCGACAAGTTCGGCTCTAGGTTGGCCGGCACGCCGAATCTGGAAAATTCCATCGACTACATGATGAACAAACTGAGAGTCGAGAACCTGGAAAACGTTCACGGCGAACGGATTGTGTTTACCGGATGGCAGAGGTATGATGATACCGCAGTTAATTTTAATATATACCTATTATTATTATACAGTTATCGCGGTTAGCGGTTACCCAATTAATAGGTAATATTATAATACCTAGCGAAAAAACGAATTCGTATTTCGACGGCAGTAACCAATGGCGAACACGGAAAAATAATTTTGAGGGTTGAAAATATATCAATAAATAAATTAAAAATTTTTAATTTTATTAATTATTATTTATTATATTACAATATCCATTCGTCGTGGCAATTTTGACATTACATCAATGCCTTTTTCACATTTTACCGTCACGTCTCTGTACAAGTTTAATTACGTCAACCCATTTAGTCGCTCCTCATCAGTCTTATTCCGCAAGTATGTTTTTAACCTACGAAGACTAGATAATGACTGTTCACTTAAAGTCACCGAAACAGGAAGCATTTAACCGATTTGTAAAAATTGGTATATTGTCTCAATATTTTTGTGGGTAACAGATAACAAATATTCCGGAAAATTTCATCTTTAATAGTATTAATTCATAAATAATAATGCATGTTTTGTTGAACGTATTTATTTTTATGTAATATGCAGGGATATATTGGTAAATAATGTCTTGAGTATACGTCACATTTTTCTCAAAATTACATTAAAAAAGAAAAAATTACTTGAAATGATTATTATGACATTAATTAATTTTTATATTTTTAGTCAAATAATTAGTTTTTATCCTTAATAATAACTAAAACTCTACACTTTATTAAATGTGAATATTTTTTGTTTTAAACATTTTAAATTTAAAGTCGTAGAGGTATATAATATACTATATACAATATACATGAATTAACTAATAGAAACATAATACCTTATACATTTATTTTCATTAATAAAATACACTTAATATTAAAATTATATACCTTTATTATTATTAAATGTACAACAAATTTATAAATTATAAAATATTATGGCCGTATACTTTTTAAATTATTATTTATATTGCGTATACGCACTTTTATACAAATATTGTTATGAGTATACGCCGTATACTCTCGTATTATACGCTCCAATAAATCACTGGTAATATGGTAACAAAATATTGGTCTAATTTTACATATTTTAATATTTATCGATAATTTCGGGGGGCAGGGGTACCCCTGCGTTCGCAAACTGGCGGTAACCATATTGATAATGATGCTAAAAATGATTACCTACACCATTAATTAATTAATTATACAAATGTATAATTAATCAATGTCCATACGGATCGTATATTGTAATGTGTAGGTAAACTATAAACTCGTTTGCGGTTTTAGACGTAACGAAAGCGCTTGGATGGTCAGTCCGAGGGTGAAGAAACTGGCAATGTTGGGGCTGGGCGATAGCGTTAGTACTCCTTCGGATGGCATCAGGGCCGGTGTGGTGGTAGTCACGTCATTCGACGACCTCGCCAACAAATCGTCACTGGTATGATAATTTTAAAAATAAATCAGAAGTTTAGTTATGCGAGTATAAATACTAAAGAAGTATGCATGTGGATCATAGACAATTCAGTTTAAAACTTGGGAATGCTAGTTATTTTTCCCAGAGTGGCTCGTGACTTCATTCCTCACTTAATTATTTAAACACGGTATATAGGTATTCTTTTTTTAAAACTATTTTTTATTTTAAAACATTGAGAATATATTTTTGATGAAAAAAGTTAAATCTATAGATATAGATAAAAGTAACTATTTAGAGTTGAATACATTGTTGAATAGATTTATAAATTTGTTTTATACCATACTGGTCTGCAACCGCTTTTTAATTCAACGCTTGGATAAAATATAAAAATGAAAATGAAATGGAAATTTATCAATGGTTATTAATACTTTTTTAGTTTATTACAATATTATAGTTAATAATACAAAAATATAAACTGGGATAATGTCATAAACGCAAAAATAATTATTGTACATTAAAAATTGTAAAATTTATTTTATATTTATAATATTACTAATTTAAGACTTAGAGGTGTTAAGCACCCTATGGTATCCCATGATGTGTGCCAATAATGTGGATATAAGCTTAAAAACGGTCTTTACATTTCTTTTTGTCTACATATTAAAAAAAACCACAAACATATTATTTTCTGGTTTCCTAACCTAACCGCTGATACATACATATATGATATATAATATTATATACCTATTGGCTACTTTGTTAAGATTAATTTATTTTTCAAATTATGATTAACTATATATATATGAACTATAAGTTTTGTATCTATCGCATACAATTTTATATGTCATACGCACAGATGTATTGAATAAATTAGATGGTAAATTTACCTATGCTGCCCGTATATTCATTGAAGTTGCCAGCCGAATTTTTTAAGAGAGACCTTGGAGACTTGTCATTTAGTATTTACTTATAAATATGAAATGATATTAAGTATATATTATTAGTATGCGGATATACGTTTAAGGTCAAGGGGAAAATCGTCGTGTACAATCAGCCGTATGTTTCTTACTCGAAAACGGTCGTGTACAGGGCGGTTGGGGCTAGCGTGGCATCCAAGTACGGCGCAGTAGCTGCATTGATCCGGTCCGTCACCCCGTTCTCTTTGAACACTCCACACACGGGTCATCAGTCCTACAGCAAAGACGTGATAAAGATTCCCGTGGCCTGCATTACGGTCGAGGACGCCGAGCTTTTAAACAGGATGTACGAACGAGGTTAGTATATACATAAATAAATTTGGCATATAAATAGACTAGGTGGCGAACTTATAAATTTCCATGGGCCAACAACAAATATCCCGATGAGGCAATTGCGGATTTAAGAGAGGAGCGGAGGTTCCACCAAATTAAAAATCATTGCGGATCATGAAAAAACTGTTCAATGGAGAGGTGTGATGTGTGATCTGATGTCACTAATCACTTTTAGGTACTTATTGCTTAAATGCGCCCCCTTTAGAAAATTTCTGAATCCATTCTTGCAATAAAGCAACCTACCTATTCACTATAATTTTTCTCACAACAATCACACCTTCATAGTGTAAATAAGTAGGAAAAGTTATTATAGTTGTGTTTCTATTTATAATGATATATTGGAGGGTATACGCGAATATACGCCCTATACGGATATACCCATAAGCACATTGTCGAATTTTTGCGTATACTTAAAATAAAGTATAATTTTATGAGCATACGCTACAATATTACAAAAATTACAAAAATAAATTATTATTTAAATATCCTTCTATAAAAATAAGTTAATTTATTATTCATTAATACCTATGATAGAAACATTATTATTAATGATACTTTATTTGAATTGTATTATTAAATGGGTAATGTAGATATATTAGATAACATTGAATTTGTTAAGTAATATAATATGACGACACTTAACCAAATTATAGAATAACGCAATACACATATATAAAAATATAAATACATTATATACCACGGTTTAATATAATTTTAAATATTAATATACCAATAGTATTAGACTATAGGTATATTATGCATAACAATAAAAAACATATTTTTCTAGGTATAGGGTTTCTCCGTTCTCTGACTTTATTTATTTTGAATTAAGTATATTATACTGATTATCCCTTTCAAAATTTTACCACGTGTAAATTAATTACTTTTTATTGTTTTTATTAATCTTAAAACAATATTAATGACAATAGTTTTTATGCCTTATTGTGTTGCCAGGCTTAAACTTGGAAATATTGTTAAAAATGGACTCAAAATTCTTTCCGAACGCCACGTCTAGAAACACGGTGGCTGAAATCAAAGGAAATTCAAATCCAGAAAAAGTAGTTTTAGTCTCGGGTCATCTAGACAGCTGGGACGTGGGGGAAGGCGCAATGGACGATGGCGGCGGCGCGTTTATCAGCTGGAACAGTCTCGTCGTGTTAAAAAATCTTGGGCTCCGACCAAAGAGAACCATAAGGTAATATTGTAATATAATATATATTTTATTTGTTGTAACAGATGTTAGATTATTATCATTGTAAAAGATTTGGTTTTAAGTACATTTTATGTGGTTATATATATATATATATTAACATAGGTAAATACGACAAAATATAAAAATGGAAATAATGTAGTTTAGAGTTATTTAAATGTTTAAAAGGATTATAACTCATAAAATTAGATTTTTAACATTATATAATTAACGTAAATAAGTTAGTTCAAAATTCTTATTTTAGCTTATGCATTAAAATATATTTAAAATAAATAAATAATTACAATAACTATTACTTTTTGGGCTTAACTATATGTATTTATAATAAACGATTATTTTTATACTCACTGGATATTTATAGAAAAGTATTAATATAAATTTAATCAATGAAAGTTTTAACCAGTTGACATATTAAATATTTAATTATTTACATGATTTAAAAATATAAAATACAAATATGATAGTAATTAATTATTTATATACTTTAAAGTTTAAATATAAGTTATTTTGATTTTGATTAAATTGTATCAAATGTTGAAGGAAAAGGATAGAGGTCATTTTAAATTTATTTTCATATTATCTATTTCCTACCTACATGATAAATAATTTTTTAATATTTTAATAACAATGTTATTAATATCCATCTAACAAATTATAATTAACAAATAACAATATAGAATTGTAACCTTATCTTATCAACTATTAAACAATTTTAATAATTATTATAAATTTATAATACATTTTGAAATAGGTAATAAAATTATTAAAACACGAGAATACTTTTGTATTATTTTTCGCCTGATTAATTTATTATATAATATATGATATTTGTTATTTATTATAACCTAATATTATCAGCTTTTAAATGTTTTAAATAATAAATTTATTATACATTTTGATATAATATAATTATTAAAAAAAAGTAAACATTTTCAAATTATTTTTCAGCCAGATGAATTAATAATATATGATATGATATTTGTTATAGACCTTTATCGTAACATCGTGTTATATTTTGATTACGTATTTGTTTTTCAAATACTTATTATTAGGTGAAATTTAGACTTAAATATACAAAATCATTGATATCTACGTCGATTGTATAGTATTATTCACCTGATAAATAATTGTTAGATACGAAATAAATAAGTAAAACTATTATAAACTTATTTATTATAAACTCATAGCTGTAATCAGAAATGTTTATATAATATACAATATAGATACTAAATTAAAAATTATAAACAATATAATAATAAAATCTTTACGTGATATAAATTTAAAATTAATGTTTTTTAAAAAAAAAAAATTTTTAAGTTATATTATTAAATCACTATAATAAAACTATTCTCTATATGTATCAATCATAGAATAAGACTGGTATCAATTGAAAATTCGTTAAAACAAAATTGAGTTTTCTAAGACAACGATATAACATTAAAATTATATATTATGATTTATTGTTTAATGAATAATTGACAGTATTTACATTCAAACCATTAAAGTATAACTATACCTAATGATATTTAGAGTTAAAGAAAAGTCGCTTTTTTTTTTCTCAGTATTTATTATCTGCCATCGGCAGGATAAGCATTTTGATGATTAGAATTGATATTGCCTTTGGTTTTTATTTTATGATTGAGTAATAAGTTCACAAAACGAAGCGACTTTTCTTTCAGTGGTTTAAATTCTTGTTATAATTCTAAAAACATTTCTCTCTATGACATCGACATTCAAGAAGCATAAACACATTATTTACTGAGGATTTTGTCATACTCGTTTTTATTACACTTCACTCTGTGTCAATGAATTTCTGTATTTGTGTGTTGACTATTTATCTTTTCTAAACTCATTTAGTAACTAAAATTAGTTTAAAACGAAATTATCATATTTCACTGAATATAAAGTTTAAACTATGAGTTATTATAAGGTTCTTAAATTAACGGAATTTATTTGAAGATATAAATTATGCTATAAATATAACTATATAATTGTGGTAAGTTTTTACAAGGAATACAACTGTTAGTTCTGCAGTTAAGAAGTTAAGTTAAGTTAAAATTCAATATTACAATTTAAAGCTTATTAAGCTTATAAGCTTCTGCGATGGGAAACAATAAAACATTGATAATTTTATTAAAATTTGTTATATTAAATTACGTTAAGTTAGAAAATACTGATCCAATATTTATTTAAATAATATGGTGTATTCCAAGTCGCAATCAAAATAGATATTTCTAGTTTCTACAATTTTATAATAGGTGGGATGGTTATTCTTGTTACCAGCTTACAAATATATTGTATCAAAACTCCTACAATTAATTTTGATTGAATAATAATATTTTATTTAATATATTTAACTTTTTTATTTATTTAATCTATTTAATACAGTTTAATATAAAACCGGTTACCTAACTTGCTCACATTATAATTACTGGATAATACGATGAAAATTAAATACTTCTCTTAAGTACTTATACTAATTTTTCAGCCCTTTATTTATAGATGTTTATTATGGACTGCTGAAGAAGAAGGATATATTGGAGCTTTCGCGTATTTAAAAGTCCATCAATCAGAACTTGAATATTTAGATTTGGTCATTGAATCAGACGAAGGAACATTTCAACCATATGGAATAGAATTTCATGGTTCCAAAACAGCATCGTGCATTATGACCGAAGTCGCTAAGTAAATATTATGACGTGTTTTTATAGAAATAAGGATAGGAAATAATAAGTAGGAAAGTAAAAAATCAGGAGAGTGATAATTTATAAAAAAAAAATAAATACTTTTCGTTACTGGATTTAATTACGATAAGTGCTAAAAAAATTGAAATATAAAATTGAATATTGAATTTTTAACATAATCTGTTGTAACTTATTTTACTAACTCAATAATTTCAGATTATTTAGCTCAATCAACGCAACTACAATGACATACAGTAAAGACAACGTCGGTTCAGATATCGAAGTGTTTGAAAACATAAATATACCCGCAGCGTCCTTGTTGAACAGAAACGAAAAATATTTTTGGTACCATCATACAGATGCTGACACCATGGATATTGAGGATCCAGATTCATTAGATTTGAACACTGCTATGTTCGCAATCGTGTCGTATATAATCGCTGATTTGTCTGTAGATTTGCCCAAATCATAATTCATATAAAATTAAATTACAACCAAATTACATCAATATTTAATTTTTATTAAAATAATGAAAATTAAATTTTACAATTAAGTTATTAAATTTGGATTACAAATTAAAATAAATAAGTTTACATTTTAAATAATATTTCAGTAAGATACGCATTATTATTATTTTTAAAATACCTAATTATGTTTTTATTACAAATTTAAATGAAAAACTACTTTAATACATCAATTTGTTTAGAAAATTAACTTGGTACTTTAAATTACATTCTTCTTGTAAAGAACTATTTTTTTATAATTTTTAAAGATAAATAATATACCTTGTTGTTTCACTAGTTATATTTTAAAAAAATATAGAGTTTACTCTTATTTTTTCTATAGAATATATTTCAATAGATAAACCATTATTGAAAAATATTAAAAATATTATATATTTATAGTATAATACAAACATTTTAAATAAATAAATAAATAAATAAATAAAAACAATTAAAAACTTATAAATAAAATGATATCTATAAAATTAACCTAAAATATTATAGTTATTATAGTTCTTCACCTCTTTTTTAAAATTAATTGAATGTATTATAGAGCAATATATTTATACTTGTTTAGAGTACATATAGGTATATACTTACTAATCAAATTATGTACCAATAAAAATTAAATTGTCAATATTCCATCCTAATCCTTTATCTTTGATTTCCTTCATAGTTCGACTTCCTTACCTATTACACCAGAGGTCACTTCCTACTTCGTGTTTCTATAATTTATATTAACTTAATAATAATCGCTTGGTTTCCGATGTCACAGTTTAACTAGGTATATCTAATTTAGCAATTACTTTAATCGTTATAAAATGTGTTCTCTCTTTATTGTTTCACTCGTTCACTACATTACTACTATAATATAGAAGCGTAATCGGGAATTTATAAAGGAGGTGTTCAGATTGTTTTTGGAAGATTTCATGAAAGATTTTCCCACTACCCGTTTTATAATATAAAAAAGTTAATCACAAAATATTATTATTTTAGGTTATGGTAGTGGGAAGGATTTGAACCCGTTCGACCCCCTTCGTAAATGCGCCTCTACTACTATATGTTTGATTTGTGTAAATTATTTTCATACCGTTGACTGTCTAGGGGTCCAACCATTATGACTAAATAAATATTAGAGTTATTAAACGTAATTAATAGTTATTATTCATAATTAATAAGTCATAACTACAATATTATTATAGAATTGACTTAAAATTTAGTTTACGGACGTTACCCATTGTAATCAGAGAACTATTGAGCGGAAGAGGTTCTGGAGATAACATCTAATCCGGCTACGCGAATTCGTTTCTCTCGTAGAGCCTCAATCAAAACATCTTGGGCAATTATATTTAATACTGTAAAAATTTTGCAATCATGTACTTATTTAATTAGTCACACGAATATCCCTAATATTTTTTGTGGTTATAACCAAATAAAATATTAATATATTGCATGTTAGAATGTTATATTGTTATTGACTATGTCATTTAACGTAACTTTAATATTTATAATTTCACATTTTAAATTATGAATGACCAAATGTGCGTAAAATATTTTTTTTAAAATATAGTCTAATGGAAAAATAAATGATTATATTAAAAATGTGTTTTTTTCTATTCAGATAATATTTACAAGTCAAACCAAATAAGTAATTGGTAATTATTTATAGGAATTGAGTTAAATCTGTATAATAACATAACAATCGGGTAGATACTAAATGCCAAGTGTGATAATATAATATAGTTAAAAGTTGTTTATAATATTATATAATAAACATAAATCTTATTAATTTATAGATTATAATCAAAATATTTTAAATATACATTTAGGTTGGAATTCGTATTTTTTAGTTAGATTTAGTCTTTTTTATCATCGATAATCGTTATTCTAATATGATATTTGTGTTAATAACTTAGTAAAATATACTTACAACCACGTTCTATATTGATTATAACACCGTTGGATTTCATTAGTTCCAATCGATTCTTATTGATAAGAAACTTGGTTTCCGGAACCATAATCAGTGCTAAAATAATGAAATCGCTACGTCTAATTATTATAGATCGTCAAAGGACACCAATTGTTCCCCGAGACATTCCACTGACTGTACAAAATTTAGTAGGTAACTCGCTGAAACTCAAAACCAACAGTGTTCTAAGATAATACTACCGTTTCGTTTAAAATAAATCTTACCATCGGATTTTCATCTGTGACTGGCGTACAACAATCGTCTCAATTTAAATGCGCTCAACATTTTCGCCACAGCAGTTCTAATATGTGTCCACGGCCGAGTATGCCGACCACGGAATTCGTTATGCCCTTACCAAACGATGCCGGCGATTTATCTCTGACAAAAGTATAAAATTAAAATTTATCGTGCATTTCGGCGTTCTATCTTTGTGCGAAAACCATTCACGAGTCGTATATTTTGTAATTAAGTATATTGTTACATAAAACCAAGTGACTACAATCTAACCGAGTGCTGCACGATGACGATTTGTAATTATAATAGCATATATACGAGATGTAATATGAGTTTAATTTCGAAAGTAAAAAAATGAAAAACTAAGTGTTTTATTGAAATTAATAAATTATAATACAACCAACGATTTTATTTGTGCGTTTGCGACGAGCAAATTTCTTGCTGTAGCAATTAATAAACCCACGGTTAATTTTGCGACTCGTTTAGTTGTCGCCAATGTAATATTCCCTAGTTTAATCAGACGTCTTTTTAGAGCATTTATATCGATATTATCGTAACCCATTGATGTTGTACTGATAACGTTAAGACTAGATCCTATAAGGCTATAACAATGGATTATATTCGCGTTTTAAATTAATTCTGTAATCATTGGATTATCATCCACAGGGATAAAACCCAGTATACCTGTATGACATTCCCGATCATTAAAAAAATTGTGTTTAAAATTTATCATTTTTAATATATGTCTGGCGGATACCTTAATTTCTGTATCATTAAAGTTTCCCGAAATTCAGCATTTTTTCGAATATGAAGTTGAACGTCTATTAAAATAATTTGATTAAAATAAGTGTATTATATGAGCATAATTTTAAAAGTTTAAGTATAACATTATTTAGTAGTTTGTTTTAAATATATTTTTTTCATATCAATATGTTATTCATATTAGTAGACTCTTTTTTATCGTAGTGAAATAATTTATATTACTAATTTTTCCGTTTTTATTTTCAACCAATTTACTGTAAATTATTTAACTCTCCACCTGCTATTTGTGTGCGTATGTAAAAGTTTTAATTTTTAATTTTAAATGATTATAGATTATCTTACGGTTACCGTTAATTTTGGTTATATGTTTGCAACTCGATTTTAGTCGTTAGATTAATTAATAATATTGAGAATATTTACCTGCTGCGTCAATCGCATCTTCGTCTATTACAGACGCAGAAGACATTAGTAATCTGCATATGCCAGGAACGTTTCCTAATAAATAATAAGAAATTGGTTGTAACTTAAAATTTATAATTATAGTAATGACAGAAATAATACACAGAATACAGTTAAACATTAATAAATAATAACTATACAATATAGGTACCAATAAATAGTGACAGCTACACATTACGTGTGGATATTCCTGTATAAAAATTGTCAGTCACGATTTTCAAAATATTTTGCAAATAGATTAAATATTATATGAGTAGACTTCTATAAAAATTTTATACCGTTAAACCAAAATTTGCAGGTAATATTGAACATTTTTGGAAAAAATTCAAAGCTTTATATTTAGGCAAAAATTCAAACAATCCGTTCCAAAATTATACCACACTTGTACATTACTAATATTAGTACTCAAAAAATTTTCAAGTCCCTACAATAAAAACTCAATTAGTTATTACGAAATAAAAAATAAAAAATAAAAAAGTGGGAAAGGCCGATTGTGGACATTCCTCCTTCGTCCCTTCGGTCCTCGGAGAAATTATTAAGATTTGAATGCAATAATATTGCATTAGAAAATACGACTCTGAGTGAATCTTAATATATTGCAATATATTATACTGAAAATCCATTCCAAAATTTACCATGAATGTAAATTACATATGTAAATATGCAAAATAAATTTCGAATCCCTATGATCAATATTCAATGAGTTATCATTTCATGATAAAATTGTCAGTCACAATTTTCAAAATATTTTGTAAATAGATTAAATAGTATATAAGTAGGCAACTATGAAAATTTCATGCCTTCAATCCAAAAACTGCAGGTAATATTAAATATTTTTGGAAAAAATTCAAAGTTCTACATTTAACCAAAAAACAAGCCAATTCGTTTCAAAATTTTACTAAACATAAATATTACCTATATTAGTACTCAAAAACATTTTCAAGTTCCTACGATCAAAACTCAATTAATAATATAAAAATAAAAAATAAAAAATAAAAAAATTTAAAATAACGAAAACCGTAATTTTACCAATTTTCCACTTCTCAATAAAAAACTTTTGAGAAATTCAAAAAATGAGCTTTACAAAATACCAAGATGATGCAATTTACTACAGAAAGTTTATCCTATTTGTGGCAATCGAACCATTATTTCTACTCGAAAAAATGTTTTCATACATATAAAAAAAATCTTAGTAAAAAGTAAAAACAATACGTTCCTCGCTCCGCTCAGTATCTAATAACGAATAACGAAAAACGAAAAATTATTATTTTAGCTCCCCCTAAATTCACACCCAATGTGCGCCTATGTTCAGTTAATATAAAGTAATAGGTAAACAACAATAAAATATTATACAAATAATGATAAATATTAATAATATAGGCTGAATATATTAAATCAAAGAAAAAAGAAAAAAAAATATATATATATATATTTATTTTTGAACTAATTTTTCTTATTTTATTCTAAGAAACATTCATCTAAAGACGTGACACACAAGAAACTTTCTACCTATTAAAACTGTAAATATTATAATGACGATTATACTCCTTTTTGATTTTAAAAACCTTTGAAAGCCAAATAATCTGAAATAAATTACAATTTTCATCATATTGTCATCTTAGAAATTTTGCATTTTTAAAATTACTTTTATGAACTTGAATATTATCGTTATAAGTAAGCAATTAACTATTTTTATTTAATCTTAAAATACATATTTTTTACCACAAATAAACAAAACAAAATATTTAATGAATATTTACAGAGAACATTTGAGTTTAATTAAGTATTTTAAAGTACACAATACACTGTATATTGTTGAAAATAATTCCAAGAAAAGTTTACTTTATAGCATTAAATAAAAGCATATTAAGAAGTGAATTAAAAAGTTTTAGTTTATAGAACGTTGTTTATATACTAGTTTATACAAACTTCAAATATTATTCTTATGCTGAAAAGAAAATTAATCAAACAAATATTTTATTGTTCATAAAAATGTTTTGAAATAAACTCGTGTGTTTACTTTAATTATAAAACACACAAATATAAATTTAACAATGGAGAGCAATACCTAAATCATTTTTCACATTAAATTTAAAAGATTTGTAAAACGATCTATACCATATTAATTGAGTAATCTACCGAATATTTTACTGTGATGCATTTTTAAAAATTATTTATTGAATTCTATCGATATATAAATATACGTTTTAAAATTGTTACGGTTCATATTTACACTCTTTTAGTACATAAATATTTTTTGAGACAAAAATTATAATTATAATTATAATTTTTATATTAATAGCTTATTAATAGATTGTCTGGACTATGAAGCTTTTAGAAAGATGGCTTAAAGCATAGTTTGGGTTTGTGATTATTTCGCTAATTCAGATATGGGGTGTTCCTTTGGGTTTTTAAATCATTTCTGAAATTTTTTAATTTAGGTCTTTACTTGTTATCCATTCTATGAGGGGGGAGGGTGCAAGTGTATCTTGTTCCCTGGGGTGACAAATTTTTAGTTCATTAAAAAAGTTTTATTGAAATAATATTAAAATATTATAACATTGTTATATTTTTGAAAATATCTATTAAAAGGAGGAGCAGCTAAAATATGCTGTTCCTAAGAGAAAATTATTCAAACACGGTCCTGATCCAGGTGTATTCCTATACTTTTTACTGAGTTGTCCTTGTTGTTCTTACGGATTTCTTGATTGTTGATTTGTAGTAAGATCGGATTTGTTTATTTCCTCGAAGTAATAAATACCTTTGCTTGACTTATGATGGTATCTAGCGTAAGTTTGCATTCTGTATTCCATATCGGTAATATTCATTAAGGGACTTTTGTAAATCGTTTATTGACTCTTTTAAAATATTATTAAATTTGTAACTGCGATATCATCTGCGAACTGCAAACATTTACAATTGATATGTTGGTGACTTGGTGTATAGTGACAGTTTATAGGTATTAACCAACTTTGGTTCTAAGACTGAATGTGATATTTTAATAACAATAATATTAAAATAACTAAATAATTTTAAAAACTAAAAAATTCGTGTCATGTAACTATTATTATTATTATGTCATGTTTATACAATATATCATATTATATTATACACTGTAGGTATACAGCTGAAGTGTCGCTGGTCATTAATTTCGTCTCGTCACGGTTCGTACAGTGGTCATCCGTCATTACGTTTCTATTTCCCGACACGATAGAATGATCACTAAGCGTGAAATATTTCACAACTTCAAAGTACTTGGAATTAATATAATATATTGTGCGACGTTTGACGACGTTGTGTGAGGCCATCGGTAGTGTAAGTACAATATGCGCTCATACCGAACGAGTGTAATAATAATTATTATTTTGCATTTGACAATAATAGTTGTGGACGCGGTAGAAGTCGTTTTATATTATTATTCGTCGGAGAAGTAAATTTTTTTTTTTTTAAATCGTCTTTTCGTATCATATTTTCAGTATTTTTCAGAAGCCAAAACTAATTTTTAATATTTTAACCTATTTAACTTAGTATTTTAATGTTAGAATTTTTATTTTCGTAAAAATAATTTGTTAGTAACACTAACATATTATGATATACTTGTATATTATAAATATAATTTAGAAATCGTATGACAGGTATAGAATTTAAATAGATTAATCGCATAATTGTGCAAACCATCTCAGCCTATTTTCTCTTATTTCCCTCATAATTGATGCGACTCATACACTTCTTATATATTCTTTCTTATTCTACCCGCTATAGTTATTCCACACATACGTCTGAGCATAATCTTTACTACACTAATCCTCCATTCCATTTTTTTGTTCATTACTCAACATTCTGGGTATAATATTCTGTACCTCATCCATATAATATTATTGGCCTTACTGCTACCATATAATTCCTACATTTCAACATTATCGGCATCCTCTTGCCACACAAAACATCCTAAGCTTCTATCCACTTCATCTATCAACAATTTATTCTAATTTTCACGTTTTCCTTAAAACTACCATTATTTTGCCCTACCAATCCTAAGAACTTAAACCTATCATCACTGATTTTTATTATATGCTCCATCAAATTCTTGATCACTCGCTTCAAAATTATATACTATTGCCTCAGTTGAATTACTACTAATCCATAGTCCTCTTCTCTCAAGCGCTGTTTTCTACTGTTTAAACCTCTCATTCACCTCTTTCGAACACTCTCCCAGAAGTATTACATCATATGTAAATATCATACACCAAGGCACCTCACCTTGCATATCTTTTGTTGTCTCATCTATTACCAAAGAGAATGGGAATGGGTTTAAAGTTAAACCTTTGTGCACAAGTACAGAAGGTACACTAAAATCTTCCTTTTCTCCATACACACTTTATACTCATATCATTACCATCTCATACATGTCTTCTATTACTTTAATATACTTTTTACGGTACTCCTCTTTTCCTTAATGTTAATATAAATCCTATCTTGGAACTTTATAATATGCAATTTTGAAATCTATAAATACCACACACAGTTTTCTTTTTTCTTTTTTTTACCCTGTAATTTATCTCCACAATCGGCTTTTTACAAAATATTGATTCCAATGTTGATTTTTCAGACATAAACCCAAACTGATTCCTCGAGACCTCGATATCGTAGTTTCATACCTTGACCTTATTCTCTTTTCTATAACCTTTTCCCAAACCTTAATACTATAAAGTTATATACCTCTATAATTTCAATATTCTTGTACATCTCCCTCCGGCATTTTTCATTTCATTAACATATTATTTAAGAAACCTGTCAACCACCTTACACCAAAGAACTTCAACACCTTCCATACCTCTCTATTGGTACTCCATTAGGTTTAATCGCTATCTTCTTTTTCATCTTCCCAACCGCACTCCAAACTTCCTCTTCTCTAATTAAGTCTATCATACCTACGTTCCACTCTACTTCCTCTAATTTCAACGTGTTTCTCCTCTATTAATGGACGTTTTAAATAGTTTTTGAAAATAAAACGAGCAACCTTAAAAATGGTAAATAAAAGTAATGCAGAACTTATTTTTTATAAACATCGAGTCGGCCTTAATATTTTTTTTATAAAATCGACACCCATTCGGGTTAAAGGAGTCCGTTAAAAATGTTGTGACCATCCTCCTCCGACAGACTATGGACACCCCCGCGCGGATGCGATGATATTGCGATAGGAAAGAAGACGTCGTCACGTGTCGTGCGTGCGCTGACACATTTTACACGAATAACACGAAATTATTAATATAATATTATTATTATTATTATTATTATGATCATCATCGTTGCGGGACGGCTACTGTTGCGCTCGTCGCGATGTAAACGGGCGGACGGTCATGCGCGCGTACACACTTCGCGTCGGCGGAGTGCTTTTGATGCTGTCAAGCCGGTTGGCAGATGCTGAAAAGATGGTTTGACAGGTGATTTATCATAATGTTTTGAAGTCAGCGTGACGTGGCCCCGAGGCTCTCTGTACTCATTTGTCACTGTCGCCGCCGCCGCCGCCGCCGTCTACTACTACTACTACTATTATTACTACTACACCGTTGGGCTGTCGACCGTGCGCCGCCCGAACACCGCAGGACGAGAGCGGCTCGTTAACTCATTTTTAATGACATGTCAGACAGGTTGTTTTTATAACCGGACCGCCGTCGACTCGACGAGAGAGAGAGAGATGATGAGTGTGCAGACATAATATAATAATAGCGATATACGTAAATACCTCTCTCTCTCTCTCTCTCTCTCTCACTCACTTACTCGATGTGTGTGTGTGTGTGTGTATTATATGCGAACGTGCGATGCCACTTCACACTTTTTTTTTTATGTTCCAAACGTACAAAAATACATTACAAAACCCGTTCGACGGTCCACGGCGAACGTTAGATTTTTAAAACAAAGAAAAATTTCTATACGGCTCGTCAAAATTTTCGTAACGAATGTGTGTTACCTGCGAGCAGTAGTTGTTTAAACGAAAAGTCAACGGCGCAAAACGCACCATTTACATTTTCATCGAAATTATTGTCCCTTCGAATATAGTAAAAATAGAAATTACTTATATGAAAAACATCTGTTCATCATACAGATTTACTTTAAACAAACTGTTTGAATTGACTGAAAGAAACAAACAAACATTTCAAGTCGAAACGTATTAATTGATCATATTCAATATTTTCAAAAAAAGAACTACATTTATGTTGAAAAATAAAAAATATTATTTTTATAATACTTTTGACTAAAAAAACGTATTTTCTTCAATTATTATTAAAAAATATAACAAGTTATATTGAAATGAATTAACATTTTTATAATTACTTTTTTTCCCCGAACCGGTGACACTAATATTCAACTTTTTGAACCACTGATCCAGATGAACGTATGTCTTGACGTCATAAAGAGTCAAGATGAACAAGACGGGTTTTATTATAAATACATAATACATATATATATATAAATATGTTTACGTCAAAGCATTAATAATAATAATACGCATTATTTGATCAAGGGTTACACTTACATGTAAATTCTAGTTTTTTAAATAAATATTATAGAATATTATAAAAATAATATACCATGATCTATAATGATTTTTCTCTTTAAATTTGGTTATAGTCAGTGATACGCTAGAGTAATTAATTTCTTGAGTATCACTCAAGAAATTAATCTTAGAAGCATAAGTAAAACATAGCGAGTATAACGTCAACTTAATGTTAAATGTATAAAATAAATCGTTTGGAATAAGTATAAATTAACTTATTACTTGAAATATACTCGTTAGTCGTAATATAATTATTCAGTTTAGAATAAATATTTAAATAATAATGATTATAAATTAAACACATTTCAACGTGGCTGTTCTCTATAATATAAATAATTTTAATATTTTCAATTATTGCTTATTACACTCGATTTTTCATTATGCGTCGTAAATTATAGATAATTAATTATGATAAAGTTAAATTTATCAATACAAGTTTTTAATTAATTTTGTGAGTAAAATGTGATATTTATAATTTATTATATATTGGTTTAATGTATTTATAATTAAGTATAATTTTTAAATAATAAAATAATTTTCGTGATTTGTTTGCAGTGCATGAAGGAAGAAATAATTCAAACAATAAAATATTAAATATTACTAATTTTATAATCTACGTTCATTATGTCGAAAAATATAATTATTTATATATTTAAGATTAATTTCATTTTGAAATATATCCGTCACTAGGCGTTGAATGTTTTATAATTATAGCCATTGCTTTAAACAAATTGCAATAATAAATAAATAAAATATTACTCTAATATAGATTTCATCGCTTTCACATTTCTTAATTTTTTTACACATCTATTTTATTTTAGATATTTCTTCATTATAATGTTATTTTTAGTTTTGAATATTTTATCTTACTAACTGTAATTTCATTTTTAAAAAACTACAATATTTGATTATTAAACTAAATTATAATAGGTCTAATTATAAAAACTAGTTATCTAAATTAAATATAATTCTACTAAGTAATATTCATAATTATAAATTCAGGGGCATAATGATATACTCAGAATTTTCATAAACGGGTCTCAAAATGCATAAAAAATATTAAATAAGCAATTAAATTAAATTAAATACTAATAATAAAAAAATATATATAACATAATTTATTTTATATTAAAATCTAATATTAAATTTTATATAGTTATTCATTATTATAAATTATAATATTATATTATGTAAATTTATAATTGATTTAATTGAAAAGTATCGGTACTATAGCTATAATGTCAATTTGTGGTGGGATTTCGGTCCGAAATTTCCCCCCCTACCTTTAATGTACGCGACTACTGACTATAATAAATAGAAATAAAAATAGTTAATAAAATGATTTCTAAAAAGTTATTATACCATTGATATAAAATATTAAATAAAACACACCCACGAAATAATGCAATTTGGAAGCGAACAACTATAGTCAGTACGTAAATGGCTTTTATTTTAACAGATTATTTATATAAACAGTAATTTATTAATGTGTATAAACGTCGGGTTTTAAAAAAATATTTGTTGTTTAATTTGTTATTTATGTTGCCTACTCAAAACGCCTTAAAAACAAAACAATGGTCGTTGCAACAACCAACAACACACGTTTTCAAAAGAGCGAGTGCGGCAAATGTTTTTATTTTTGCTTTTGCTAAATTATCGTGCATTTTCATTCAATTTATTCATGAGCTTTTGAATATTCCAATAAGGGTAGACTTGATTATCATTTAAACATATTATGTTAAAATTAACTGCATTCGGAGGGATTTTTTTTTTTTATTATTTAGTAAAATAATAACGTTTATTATGGTCTTAAATTATAGTATTTTATGCTCAATATTTATATAGTATATGCAAACAAAAAAACCATATTAATTATTTTATTTTCCACGGAATCGATTAGACGAAAAATAAAGATCTTAGATAGGAAAAAATCTCAAAATGTTATCATATTTTACTTTTCTCCGTAATCTCCAATGATTTACTCGTGCTTTTATTGCTACGTATCACATAAATTACGTTTTATTCGAAAAGACGATTAAAGATTAAACTCGTTTTATTTAATACATGTAGGTATATCATCGTTAAAAGATAGCTGTATCAGAATGCATATTTTAACCTATAATATATATATATATCTATATATCTGGATAATATTATCATATTAATATTATTATATAAGGTATATTAATCATCGTAATACATACCGTAAACATCATTATAATATTATTGACATCAATGAACAAATACATTTTAAAATATTTTATGATTTTCATAATGTATGTATATTTAATGAAAAACTTAATTATCATTGCATTAAGACAAACATTACAAAAAAAGGGTAAAATTTCAATCTCATTCAACTAACTCTATTTTAGTTTTTTTGCTGACACTCTTCAATCCAATTCAATCTATTCATTAAATTTATAAACTTTCATAATTCACTTAATTTCTATTCTCAGTTATTCTTTTTTTTTGTTTTTCATTTATTATTTCAACTTAAAATAGTACACAAATTTACATAATAAAAATCATAATTAAATTATATTTCGTACATACTGTTTCATACTATAAGTTAAAAAATAATTCATAATAAAAATTGTTATTTCGATATAAATCAAAATGCGAAAATAAATAATAACCATAATCAAAACTTAGTTTTAAATTTGTTGTTACAGTGATTATTTATAATAAATGATAACGTATTATTATTATTATTATAAACTATCGGGTCGCCGAAACGTTTTAGTGTTTTGCTCGACGTCCGTACCTATTATTATTTTGAATTTTTTTTATCTCCGCGTACTCGAAGTGCTCGTAGAAAAAAAACCGGTCAACGTTGTCGACGGAACAATAATAAAATCGGAAACACAATACTGTCGCTGGACCGTGTGCTTTATTTGCCGTATTTTTTCCATCGTTTTCTTCTCCGGAGAGACACTATATGATCGCGATGAGGAAACATCTGTCTGTCGTTTAACGCCTGTGTAAACACGACGAGGAAACGGATCGAGTTCTAGCGTGAGAAATCGTTTATAGATTCGGCACTCGAACGGCTTCGGTGATAATATATTAATATGTAACGTGCCATAATATCATATATCATTATTATTATTAGTGATCGAGAAATGGTAACACGCGGTATATATTTTACGTCTATATGTTTGGTAACGAAATAGTAATTGTTCTTATTACGTCCGTGATCTCAGAACCGGAGGAAAGTCGACCAAAAAGAACTTCGAGAAAACAGCTAATCCGATCTAATGCAATTATATTCATCATTTACTATATTTTAATAAGGGTCAGTAGCGTAAATTGGGCATAATTTCTGGAGGTGCAGAGTTAAATTTGTATTTTCATATCACCAGTACCCTAATTGTCTTGATATGACCTTACTATGTAAGTAATTTGTTCTCACCATAAAATTAATTTGATTTACAAAGAAACAAAATGAATATTTAAATTGTAAAAAAAACAATAATTATAAAAAAAAAAAAACATTCAATGATTAATGATTTTTATTTTAACTAAGTCGTCGTCCTTTTTCAAATCGACAATATTTCCTAAGAAGTATTAATAAAATGATAACCGATTATAATAATTAATAATATAACATTAATAGGTATAATCACACGGAGAAAAAAATTACTATAAAATTATAGTTGCAGATTTTATAGTAAACATAACTATTTTATAGTAATCCCTACTTAACGAGTTTAGTAGATATAAATAATATTTTATAATTGAAATATTATGATTAATATTAGTGAATATTACTAAAATTTGATTATAATTACTAATTATTATAGTTGGGTATATTTCATTTAGTTTTACTATAATTTATTTACCTATCTTTTGTAATATTAATCGAGTTTTAAGAAATCTATTTATAAATTATATAATTTTCCGTTTCTATAGCAATAATTGCTATTATTATTTATTTCTATTATAGCTATATGCCGGGATAACTCCACCATCTTCTAAATCACATGTACTATTGTAATGTAATAATTTTCGTATTTAATTCAATTGCGGATGTTGCGCTGTTGTGTTGTTGTGTTGTTTTTTTCAATTAATCTTTAAGTCATCAAGTCCTATCAATTTTTGTTATACGGCATTTGAGTATACCCAAATTATACAGATTTTATTACCTACACTTTGAAATTGATGATAATACGAAAGGTTAATATCTATATAAGTAGGTATACCACTGTTATTTAGTTTCTTGAGTATAGTTAACATAACTATTAACTACCAAAATTAAATTTTATAATCTTATTTTTAAATATCATAATATATTTTTTTAAATAATTCTTTGATTAGATTTATGGATATATTTACTGAAAACATGTGTGTTGTACTTGTAATTGATTCAAATCAGATTGACACTATGCCATCTTTTGGTGTGATTAAAGCAATTTTTATGACTGAAGAAAAGCAACCATTTATAATTTGTAAAGTTTTTGAAACCCTATATTTTAGTGATCATTATCACTTCATTATCATTTCAATGTAAATAAAACTGAATTTAATATGCATATCTTTGGAGAAATTGGGTAATATAAATTCTACTCATCAAATTAATGTACCAACAGGCTTAACTTTTATAACAATAAAATAGAATTAATTATATATTAAAAAATAAATAATATATTATTTTATTATCATTTTATTTAATGTATAATTGTATAATGGTATATATTTAATAATATTATGTTTATGTGTTGCATATTAATAAATTTTTTTATTCTTGAATTATTTTTCCCAGTCTATGTTGTTGTGTTCTTTTAACTAACTAGTTTCAAATAAAACTTGTAGTGTCATTAACCATAAAATTTAGTAATTTTAAATAAATATCTACTGCAATTCTGTAGCTGCCTGTACTAAATTATAGTTTTGATTACTATATCTTTGGTCGAGTCAAATAAAATAATTAGTAATTATTACTAAAATGTTTAATCATTTCAAATACAAATTTTAGTGTTTTTAATTATAATATTTATTATTCATTACTAAATATCTACTACTATTTATTAGTTGGATCTACCACATTACAGTTATTATAATTAAAATAGAGTAACTATAATAATTTGGTAATATCAACCAATATTATAGCTGTCCTATATATAACTAAAAAATAAAGTTAAAGTAACTGTAATAATAGTGACAACAACTATATATTTTTTTCCGTGCATCTTTCATTTCACGATATAATAAATTGGAAAGTCGATGCATCAAAATTTTCATAAATATTTATTCTTTAAACTACTTATTTTCAAATATATAACTTAAAAAATAAGAAGTTATTTTATTTAATTATTTTACTTGACATTTAAAACTAAAAAAAATAATAGAGATAATAATATAGCCCAATGCATAAATTTTGATTTTAAAAAACAGAAATTTTTTATTTTTTCGTAGATATTTCAATTATAAGTAAATAGATCTGGGATACTTGTATATGTACTATGTATAATATAATAATGCATAATTTTGTAAATATTCACATAGTAATTAATTTTTGATAAAACTTGTACAAAATTTGTAATTATACTAATAATTACTATTTTTATCTTAATATATAAGACATATATAGATACTATATGAACTATAGTAATATATAATATAGGCATACCGTATACATATAGATTACTTTTAATGGTTTATGAAATAAAATATCAAATATATAAGGTTATATTTTTATTGTTTAAAACAAATATTACACATGTTTTAAATACGTAATACACTAATACGTGTTAAGTACAACAATGTTTACAACAGAAAAAAACTATTTTAAAAATATGGTATTTTTTAATTTATAAATAAAAAATTACATCAATCGTATTATAAATTGTTAATTTATAGCACATCAGTAAGCGTAAATAGCAATATTAATCTAAAGGAAATGAAAAACAACAAACATGTTAGAACGTTGTAATAAAACTACAATTTTGTTAAAAAATTTAACGTACAAAAATAAAACAGCAATCTTTTTATAAGGTAAAATTAAAAGCTCACTATTTTTTCTCTTCCACAAATTCTGCGTCGCCCCTACACTTGGATCATGTCGCCCACGTCGAGAATCACTACTTATACGATACACCTATTCTTATCAATGATGGTAAATGTAGGTGCATTACAGTTTTGTTACCAATATGTACCAATACACATACCCGTAAACTATATCCTGTACGATAGAAAATTATAAATGCGATATAACGGCGCGCCGTTGCTGGGGAAATGTCATTTAAGCTGATTCTGACAGCTATATTGTTGTTCAAAGGGCCGAGGAATCTAAAATGGAAACCATAACTGACGGCCAGTCATATAATAATATATAAAACTATGCGACGCGTCGGCCGGCTGCGTATTATAGACGTATGTATAATGGCACAGTAGCTGAACCGTACGCGAAGGATTACTTCTGCCGCAACGAGCGATGGTTGTAAAGTCTTCGAGGGGAAGACTAAACGTCGTCGACAATTTTTTTTTTTTTTTTCATTTTTACTTTATCCATAAGCCGATTAGGTACATATCGCGCACACACGAGAATAGTCGGACAGTCATTCAACACGTCGCCTTAAGTAGACTTAACACGTGTACATATTTATGTACATTATACATAGTGGATAAGGATTTCACGCCAGAAAAACGGTAAAATATACGTTATACGTTTCCGTTGGTATTTGTACTCAGATCATCCTGTATACGTATAATACAACTGTCGGTTTGTCGTGGTCGTAATATAATTGTAGCGTACTTGGAACTTCACGACTAAACGGGCGGTTAATTCCTTAACTGAAATTATTGTATCATTGAAACAAACGTCCAATATACCACTAAAACTTTGCTAATCCTCATCGTACATATTATCTGCAGTTGACATGGTAATAATGATGTGTCTTCGACGTTGCTAGTCGCAAAACAATTATAGGTATATTATTGTATTATTGTTTAAAAAGTTAAAAACAAAAATAATAACTATCATTGCAGATCAATTACGGTCATATATTATGACGTGTATAATATTGTATTTTAACTTTTAACGAATCCAAAAGATATTATATTTTTATTTTATTATTATCGAATAAATTAATGGTTAAAAGTGGTTTAAATTAATAAATATTAATCATTAGGTACATATAGATATGTTATTATTCATAATTTCTTTCAATGAATATATACCTAAATTAAATTACTATGTTTCATATTGTTACTTTGCAAAAAAAATTTTCAAAAAAGCTATACCAAAATTTACATTTTTCACTATATCTAATTTATTCTACCTTCTATATTTCTATAATAACTCAATAATATTCTTTAAAATCATTCCCAACAATAACACTCCTACAAATTAGGAACTAAAAAATATTCGTTTATATGCCGTTATTACTAATTATAATATTTATGTATTGTACTTTATAATATACAATATATTGTACAGACAGATTATAGATTTTTATCCTAAAAATAATATTAATAAAAACTTACTAATACTTTTAAAAAAATATTCAATAATAAAAATAAACTATTATATTATATTTTATTTTTATCGACTATTTGGTGTTTGGTTATGTTTAATATTTAGAACGATAAATGTAATCGAGCTACAATTTTTCTAAAACTGCGTCTCTGAAGTCTAAATAGTCTATTATGTATATTGTGTAATACATCTATTTATAATTTATTTGACTTTAATTGATTCTATTCGAATAGCTTATAGTCACGTTTTTTACATGAAGATTAATTATTGTCTTGGTGATATATCGATTACATTGCTTTACCCTTTCCCATTTACACTACGAGAATAATTTTTAAATGTTGTAAACTGGGTCTTCACGAGAACAAATGTATAGAGTAACAATAAATAATAATAGAACACCCATTAACCTTCAATGAAATGAGATGGTCAATGAGAAAAATAATGTGAGAAGAAATTGTACACTATTATTGCTTTGTTCAGTATATTGTTTTGTTATTAGTGTTTGAATACAATTTATACGAAGTTTAAGTTAATATAATAATTGCGTATTAAAAGTGAACCATTAATAATAGTTAATCTAAATTATATAATAATGTGTTTCAAATTATTTTATCCGTTCTAAATAAATATAATACTAAAAAATGTCGATTTATTATTATTTATTATGATTACATTTATGCTATATAAAATATAGAATAAACGTAAAACGTTCTCGATTATCAACTGTAGATGATTTCCAAAATATTTCAAAAACATTTGATTCACACATTTGTACAATTTATGCGATGTTATTGATGTATTTAAGACAATACATAAAATTTATATTTCCACATGAAATAAATAAAAATTAATTATGTAAAATGTAATACTAATTCTATATAATTTACTATAGATATCTGGAAAAATTGATAAATTATATTCTTTATATGTATACATTAAATAGATTTTGTAAATTATCTATAATAATTTTTTATTCTACGCATCTTTTTACAAATAGATGTTACTGATGTTAGATAACATTTATATTACATGAGATATGACCCAATTATAACAGTTTTAGCATCACAGGTTCACATCCACACAGTAGCTGGATATATATGATTATCATTTCATCTACATTTACAGAGACAAGGTGAATACATTATAATATCCATTTTGTACAGAGGTTTATAAACGAGATATACGAGATCGTGCGATATTCGGTGTTCAAAAACCACATTGAAGGCACTTCGGACTCAAGCTGAAAACCGGCACCGTTTTCCATATATAATTAATACGGTAATTTACGATGATTATAATTCGTCAGCGACAAAGAACTCCATAAAAATTCGTCTTTCCTTGTCATTCCTAAGCGATATTATTACGAGACGTAGTAATCGCGTGACGATGTCATTGGGCGAAATCGGTAGGAAATCAGTGGTTGTCCAACGGGGGGATAAGGGGGATATATCCCCCCATGACCTTTTTGTTTTTATATATTATTTTTAACAATAAATCGTTTATTACCTATTTCCTTATATAATAAAATAAAGCGAGAAGGTACATTCCTAAATTGGTGGAAATTAATACTTTATTATAATTAAGTTTGAATTGCATTAGAAAATACTATTCTGAGCAAAACTCAATATAATACAATATATTATATTGGTCTTTACATAGGTCTACCACGTGTGTAAAAAGGAAAAACTTTTGAGAAATTCGAAAAATGAGTTATGTAAAGTATCAAAAAGATGTAATTTTCTATCGAATTAAACCCTATTTGTGGTAATTGGACCATTATTTCTACCCAAAAAGTGTCTTCATATATAAAAAAAAAACCACAATATTCAATTTTACTAAAAATATTTAAATTTTAGAAGCTTATAAAAAAAATTGTGACTCCCAATTTTCAAAATATTTTGAAAGTCCCTACGATTAAAACTCAGTTAGTTATCACGAAATAAAAAAAAAAAATTAAACAGAAACCAAACTTTGCCAATTTTACACCATTTTTTGGTAGTTTTTCATCTCCCAAGGAAAAACTTTTGAGAAATTCGAAAAATAAATTTAAAAAGTACCAATTAGATGCAATTTTTCACCAAAAACATACCCTGTAATTGTTAATTACGATTAATTCCAAAATATTTTGGAAATATATTAAGTTGTAGATTATGATTATACTTGTATAAATATTTCAAATGTAAATTAAAAACATGTTCGATATAATACTTAATAATTATCAATTGCTTATAATTATCTTATTTTAGAGTCATTTTAATAGCTTAACCATAGTAGCTGTTCATCGTAGATTCATAAATATAACACTAGATGAAGCACTGAATTAACTCGCAAAAGTAAAACAAACAAAAAAAATTAATTTAGTAATTTAATAATTCTAGTATAGAATAATTCTTGTAATATTATCTATCCATTAAACATATTTTTTTGCAGTTTGTACTTTATTCTATATTATATTATTATATTATGACTGATATTTACAATTGTCAAAGTTTATGTTGAAAAATCAGGATCAACTCCCCCATGACAAAATCATTTGACCGCCACTGTAGAAAACGCAGTCCATGTAATGTTGTACATTGTTTTTTTAATAGTATCGAAAATCGATGTAATTATCGTTTGCAGAAGTTTCACGCAGTCACAGTGATGAAATATAGTTTTTCTATAAATTCTCCACTATATTTTCGGAATTTTTTTTGATTCTGAGCAAAGTTGTTGATTTTACAATGTGTGATTTTTTATGTAAGTAAAATTTTTTTTTGATTAGATTTAATAGTTAGGTTATAGACTTATAGTATCTACTTATAAGTAGGTTATAAATTATTATTTAACTACTTTTTTGAATTTTTCAAAAGTGTAAAGAAAAATTACCGACAATTTACGAAAACTGAGCGGTTGTGGTTTGTTGTGCATACCCATTACTTTTACTATTGATGCTTAATCAGTTTACAATTTTTTACTATTATTAATATTTATAAATTGTATTTTAAATTATGAAATTTATTAATTTATTAAACATTATGAAATAATCGTTTATGCAAAAAAACATCGTCTTTTATGTAAAGCTTTATAAACAATTTATGTACATCACATCTATACAAATAATTCGACAATGATTCGAAAAAATGGATCTTTATATTTTACTACTATACCGAAAAATCACCGCTCAACGCTTGACGATTGACGGCAATGCTCGTTTTTCGTGCCCGCGACAAATCGAGGATATGAGGTAATAACAGTGGAAATGGTTATAACTTTGCAAGAGTAACTTTTTTTCAGCCAACTACTTTTTACTACCTAACATAATGTAACAGAGAGTGTAGGTGAAAAAAAACGTGACACGTACTAAAATGAGTGGGCGGAACTCACATAGAAATGATGAAAGAAATATGAGCGTAGTGTGTGTGTTCTATATATAACAATGAGGGGAGGACGAAGAAGATGAGAAGTGATAAATTACCAGTGGCATAAATAGTATGCAAGATCCGTATATTTCAACGTCGCCACTGCAAGGGTGGAAGGTAGTGCACTTCACCGCGTAACGGTTTGGGAGCGAAAAGGCCGACGTGGCGGCGGCGAACGGCAGCAACCAATTACGTTAAGTAGCTCGTTCATCAAATCTCGTTGTGAATTTTACGTGCACAACAACAATGATCGAATATGACATTTTGAAAGACACGACACTATAATAATAATATTATTATCAATAAAAATTATTTACAATTACAATTGTTTAACACAGCAAACAATTTAAAAAATACAAACAATAAAACTCAGGTCAGTTATACCTATTGTAATTATTACAAGACGTAGGAACACTATTGGTACGGAAATATATATATAAAAAAAGACAGTTTATCCTATTTTAGGTAGTAACCAAAAATACCTATATGGCTATATACTGCTTATTTTCTTAGTTTAATAATAAAAATAACACAGCTTTACTTACCTACTCTTTTCCATTCTCAATATTTGGCTTGCTATTTCATATTTCCTATATTTACTATTAAAAATATGACAAATTATTTCAAATAATTATTATCTCTTATAACTAATTTCTATTTTCAATTACAGTCTTCGTAAAATTTATTTTGTTTATTTTTGTTTTTTATTCGTTTTATTTCAACCTCACATATTATAGTGTCCTTTTAACAAGAAGTAAAATGAGGAAATTTGCTACAAAACGGCACTTTTTTTAGAAATCAACACAGTGTAAAGAATCAATTTTTTCCTTATAACAATTACTATTATATTAATTTTTTATATTTTTAAAAAAAAATAAATAATGTCATATAAAATATAATTAAATTAAACGATGCAGAAAGTGGCAAAAGAAATATTTAAAACAATTCCGAAAATTCATTCGTTTTTTTATTACTACAAACCCATAAATGATTAAAATGAATTATGACATGCAACTAAAATTATGTAGACTCTTTTGAATTGTCCAATATTATTTATTAAAGTCTAAAGGGTGGCGAAATATATTTTGTGCCTGAACGTGTAGGCAAGCGCAAAACTGTTGTTAAGTATTTATACTATAGAATTTGATGCTTGAAAATAAAAAATATTAAAATATTATTCGTAATACGATAAAACAGTATGTTGTATATTATTTTATACATTTTTATCTAATTTTATTGAATAAAATAAAATTAGGTAAAAATAAATATATGTTGTTGCTAACGGCAATAACGGGTTAATAGACCCAAGCGGTCATCCATCTAAGTACTAATTATGCCCGACGTTGCAGTTAACGTCCAGTTGGCGACAAACAGTGAGAGTATTATTCAATTTGAAAAAACTTTTCTAATACTTTAAAATCTAAATAGTATCTATAATGTCAATGAATAATATTCTATGTATAAAAAGAAATAACTATTCAAGTTCAATTATAAACATTAATTGTAAAATATAAAAATAAAACATGTTAAAACGTAACACTATTGTTATGTCATATTGTTAGGTTGTAAGTTTATCTAGTTTTTGAAACCCGGTTTGTTTTGGTGAAAACTCATTTTCTTTCTTTTTAATTTTAAGTTATTAATGTCTGTTTCGTGTATTATATTCATTGAACTTATTTCAACATTATAAGTATGTGATTTATACGTATTTTAGAAGTCTCGCGATATAATTGACCCGTCTTAAATCCGTTCAAAGATACGACATTTCCAATCCACCGAATCTTCCATCCGTCAGCAAAGTTTAGAGGGTGCGAAAATATATTAATTCGGACGTTTTTCACCCATCGTAATGCCAGAGGGGAGGATAGACAGATGTGGCTGACAAGTCGCATTAATTATTATCAAACCGTAGGCGAATTAAACGAAGGGCCGTTGATGCAACAGAAACTGACTTAATTGCCATTGGATGTCAAACGACATCAAGCGCACATATATACTTTAAAGTAAATATAAAACAACGCATAGTTATTTTGATCGTGACATTTTTTTCGCAGAGTATACGGATTTAAAATTCATTAATTAAATTGTAATATAAATTATAAAGTGAAATTCTCCATATTATATACCTATCTGTTATTTTGCGCATTCCCGTGCTATATTCATCTTCCATTACTAAAATGAGAACCTTTTTTCTATAGCTAATTATTTAAAAATGTAATAATCATTCATAAATCATCATAAAATAACCCCACTGTGTATTAAAAGAATCGTTAATTGATCGAAATAGACCAACAACAACGAAAACTGTTTATTGAACGTAATAAACGTAATAATATTTAATCAATTCATGTTTACAATGCATTCTAATTTTTATATAACCTAGAGATATTTCTTGAGTAAATAATAATGATGAGTTTTTAATTAGTGCCTTAAAGATCTTACTTTTTTAACGTACAATTTAATCTTTTTTTTGTTATAATACGCATAATAATTAAATGTTAAATATGAATGTTTAACGTCTTTTAAGTTTTCATTCCAGAAATGTTATATATATATATAATTAAAATTTTTAATGTGGGTACAAACTTTTATTATAATTATTAAGACTATCTATTTTATATTATTAACTATTTTTATTAGTTTATAATTTAAGTACATTATTATTTATTACTATTAACTTAAATATACTTATGTTTACATAATTTTAATTAGTTCATGGATGAAATAGTTTTTGGCATGTACATTATTATGTCATAAAAAGTGTTATTAAAAGAATATTTTCTTATTTTTCTTGTTATTTAATTGGTATATTTTAACGGAAATGAGCATAATAATAATTATGTGTAACGTTCAAGGTTGCAATAGTACACCACAAACATTTGTGTGCTAATAATAATAATTAATTATTCCACCGTGATGTGTTATTATATTTTAATAATATGTACACGAGCAAGGATAAATATCTACCTACGCGATATTAATGTACTTAACTAAATAAACAATTTTTAAATAAACTCACTTTTTTTAATGACATATTATTTAAATGAGTAAATTAAAATGTCATAATAATTATATAAATTTTCGCTTTGTGTAAATATCATTTCTCAGCAAAAACTATTTAAGAAATTTTAATTCAGTATTCTTAATGAAATATACCAAATTTAAAACACAAATTCTTCATTCATTTATTCACTATTTTAATTTAATATTGTAATATTATGTTAAAACAGTTTTTTTGTCCTGTATAATAATAAATAATGTATACATTTATTAATATTAAGTATTATTGTGTTGGACAGAACTGGTTAGATTGATGAAATTAGTAGCTCAAATTAATGCTGATTCATTCACAGGAGCCATAACTATAATATATAACATATAAATAATTCTAATAAGATATTAAATACCTTTAGTTTTCAAAAGAGAAATATTGTACAAGGACACATTTATAATAAAACAAAATAAAACTAACAAATAATACAATTTAATTATAGTGTTAAAATAAATAATAATAATTATACAAATACACAGGGTCGTATTTAGAATATTGATGCCCCGGAGACCAAAAGCACTTTTTTAATTTCGCTCTTTTTTATGGTGGATGGAGAGGGTGTTAAAAATAACTGAACAAATTCAAATTTTCCACCCCCAAACTTCCACCAGAAGGAGTAATATTGCCCACCTCATAATTACGGACCTGCATATATGCATTTGTATATATTATATAGCTATTAGTATTTCTAGCTTTGCTGTTTGATGCTAAATTATCTACTCGTACGATAATTTATATTATAATATTATGTAATTTTCAAATATTCTATATCGACGTTATAATATTGACATTTACGATCTTCGTTGATACTATTTCCTTTTTAGTAATAAATAGCCAACGTTTTTATTGTTCCACAATTTGTTAAAGGTATAATTGTATATGGTCAGATAGAAACTCTTGATAAGAAATCATTAAACTATATAAATCTGCAGTGCAATAAAATGCCGAGAGATTTTCACGAATATAATACCTAGTAAAAAAACATTCAATCTTTTTATAGACTTTTACGTTTCGTTTAACACATATATCTGTTGAGGAGTTTTCCTCGGGGAGTTTTACTCGTTTTTGAACGGATGATCGTGGACTGTCATAAAGTGCTCGAACTCGACCGTTTCTCCACTCGGCAGGTCTATATACGTGGAATTTACTGGCCCGGATGGACTTGTAATGTGTGGAAAAGCCATCTGTTCCGTGAAACTGGATGGGACCTATGGGAGTAGATGCCGTTTTATTTAGGTCTCCAGCGGGCAAAAAAAATCTATGTTTTATAATATCGCGCTGATCTGCTACACCGTAAATGATCCGATCATAAGTATAATTTAATTTCATAATACCGCGGCCAATATAATATAATAGCTCTGCTCAATAATAATAATAATAATAATAATAATAGTATGACGATGCGCATTATTCGATTTTTATTTTCGCTATTTCTTTCGGGCGAACATTCATTTTATATACACGCGTACATAATAGGATTAAGACGGAATTCTATTTTTATATTCGCTTACAATGGTATGAGTTTAACACGAGGTTTAAAAAACCCAATAATAATACTATTTGAAAACATAAGGTGTCGAATATAACCATGCAGAAATTAATAATAATCGTAGAATATGGTTATGATTTTCTCTAATTTTACGATTCAACCTATACGTTATTTTACCTACCCCTACGATGGCCCTACCATTTTCGTTGATTAATTATACTAAATTAATTGATTGAAATTCTTAATCACGTATTTTGTTTAATTTGTTTTAATCTTGTAACCTATATAACCTATGATCATGGGTCAGGAATGATCTCAACAAATTATATAAAATAGATTAATCCAAATTATAAGGAACTTGTTTTAACATGTTCGGTAATAATTTAAAATTTCATCTATAAACAAAAAATAATCAATAAACGTCATATACAAGTTTAAAATGTTTTATTTTAATTAATGTCTTTCTTTACTTTTTCCATACAAATTATAATTTAGTTTGGCGCCAGGGCGGTAAGACAAAAATACATTTTTCTTACGACGTCGTGTGACCGGGTTTGTTTGCTCTTCAACGTAATTTGTCTTTAACGTTTAAACCCTCTAAATAGCTAATAACTGTTTATAACGCCACGTAACATAACCTTAATTTTTTCATGTGATTTAATTTTTTGTGACCTATTAACCGTGTTAAAACGGTTTAATGTTCTACATTTATAATGAAACGTTTACTAGAAAAATATATGTTTATCTTGATTTTTAAAATAATAATAAACAAATTTATTAAAACTTTAATAGTAATATAATTTGTATTGATAATTTAGAATAATTATGTTGGATCTATCAACTCTACGCATGCCATTAAACCTGTAAAAACATTTATATTTTTATTTTGTTTTACAGTATGTGTTGAGATCTTTTTTTCGATGTGTCCGGTAAAAATACCATTACGGTTAAACCATTTTTATTCTTTGACTTCAGATGTGTTCTCTAGACGCGATTTTAATTTTGATAATTATATACATTATACATTATTATATAACCGGACCCAGATGAAAATTTTAACGAGGAGATGAGGTGTTTTTTGGCACTAGTCTTAAACCCGATCTGGATGGGAAATGGCGGGATACAGCGGATCACTATTTTATTGAAAATTAAAAATGTATACGGAATGATGAGTAATGACTATAATTATAAAAAGTACGTCATCATAATATCATTTTCGAATACCAATCAAATATTACATAATATATTATCCGGACTTGTTGGTTCGTGAAAATCGAATGAAAAACGACGACGTGCTCGTATACGTCAGGACAGATATCTTTCGGGCGGCTGCGCACGCGGTCGTTGTCGATTCGTGTTTCATGTAACCCCGAAAGCCCCTCGAATTATATAGGTCGTGCGAAACGACTGCAGATCAGACTATAAAAGAGCATAATATTTTTATTATTATTAATTCCGTTCGATTTTGTTTGGCCAATTTCAGCCAACTGTACGCTAACTATTCGAAGTAACTATTTTTCCGCATTACGTATTATAATATAATATATTATCATTGTTTTGCCGGTATTTTCGCGGCGAAGACGATAAGAGAGGCTTGTTTATAATTCGAAATAATACACAGGCGGCGGTGTGGCGTGTCGGTGGCGGCAGTATAGCTGTTACAAAGCACATTGTTCGAGCTGCGATGATGTTCCGGCGACGGGAAGAGAAGGTTGTAAAGTAACGACGATCCCATTAAAATTGGGGTTGTCTCGCAGTGTGATTAATGTTAAATATGATTTATTAACAGCCACTGTAGAGGGAGAAGCGCATAAGCCCTGTCAACAAAATTAGCCCGACAGATGAGAATATATATATTATGACGTATATATAATACTATATAATTTCTCGTTTTTCTTATATAATATCTATTTTTTTTCGTTAAAAATGGACGTTGCTCAATCTTCGTCTAAACTGCTATACAGATAGCGCGCGTGGGTTTGGCGAGAGAAGAGATTTATTTTGTCACTTGTGTTATATCTACGATGCTCGTTCAGCTACAGCCTACAGAGAATTATAATATTACCGTATAGAAAATGCAATTGACAAAAATTAATATTATACTACTTAATTATATTATAACGATTTCGTTAAAACAATAAACGCAAATCATTGAAACGTTACCAAGGTAAGTTTAGACGTTTAAAGAACTGAATAGGTAGGTAGTATTAAAATACTATAAATTGTTTTCATATTAATTATTTTATTCAAGGCAACTTTTATTGAAATGTTTAGTCATTAGAAAGGGCAACAAAAAAAGTAGACCTTCAAATAATTTATGAAAATAAAATCAATTACACTATTTTGAGACATTTAATTTAGTACGTTTTTGTATGTTTGTCACTTGCATTCAGAAAATTATTTTAAATGTTATGGTTAAATAGTGAACAGTATTATGACATTAAATAAATATTTTATAGTAGATTTTAATTAAATATACAATTATATTATTAAACAATAGTTATTTGGTTAAAAATAATATACATATAATATATTTGTTTTACACACAAACTACTGGCCTTACTTTAAATTAATTTTCTAATTAAAACATTATAATAATAATATAATGATAAATACATAGGTACAGGTAGGTATTATTTAGGTATACCAACGTATACTTTCACTTATACATTCATGTGATGTTTTAATTTATTTTTAAATTAATTTTGTATCTATATTATTGTATACTCGTGTACATAAATAATTTTAAGTAGATTCATTAATTTTCATTATATCTAATATATGATTATTCCACTTTAGTTTCAACGTATTACATTATGTTTTTATTACAACTGTTTAAAAATAATTATTACTAGGTACTAATAATGATGTATATCGTATATGTATAATTTACTCGTACATTGTAGGTAGTTGTCTACAATACCGACCTTCTATTATACTGATTGTACCGAAATTTAGGTTATTTCATAAATATTATAAAAAATTATCTATAATTCTATATTAATTATAATGTAATAATGTATGCGATATTTGTAACATATAAATATTTATATTTTATTTTCACTTGATTATGTTATACAATTATAATTAACAGTAAGCTTATTTAACAAAGAAAATATACATATATCATTATCAGATATGATGATAATAATTAATAAATAAAAGCCATACAAAATTTGAATTTGTATTTTTGCCGAATTTTACCTAATTTATAATTTATCATTTTAATGTTACAATTAAACAGAAAAAATAAGTTCACTAGATTTGAATAATAATATGTTAGGTTACAACAAAACGTTTTAGATAATTCGTATAGGGTTCAAATATATACAATATAAATTTTTGTTTTTCATCGTCAACTGTTTTGGTCATATGGCTGTATAATATAGTTATACAAAAGGTGGAGGTGATGTCGATCAATGAAAATATGTCAGTACATTATACAGAGTAAACAGAATTTCTTATGTTATTAATAAATATTGCTAAAATTACATACGTTTCCTTTTATACTCGTATTTATTACACGAATTTCTTATCGCTTTGTATCCAAATAGGTATACACGTCGAAAGCAAACAATCAGTTATCGACTCCGACTTGTCTGGTTAAAAAAAAGGTAAACACGTTTGATTTACCGGTTATACTTGGGAAATAACGGTTAAATTTGTTTCAACGGTGCACACATAAAAAATTAAATAAATGTTTAAATGTTTTATCATTGAATTCGTTGATCCACCGAAATCTTTAGATTTTTGTCAGTTGTGATCATGAAATATGTTTAAAAGCTCTGTCGACCGGAGACGCTATAAAAATATATTATGTTAAGATGTACTTTTTTTAACAAAATTTTTATGATGAATGATGATGATGATGATAATAATAAATAAACGAACGCGGTCGTCAAAGTCAGTGCGGAGATCGTTCATCGGCTAAAAGCCTGTCGGTGAACGTCACTCACCTTCTATTCTCTGCCGACCACAATATTCCATCGAATCAGCGTGGTATATTTACTATACATTGTGACGTTGTATGTTATGCTGCTCTAATCCAGTACACGTTGTTCTCCTCGTGGCTCTCTCACTCGCTGACTGGCGGCCGTCAAACTTAACGTGCTCAAAAATAATATTGTAAATAATGAGTTTCAAATTACGCATAAAAAAAATATCGAGATGATTTTTTTGCCTAATATACGTATTATTCTTGAATTGTTAAGAATTACGCGCCGAATTGTTTAAAACAATTAATAAAATAGGCTAATGCAAATTGCATGTAAATATATATTCAATATTATATACTATACAATACATACCTAAGAAGTGTATATTAGAATGTTTTACGACCGCATCCACGCATCCCACATACCCGCAAACACCGCATTTAAACACTTTAAACACAACGTGACTCATGATTATTTTAACCCCTTCCACATTTTCTTATCTATAATAACCTTATCACAAATTTTTCAATTTATCAATCAGATATAACATATTATGACTATTTTAACCATTCCATTTTTTATTATTGTTAGTTTATCGATATCATAAAATACTCTACACATAACTAATCACCTAACTTATGTTTATATTAACTTCTTTTACTTTTTCTTATCAACCTATTCTGCTTCTTATAGTTAATTTTTCGATATAGACGTCATATTATTATCAATCACGTAACCCATGATTATTTTAACACCTTACATTAGTTCTTATCGTTGGTTGATCGTCAATCGATCGTTAACAGCTCAATCACGTAATTTATAATTATTTCTTATCAATCTATTTGCCTTATCGTTATCAAATCGTCAATCGATAATTTAACTTATAACTTAATCTATTATACTTATATCGTAATTGAATTATCCTTTATAATCATACACAATTATATCAACAGCTCTTTATCTACCTGTTTTAAACGAGAGTCCACGTGCATGCGTATTAAGATCTTAAGACGTAGGGAATACTTTCTACTTTGAGCTAATCACATTATCAATATTTAGCTATCATTAATCTATATTATTATATAATATCATAGTATATTATACATCCTATTCCAGAGTATTTAAGTCTTATTACTAACACGTTATAGTATCAACTGGCTACGACAAGCTGGAATGGCGTCGACATCGCGGCAATCGAAATTATCCTATTATATACTAAGGGCGCGTTCTCATGAGTCAAGTTTAGTTGACCGATTATAGTTGATCAACAAAAATTTACCATTTAGCATATTTTATACTAATACAATAATATAATATGTATACGCGATACTCCGATTAATATCACCGTATACTCAATGTACTCGTATACTCGTTTTCTTAACATTTATTCAAAAGAAAATTAAATAATTTGCACACACATTAAAATAAAAATTATTAAATAATATATAAATTATAATATACTAAAATAAAACAGCAAAATATTAAAAGTACATAAAAACAATAATTATAATAACGTTTTTACTCGTCGTTCGCATTCATCGTCTCTCACGTTTTTTTTTCTTTCGTATATCAAACTATATATCAACTTAACCTATATTGATATCAACTAATAATATTAATAAATAAGAGATTCTCAACACCCCTATACAATGAATAAAAACTCAATTTTATAATTAGATAGGTATCTAGTCGTTTTATTGTTTGTTTATTGACCTTATTCTTTTTTTGATACCTACGATTAATATTGAGAACAACTGGATTCCTAATTTTTACATTACGTGGTATTATTAAATTCAGGAAATTTTTCGATCCATGATATTACAGTCTAGAATTCATAATTTCTGAATTTTTGTATTCCGAGAATTTACTTTCCGAAATTGTGTATTAACAATTTCCGGAATATTTCTATTAGGATATAATATGTTCCAGAATTTTATCTTTCCAGGCATTTATATTCCGGACCATGGCTTTCTTTTATACATAAAATTAATATTAATTATAATTTATAACTGAACGGGGGTCACGTTGGACGCAGTTAACGAAGGACATTACGTGCCGGTCTCTTGTTTTGATATTTACAGAAGTCGGGGGTCCCATCGTGTGTGGATATATTGGAACGTCTGTCATGTTTCAGCAACCGGTGTCCTGCGGGGTCGGCTTTCAAAGGGGATGGAAAGTATAGGGTGATAATGGCTTGTTTCGGACGAGGACTAACGAGATTCTTCAACGGTGGCGGCCGACACGTACGCACATAAATCACGTCGACGGTTACATGTTTATGTGTGTACACGAGTATAAGTTTCGGAGAGTGTGTGCAGTTGGATGGGGTGTATATATATTATAATATTCGTAAATGTAATGTACGCATAAATTTCGCTCAAAAAGGCGAACCTCCGTCGACCGTATCGATTGTCGTCGGCATGTATCTATTACATACATATAATAAATATTCTAAGATGTCTTCGCTTTCGCGGGCAACAATTATTATTATTAAATGTAAAAATAACTTTAAAATAGCCATATAATTATTAAAGGTTGTTTCTGTTGTTGGGCCAAAAATAATCAAAATACTACAAGTATGGTAACGACGGAAAGATCAGTACATATAAAGGATAAACTAAGAAAGTCAAATATGGCTGCTACAAGTAAACGTGTACGTTTAAACCTGGACAAAATTAATATGGAGGACATTTGGAGACGCTAGAACACTGAACTTTGCAAGAGAAAAGATTTTACTATAAGACACCGTTCAAATTATAATCATATACTCAATGGTGAAGAAGCGACGAGCGGTAGTGAAATCATTTTATGAAGATTTCACACTCCATCATGAAAATATCGATTTGAAAGTATATAGTGTCGATAAATTTCTATCTGTATATTTATAAATAATCTACTGCAATAGTTGGAAGTTTAGAACTTTAGGTAATATATATAGGTTCTGGTAAAAATAAAAAATGTTTAAAAGTTTTCGGGCTTTGGTTCTAAAAATATTAAAGAAAAATTATAACAGTTTTATGAAAATCCAATAATTATAGAGATGTGTGAAAATATATATTCTTTAACTTATGAAAGTACTTTTTCCAAAATAGATTATATACATAATAGTACAAAAATTGATTCCTTTAAATCCAACATATGTTATGAGATAAGTTACTTGAAGTCGACCACTCCTCCTAAGATACAACCATGCGTACAAGGTACAATTATGCGATAACATGATGATAAACGTTCGGTTTTGCATATGCGCAAAAAATTTTATTATAAAACTCTCAAAGCGAATTTTGAATGACATTATAAGACTTAGAAGTGACCCTTTTTGGCTACTGTCGTGGGAAGATCTTGATATCGTTATATATTATGTGTACAGTCGTACAGAGGATCGTTGACGCCAAAACACTAAGTCGCAAAATAATAATATATTATTTTGCTATGTGTCGACTGTCGAGCGAGAGCTCAGGACGAAATGGCTTACTCGCACCCTCCGTGTTCATTTTTTATTCAACTCGCGTGTGTTTGGCAACGGGCAAACGTGCGAAAATACAACATAATATTATTCACCACCGAGATGAATGATTTGAGTAAAGTAGAAAGAAAACTTTTTACAACAATACCGCACAAGAAACCGGAAACCGCGAAAACTATCATGAATAAGACGTATAAAACGCTGTTTCTGTGCAGTCCCATCGCGCGAAGAGTAGACAAGTGTATCGAGTATATAAAATAAGGATCCGTTTACGTGTAAAAAAAAAACAACTAGCAGACATACAATGTATACGAACAAAACGATAATATAATATTTTGAACAAAACCATTCGTTGTTCGATTGAATCGATTTCTGGTGGGATTATAATGAACATTACATTTTTAGGGTTATTTGGTATGAGCGAGTTTTCGACACACAATACAATAAAATGAAAAGAAATTTTCGTAACGTGCACGAACACACGACCGTCAACCATAAAATAAAACAATTTTTATTTCATTCATAATAATAACATATTAATTTTAGAGATATTCCGTGGTGTTATGGGAGAGAAAAGTACGATTTTATACGTCAATTATTTTCGTATTTTTCGCATCCGTGACTCGGAAAGGTGCCTATATTTAGAGCGTATCGTGTGACCCTGCATATAATACGAAACATTTGTACAGTTCTATAATACCTACGACCTGACAGTGGTTAAGGGGAGGAGTGATAGGGGGAGTTGCTCAACAATATGAATAATGCATTGGACGTAACCTGTTATTTTTTTTACTTTTTCCATGCGAATGAGAGATGGTAATTGATGAAATCCGATATTAATTCGCAGCTGTCATCCTCGGTACGAGATAAGCCCGGTTGATGGATGCCCGGATAAAGACCCCTCGTGCAGTTTGTGTGTACATATACCAATTTTTTTTCCCTACACACTCACACACACACACACACAACAGAGTTTTGAATTACTACCTGTCAACTACTGTAAAGCACTCTTCCCTCGCCGCGCTCGTATCCAGTAACGCATACGATGTTTGACACCTCAAATAACATGACGGCGATGGACGTGAATTACCCCGTGCAGCGTACGCGGGCGCGCGCGCGCGCCCCATTCTGAATAATAATAATAATATAATATTCAAAAACTCCGAACTCGAAACTCTAGATAAACACACATTGACAACAATAACATAATAATAATAATCGTATTATATAAAGCGAGATTATCATATTGGTGATTTTTTTTTATGATTATTAGACACATATTGTTGCATTTTTTTAAACTGTATTTATTTATCAATTCCACAAACAACGAGCTATGATATAATCTTTAATAATAATCGAATTTCACCGCTCTCCATTATCGTGCGTACGACCGTTTTACCGTGTCGAATTGCTAATACCTACTTAATTTCATAAAAATTATATTGTTATTTTTGTCGTTTCGACGGTGTACTGATAAATAAAATAATAAGCAATACGAGTTTTCGCATCAAAAGCGATAATAAAATGTCATTACATATTAAATAAATTGTTTAAAACATAATAATACGACTAATACAATGATTCGTTTAAATAGCCTGCAACATTACGATTTATTGTAATTATTTATTATACAATTGTACATTATTGTACATTATTCCATGTTTGGTTAAGTTAGAAAAAATATTTGAAAAATACTATTTTAAATAAGTATTTTTGTATTTCATTTTGAAATACTACCTTGCGTCAAACATTTAAAACGTTATCACAAATTATATGAAATCGAATAGCTTACTCTGGAACACTAGGTAGAACAAAGTAAACAATGTTTTGCGATTGGTTCTATCTGCAGGGGTGAATAGATCTATCAGGAAATTGAGATTATCCCAGTGGGTCCCTGTCATATGGAGCCCCCGATCTCAACAAGTTGTATTATACTTAAATATTTTTTTTAATTAAATGTATTAATTATTATTATTATTATTATTATTATTATATTAAATGATAAATTAATAACAATAATAAAATATTATATAGTTGAAAAAATTGTCCTTACCTTGTTAACCTAACCTAACAGTTGTGATTATATTTAGCGATTACAATCGCCCACATACTATGTTAATATTCAGATTTCATATTGGTTATATAAATATTATGATTAAATAATCATAAAAATTCTGTAGCGACTGTAGCCCGCACGTATAATCGTATTAATTGAAATGAATAAATGTACGAAGTTTTTTAAATTAATATTTTGCATCATTAGAATGGGGCACCGTATTGATAGTCAAAACACATATTATTTTGTTGTTCTGTTAAAATTGGATCATAAATGGATTCTTGTGAGTTTTTATTTTTAAGTTACTAAATAGTAAATACTGAGTTTGTGACCAATAAATTATATAATATAACAATGTAGAGTGATTTTATATTTTAATTCATAAAATTATAATATTTCATTATTTTCACTATTCAATATAAGGTGTAAATAATTGCATATCTTCGCGAAAAATTAAAATTTATGAATTTTAGTTAGACAACAACCTATAATATTACCTTTATAACTTTTTAAATATTGACATACTTATTATAAAAAAATTAAATATATATTTTTATTAGGTTACGTAAAGTTTGTAGATGGTTATTTAATGATGTAAATTTTTAGGGGTTTTCGGTAACATAAAATAGCCCTATCCACCACTAGATTTTAGCCACTAAGTTGTACGAACATCATTTTATCAATAACGAAATGTTTTAAACAATTCACTAATGATAGGTATATTTTGGCAACTTACTGACAAGTTACAAAACAAATTCTTATTCTAAAATCATATTCATGATATCATTATAGGTGCATAATAAGTTGTTTTAATAAACACTTTAATTACAATAAAAATAAAATTGTTTTTCTCTTCCACATTTGAAAATATTTGATTGACATTGAGCATTGAGTATAGATTTTGAGATAAAGCTATCTGAAATCTGATTTCATAATTTCATTTTATAATATAATCTGTACTCACTACTCCAACTATAATAGATATAAAAATAAGAAATACAACACTACCACCGTGTACAACTTTTTCAAGTTATCGATCGCTGCAAATTCGTTCGACGCCAATAAATTCGTAGGATATCAACAGATTGCTGTCGAAAATCAAAAATGATTATTGGTGTCTAAATAGTGTCAATAATGGACAAAAATGCAGCGACGCTTAATATATTTTTCTTTAAAATAAATGTGTTTTTCTTCTAGTGGTTAGTCTGTCATCAATAAATTGGAATTGCTTACATTTTCATTTTCCTTTGAAAAAACAGTCCCGTATACTATTTACGAGGTTTATCGATCGGATATTTTTTTGTAAAGGAAAACGTTTTTAAACTATAGTGACTTAGTTATTCACTTTTTCTATTTAGTAGTTAAAAAAAATAATTATTCAAAGTGAAAGATTATACAATTTATAAAAAAAAATTTTTCGTGTCTATATAAAAATAAAAAAACCTAAAATTGAACTACTATAGTGATCCTAAAAAGAATATTTTTTTCTTTTTCTATAGCGAAAAAAAATTCATCGCGCAATTATTTCGGAAAGTGAATTCTACGATATGAATGATTATTGAATACATGAATGATATTTAAATTTCTTTAAATCGTTTGTTTAAAGATCGCTGAGGTATTTTGCCGCGTTTTTTTAAAAATAGTATTGTAATCTATTCCCGAATCAACTGCATCTTATGGTGCATACTGTGCACTGTGGCACATAGGTACTGTTTAATCAAAACCGTGTGTATAAATTGCAAAATTTAACCCCTCAATAAATAGCCGGCTTCCGTTTCCCTTAATAGGTAGCGACAGGGCCATGATAACGGTAAACATCGCACGACCATAGTAATTAACAACACAATGTACGTACATAATGAATTATGACAATATTACGAGTATATTGTGTATAATACGTCCCGACCCCTTATTGTCTATATTAATTTATTTATTTTTAGACACCCCTCTACTTCACCGCCGTAGACGTGTTTCAATCGCGTACGGTCCGCGGGGCAGTGGGCGGTGGTATTATGTAGTGGCAGCAGTAAGTTCGCTGCCGCCGCAACCGCAATGAATGATTAATGATAATGATTATCGTAATTATAACTCCATGCGAAATAGACGTAGGTAATTTTTATTTTTTTTTCTCCTTTCCTTCCACTAATTTATACCCGTTACACACGCGAACCTCGCTAAAACGATAATTATTAATACTCGGGTCAATGAACTCGCCGCCGAATGTATATAATATAATATGTTAATATTCGACAGTTATATAATAATATTATTACGATGTCGTTTTACTTTTTAAATAAATTTGTAACCCACATCGGACGTCCGATCAGACCGGAAGTAAATTGGAGAAGAAAACGAATAAATGCGCGTCACGACGAATATTGTAACGATGTGTAAACACACGTCGAGTCAAACGCGGTTAACGTATTGTGTCCCAATTAATCCCGAATATGTATACGAATAAAAACATTTCGCGTCATGTCCACTTAAGTATTGGCAATTTTATTTATATTTACCATTATACCAAATTCAAATCGCGCATAATACAATATGGCATAACGATTGGGAAAATAAAAAAATTATATTTTACCAAATATTATAAGCACATCGAAACAATAGAAACACCATTCCCGTAAAAAAACAGACAATGTTTCTGATAAATTTTGCGGAGAGAAATGCTTCTAAAATAATCGTGTTTTAAAATTGTTTACAAAACTTTGTTTGAAGTCTGTATAATGTACAAATCGATTAAAATTGTCACGACACTACACTAAAATATATTATTTAGTTATAAAAACATATTTTTGTTGTTATTAAAATTTTAACGTATTATTATTATTTTTGTTACATGATATGTTGATTGAAATTTCATGTTACAAAAGTGTTGGGATTCGCGTACGTTTTTTCAATGCTATCTCCATAATTTTTTAATAATTGTATTATAGACTTTTTTACCGATATGATAATATTTTTTATAAAACATTGATGAATTAGTTTAAAAACAATAAATTTTCCGCAAATTAACAAAAAAAAAAAAAATCAATTACAATTAATTAGCTAATGATTTACGAATGACGAACGTCGTGCAGGTTATTTTAAACGTATAATATTGATTAACAGGTGATTATATAGCACACAACTCGCACAGCAGCGTACCTAAATATAATATTTAATATGTTTAATTCGTCTATGTGGGTACGACACACAAACACAACTGGTTTGCAGCCGAGCATATAATAATAATAATAAAAAAAAAAAAAAAAAAAAAAAACGATCCGGTGTGTCAAACTACAAAGGCGGTGTCGAAACGCAATTTGTTTTTCGTTTCGACACGACGCACAGCACGCCCTCCGCCGTCGGAGGTCCGTGTAACTTTTGCGTTTGACGGCGGTATAATAATATGAGCTTATAATATGGGATCGGGCGCGCGCGGTTACCCGTGCCAAAAACATCACCCATATACGCGGTACAGTGTTATTATTCTAACCGCGGTCGCGGTTAGATAACGCAGTTTACGTAGGTAAAAATAATAATAATATTATTATCTCGTTCTTACGACCATCATATAATGTAACGTACCCGGTATACCGCGCCCGGTCTCCAACGCGTGTTATATTTATAATATTAACATAATATAACGTCAAATTACGCGCGTTTTAAGCTATATATCATCCCTGGTCTTACACTATATTATTATAGTCGTATTACAAGTTACGACTGTTAACTATATTTTATAATAGTACGACTTATAATACCACGAGCAATATAATATTTTCTATACGCGCAAAGATATAATATTATTTATAGTCGACGTCTCGACGACTCGACAAAATCTACTTAACGCGCATTAATTCCACTATAAATCGTCTAAAAACTTAAATAACACATAATATAATAATATTATTATGTGTGTGTGTGTGTGTGTGTGTGTGTGTACGATTCGAATCGCTCTACAGACCGCAACGAACGATGTTTAGAGACCGCATTTACTACGAGAAATGAATAAATTAACACTATATAATATATATTATTTTTTAATGGTATATATATAATATTATAATATCGAATGTCATTAATGTTTTATCGACTAGTCGTACTACTGTTTGTTTTTTTTTTTTTTTCTATCTAATGTATTTAGATGGAAAATAAATATAAATTAACATGTAGGTGCGGCGTATTATGTAGTAGTGTAATCATTTTTACATTTGTTTTTTTTCCCCCCTCGGAGCAAATAATTTATAATAATATATTAACTCGGACCGTAAAAAAATAATACGATAATTATTCAAATAAAATAGATGGTTTTTAAATTAACGTTCTCAACGGATATATATATATATATATAAATAATAATATATTACGTATCGAAAAATATATACAACAGATCTAAAATTAATCTATAAATTAGCATATACCGATATATTGATGGTAGACCAATAATTATGAAGTTAATTTAAATATACAATAATATGTCCTTATAATGATATGTTATTAAATACACGACGAATATGATATGTCTAAATATAAAAGTATAGTATATAGGCACTATAGGTAACGTTGCAGAGATACTTAATTATTGATAAATTATCCAATATAATCATGTATATAATAATATGCACGCATGCCATTTAATTAAATATTTACAAAAATATTTAAATAAAAAATGGCCATAAATAATAAGATATTCTTTAATTTTTTAAAAAATTTTTTATTTTTTTTTATTATTATATGGATCTAAATATTTGAATACCTACCTAATATAAATGACGTCAACTGATATGCGAATATATCTTTTGAATGTTATAAATATAAAAAATAATAGTATAGGTTATACGGTAATAATTTACAATTAAATATTCACATTTAAATTTTATATTATACGTATCGTTACGTTATTATTTAAACACGTACATTTTACAACGTGTCCGATGAATTTATTAAACGAGTATATATAAATTATTATGAACCAAAAAAATTATATGTATATAAAGTATATAATATGTTGTATAATTATTAGAAGATGTGTTATAATTTATTATTATTATTATTATTATTATTATTATGTATATATTTTATTTTTATTTTACGCGAATTCCTAGGAGTTGTATATGATAACCAAATGGTAGTATAGTTCTAACGTATATAGTTATGTAAAATTAAATATTATTATGATCTCAGTGTGGCGTTTTCTCATTATTATTTTTAATTGAAGTGACAGGAAAATATTTTATAATAAATCTTATATTATGAATTATAAGCCGTATAAAAAGTCAGATTATAATGCTTATATACATTTTTAATTACGAATTTTTTTTCTGTAATTGAGTATTTTTAATAAATTTAAAGTTGTTTTTTATTAATGTTACTTTTGAAATAGCGTACTACCTGCCCAGGTTTTGACATTAACACTTCAACGTGTTCAAAACAAATATATTATGTATATTAACATGTAGGTTTAATGCGTTCCGTATGATTGAGGCGAATGATATTATAATATAATATGACGTACCTACTGGAAAGTGGCCTTATGTGTTTGTTGTTTATGACCAATAATATGTAAACGTGTTTTGCCATTTATACTATTATTATTAGTCTATACGTATACCTAATTATGTTTTCATGTATATGAAATATAATATACATATTTTGAACGATTATTATATTATTATATATTCTTATACACAGCATTTTGCTATATTGATAATGCTATTTTAATAAATTATTAACATAAATAGGTATGATAATATTAAAGTTGATTATTTTATTACATTTTTATTATTTTCAATTTCTATCGTTTTAACGATAATACGCGCGCGTCTATATCGCGTGAATTGTGCATTTATTATAATTATGTATAAACTGTGCAGAGAGACGCGCCGAACCCATTTTGGATTTTAACGACCAGAGGCGATGTAGAAATACGACACTATTCCGTATATTGGATCGTAAAAATATTTTTTTACAAACTGTGTTAAAAAAATTAAATAAAACATACACTTATTCGAGTTGATATACGCGTATATAACATACGACACGTTTATAATAATATTATTATGTATATTTTATGATAATTCGGTTATACGGGTGTCCGTCGGTCGGTCGGTGCTCGCCGATACGTACGCGGTTGACATTTACGACCAATAATTACGTACTAGGCAATAAATCCAGTCGAGACATAGCCATCGAACGGGTCATAACTCAATTCGGATTTCTACACCTTTGGGATGTGTATTATGTACAGGGTGATCGGAGCGACGATCAGAATTTTATCGATCACGGCGACATTCGATTTTATCGAACGCAAAAATTTAAAAGTATATTAGTGGTTTCCGTTTGACTTTTAATAATTAAAATGTCGATTAAACATAATTAAACCGCCGAATGGGTTTCAAGCATCCGTTTCATTTATTTGTAACTGCATAAAGAGGTTATATAAAAACGAGAAATTTCAATCACCCCGTATGTATATATGTTCAAGATAGCATTTTATTCCGGTATGAATAACAAATTATCGACATCCAGGTGTGTTTGGAAAGTACATAGGTAATATTATATTATACACACAAAAAAATGTTATAGGTACACATTAAATTCACTAACGAATTGATACCGTAAATCCCACTATATATTATACCGTATTATAGATACTTATATGCCCTTCTTCTAAATTCATTTTGTAAAATATTTAATATCAATAAATTACGTGAAAAACTTTCACAAAAGAATCCGCATGGCAGTAAACTATTACCTCTATACCAACCTACAACTGCATTTTCTATGGCGAGTTTCAAAATCGGCTGGTTAAGACATTAAGAGTAAAAATTATTATTTTTATGTATAAAATGTAATATGTACGTATGATTTGCGCTAAAAGTTTTGACATTTGTTTTCACAGGTAATATATTAAAATTTCGTACGTTTTTTAACTGCATCTTTAGTGGAGACAGTACATAAAAAAAAAAAAAAACAATAACTACTATATCATGGTGCGTCGTGCTTATCGCAATATTATAAATAAAAGTAGTGGAAAACTAGTTTGTGGTTTTAGAAATATTGCTAAAATTATAAGCAATACGCGCATTAATAATTCGTCAGGATGACTTCCTAAGTTTTATAAACCAATATATGAATCATGTAACATATTATGTTAAGGGCAAATCGCGAAGTATAACCATTGATGGTTTCACAAATCCCGAAAACCTAACAATTTTTTTTTCCAATTGTGATATCAAGTTTATTCATTATTAATCAATAAATAAGTAAAAACAACAATGTACTTAAATTAAATTAAATATTTAAAATTTAAAATTAATAGATGCGTCCATTTACAAAGTATAAATACAATATAATATATTAATATTATAATTCAAATTACTAATACAAAATACTTCCTCTAATATTTTTTATTCATAAAAAGCATGGTACAAATCATTATTGTGATTTATATTAAATTTACATAAGCTTATTTATTTTTCGTGATTTGCTCAATGGGTACTTAGTGATTTTGCCGGCCACATATAGGTGTAATGGACATTCTTCATAGTTCTTGCTTAGACTATAACTATAGTTATATACATAATTTACAATAATTATAGTTTACATCCTCCGTTATCTTATATATCATCCATCGCCATGTATAGCGTCCCATCACGATGCAATTAATCGTACGATAGATTGTACACCAGTTGTATGAATTAGTCGTACAATAACTTGAAATTTAACCAACATATTCATACCAGGGCAGTACTTAGATTTTTTCCGCCCCTGAGCAACTCGATTTTGCCACCTCACCACTCTTCAAAAAAAAAACGAACACATATTTCTATTCAAATATAGGTAGATAAACTAAACATAATAAAATCATAAAATGCACAAAATATTTGAGAAATTTTAAAAAATATTATATTTAAAACCATCAAAATTTTTTTTATAATTAATTGTCGACTATTATAACGACACTTCGATGCTGCAACCTTCTATATAAAAAATATATATTAGATGAAATTTCATTGTCTAGTAAAAATTTGTCATCCTTTCAAAAATTGCCACTAGGGACAAACAGGACCGTTGTCGCCCCTACATACAACTTATTGTAATACAAGTTGTACAATTATCGTCGAATTTATATTTTGTTTAGGAACGGTAGAAACGTCATAATTAAAACAACGCGACAGGTATCAAATATTTCCAACAAATATTGTACTGCGCAGCCGACACATGTTACGATTTGTCGTACGATAGATTTTATGCAAGTATACGTTTATATTGTCGTAATACATGTTGTACAACAATAACATTACCGGTGGCGCAACTTGGTAATAAGGGGCCTATGTAAAATTTTTCTGGTGGGGCCCCTTAGTTTAAATAAATAAAGTCTTACATTCTAACTTTGAAAAGTGTTTATATCCTTATTTATATATCAATATAACAGTTGTTAAAAATTATTTAAATAATGTTCTACCATAAAATGTATATTTGGGTAATCTAAAAAAAAATTTACAATCTAAAAAAATTAACTTTTCTTGTTTTCATGTCCGCAGAGTCGTCTATTATTTTGTTTATGTCTAGTTGAGAAGTTTTTTCTCTTTCAATGTTTAATATACTGATGTTAGACAGACGGTCTTGTTCAACTGAGTTTCGCAGATAATTTTTAATCAGTTTTAATTTTGAAAATTTAAATCAAATATAACTAAAAATATGTGAGTATGGTGGACGGGTCGGAGACCCCCATAATTTGGGGGTCCAATGTGAATCGCACATCCAACACTGCCGTAAATTGCGCCACTGACCATTACACATTACGATAATCGTTTGTGAGATCGTATCAAACAGAGTTGTACAATCGATTTTATACAATACGATTAATTGTATCGTATATGGGACCACGGTTGTAGATAGAATGGTTGCAGATCGAGTTATACAAATGCGTCTCACTATAGTTCTTATCAAATACGTGAAAAAGTCACGTTATAACGCCATCTAGGTTATAAATCATTACATTTTTAATTGTTGTATCTATTGGATATTTCCATTAATTAAATATACATGTATGTTTAATCAATGCTATTTCTATATTGTTTGGGATTAGTTCTATCTAACATCTACAAGGATCGCTGCAGGCAGTTCACTTTTTGATAAGAACTTAAAAACCCGTAAACGCTCTTTATAAGGTATACGTCGTACTGCAACCATTCTATCTACGACCGTGTATGGGACGCTTAAAGCGCTTACACGCGAATGATACTATATGATAGTGTCCCGGTGGATGTGCGTCAGGGTGGGTCATTTTTTTTTTTCATTTTTTTATAGGCACAGCGATAAAAGGGTGCTAAATCGATGTAAAATTTTATTTAATTCAAAGGTATCTAACTGCTTCCGGATTGTCGTTAAAGTTTCATATTTTTAATACTTGAATTCGTCCGAAAAAAATATTACCTATTTACTATAAAAATACAAATGTTATATAATATTATCGTACAATGTTATATAATATTATCGTTGATGACATTTTCGGGAAAATTACTGGAAATTCAAAACAAAATTAAGTTATAACTAAAACCCCCACAACGTACAAATATATAATACCAATACGTGTCGGCCGTACGTCACATATTATCTACAAGATTATTATCGACTGACATGTGCCTTGCATTTTTATAATAATATAAAGTCTAAGATAATATACCAGTAACAATTTATACTCGGCGATTAGACTATTATATGTGTTTTGTATTAATCGATTATCGGTACCGCTATAGATATTTAGTGGTGAAGTTGTGTTGTTACCGTTTACCGATCACGCGTTTGAAGTATGGACCGTAGTCGTAATGCTTGAAAATGTCCCTTGTTTGGTGAAACATGTGACATTAAAAATAATATGTTGCCAACATACGAAGATGTTATGAAGTTTTACGAGTGGACCCGGCGCAAAACTAAATATGAAAAGGAAACTAAAAAAGAACCAACGTACAAGGAGTTAGAAACCATAGTCGTTGCAAGAGCTGAAAGCATATGGATAAAAGCTTCTATTCCTATCGTCGAACACAAACAAGTAAATGTAACGTTAAAAGCATATCATTTAAAATGCAAAAATCTACTCAAATCTTATCCTAAAATACCACATAAAAAATTGGAAGAGTTTCGTCACAATAGTAAAGCCCTGTTTGATATTTCGACATGCAAGTGTAAAGATATCAACAAGTGTATTTGTCCTAGGATAAAAAAAAACCTATGAGGGAACAGGACTTTTTAATCGACCAACGCACTACGAGGAAAATGGTTATTGGAACAGTAGACATTAATACGACAAATCAAATGAGAAATACAATGAAAAGAAAGTTAGCGAGGGAAAAATTGCAGTGTAATACTCAAAAAGAAAATACAGAAAAGCTCAATATTTCAATTTCTTCTACATCTAGTGAATATGACAGCGAATATAATAACATTCTCCAAACACAATCGCAAGCCACTAGGATAGTTTCCAAAACTAAATTCACCACAACAATCGATTATGCTTTATTATCAAAAACATGTGATAGATATAGAGTTTTAGATAGAGCTAGGGCGGTCATTACCTCGGCGGTATTGTATGATGCTTCTAGTACTAGTTCGGAAGTTATTGATAAAAATAAGCTTCGTCGAAAGCGCAAAAGAATAAGACAGTGTATTTTAACACAGGAAAAAGTTTTACAAATACCGGCTTTATATTTTGATGGATGAAAAGACAAAACATTAACTATCGTAGAGAAAGATGGACGTTTGTATTGACAAAATATTCTAGAAGAACACATTTCTTTGATTAAAGAACCAGACTTAACATTTTTGGGATACATCGCACCAATTTCTGGAACTTCTAAATGTATTGAACAAACAATTATTGATCACTTTTTGGAGGGAGGATTATCCATGGAGTATTTGTCGGCAGTTGGGTGTGATGGAACAAACATAAACGTAGGAAAAATTGGTGGTATTATACGTTTGTTAGAAAAAAGATTAAATAAGCCGTTACAATAGATAATTTGTTTGCTGCACATGAATGAATTACCGTTGCGACATTTATTCATACATATTGATGGCTCAACATCAGGACCCCTGACGTTTTCAATTACAATTAGAAAAATCTGAAAAAAAAATCTGTTCTTCAGTTTCAACCTATTGCCGGAGAGCTAACTGACATATCAATTCAAGATATGAGTTCAGATCAAAAGTATTTATACAGAATAGTCTCTGCCGTAACAACAGGCGTATTTCCTGAAGATTTAAAAAGCAAGTCACCTGGCAAAATGTCTCATGCCCGATGGCTTACCCGAGCTAACCGCATTCTTCGTCTTTATATCTCGATCGAAGAACCTTATAATAACTATTATAATATTAGTTTTTATATAATTATTCTGTGTATTTTGTTTTCATTTATAAACAAATTTAATTAAGAAAATTGCATTTTATTGCACAAATATTGCTTTAACTGTTTTAAAATTTCATCATTATTAACTAAAATCATTATATTTTAACTATTAGTTCATTTTCAAGGTCGATCCGGAAGCAAAAGATGATATCATATCGATACCAAACTTAGTATGTAATTTTAAGATGCAATTTAGCACCTTTTTATTGCTGTGCCTGGTCAAGATAAGAAAAAAAAATTTTCGCTCTATAATAGTGACCCACCCTAATATGCGTATATAATATAGTTGAACCATTATATTGTTTTGATTGGAAGGAATTTAACGAAACGCATTTTTATTCTCTCTCGAAACCGTAGTGCATTTGTCGCGATCCGAACGCCGGACACGGACGTCTGTTGCAAGTGATTATTATTATTTTTTTTATTCACTTTGATTTTTCCGCCTCCGGCGTAGTCCATTAAAAGCTTATGCACCTATATAACACAGATGTGTATTTTGTGTGTGCGTGCGTGTGCGCGACAGACGAAAACAAAACGGACAACCGACGCTAAAAGGATTTCTGCTAATAATAACGACTACTGACTCGTTGATGACAAGCCCGCGCGAGAAGGATATATAGAAGTGAACTGTCGGCGACGGGAAAGGAAATTAGCGCCACTCCGAAGTGCGCGTGCGCGCGCGTTTGATGTGACAGCGCCACCCGTTCAGCCGTTTTACGATAATAATAATAATAATAATAATAATAATAATAATAATAATAACAATAATAATACACAACTACACAACTGCTGCTGCAGGAATCGCTTTTAATTTCGTGTTTTTTTCCTCTGCGTTTATCGTATTTTCTCCCTTCGTTTACCACACCGTCAGAGGCTCTTTCCCGTAGCTTTGATGTAAATTTCCGGCGACAGAATAATAAGCTGCCAACAACATATTATTATATTATTATATCCAATAGCGTACCTATACACAAACAGCATGCACAAAGGCGAAAATTCGATTTTCATTTTCCAGAATAAAACATTCAAACAGCGCCTAAATACATATTGGTATATACGGTATGCGGTATACTACCTGTAATACAAACCGTGGTTGATTACTAACCAGAGTGCGTATTTGTACCGAAAATCTGTACTCCGTAACCACATAATAGTAACCATACGGTTCAGATTTTAACGTCCTAAAATCTAAATACATCATTAACATAATATTGTTATAATACTATAAAATATTTGTATTCCTAAATTCTAAAACATCAGCATGTTTATAAATACATTTTTTATTTTTAATATTGGTTAAAATAATATCAATAAATAAAGGAATTATGATAAATATGATGTGTTATTCTAAATTGTGATAAATTACAATGTAAAAAAATAAAAACAATTAGGCAGGTTGATAACGAAATAATACATTAATCAACTTTGCTGTTTTCATTACCTACTCAAATATATTTTTATCGATGTATTAATAAACAACAACCATTTGAAAAATTAGTAGGTACTTCTTTAAATGTCCCGTAAATAATTAAACAAACCTACTTTACAATTATGTATTAAATATAATTATTAATTTTAATAGCTTCTATTTAAAATGCTAAAATAAATTGTAGTTTCATCTGAATTATTATAGTGAAATCAAAAAAATTAAAGGGGTGCAAGGTGCATAATGTCATAAAATTGTACCTAACCAATTTTGTACATTTATATAGTATTTTTATTTTTTATATTATTAGACATATACGTTCATATAATTACCTACATACAAAATTATTTTATAGTGGTCGATGATTTAGGATTTTGATTATATAATATAGACAATAAATATGTGGGTAACAATTAATAAATAAATATAAATAATATTATAGTTGATAGTTGATAACTGATTAGTGATTAGTGATGAGTTATATCTCATAATATAAATTGGATAAAATAAGATAACTTTGCATAAAATAACATTTAATGTGGTCTGATTTCTATAAATGAATACGTATTTGTATATTTATGTAAATTTTCAGTCATTTTAATTAGTCAGTTTATAATTTAATATTATTTAGATTATATATTAAAACATTGAAATTAGGTAGGTGGTATACATTATTATACAATATTATGTATTTTTGTCAAAATTAAATTAAAATAAAAATGAATTTATTATTATTGCTTTTTCAAACGTGCATCAAATTGACGATTCTAGAATTCATTATTTCAATTTACCGATTTGCTGACTTCCCAAATTCTCATAGGGGTGAGACACCCCTGTCACACCTCTTTGGGATCGCCTCGACTATTGTGCAAATCCACTGTGTGACATTACGTCACTTGCCAGTTTTCCACAAACAAGTCAATAATACAAATTGTTTAAATGTGCAATTATTATTATTTGTAGTATGAACAGTAATGTATTAATTTATTCAAAGACTTCTCAGACTCAATGCTCAATTAAACGTACTAATGTGTATTTAATATACGAACTACGTAATAGAATGTGGTTTCAGACGAATGATATTGCGTTATATCAGAATTTAAGATAATTTGAAATTGTAATAATATTAACATTTACTTTTGATCAGAGGCGCAGGAACTATTTTTCTTGTGGGGGGCAAAAATTTAAGGAAAATCATGATATATATATATATATAGTATATTAAAATAAAATACAAATACTTATCGATTTTTGTAAAATAGATTTAACTACTATTTTGTAGATTAAACTAATAGTCAAAACAATTTTAATGTTTTACATTTTTTAATTTTATTTGTTATACAACTTTTCAAAATTTATTTTATTACATATTATATTATATAAATATTAAAAATAATAAAAATGTAATTTAAATAAAAACTATAACATTAAAATGTTTAAGTATTCAGTGTATAACTATGACAAATTTTCAAAGGGGCAAAATTAAAATTTGCTCCCCGATATATTTTTTAGGGGGATCGAATACCCCCTCTGCCCCCCCCCCCCCAGCTCCGGCATCATTGCTTTTGATTGACAAATTATTATTTTATTGTTAAACTAGAGACTTTTGAAAACAAACTGAGTATAGCATATTGCCTATTTAATGTATTCTATTAAAGTTGATACAAATCTAATAATATTATTAGAAAAATAATTAATATATTATTACATAAATCTATGAAGAAACAAAATAACATTGGTACGATTTACAGGAATAGTTATAAGATAGTTTGTAAAATAAACAATTATTTTACACTTATCTTATTTACTAGGTACAATATATGCTTTAATAATATATCAATAATAATTCTTACTGTGTTTTTTTTCTCGTAATGTATTTTAATCTTATTGTAGATAAATATTGCCATGTCTGTGGGAGAATATATGTTGTTGATGCTATTTATTGTACTTAACGAGTCACTAAGAATTATGAAGTCTTTGAATTCTTTTTTAATCGCATAATCAAGAGCTTTAACAATTGCAAATGCTTCTGCAGAGTATATAGTACATTGCGGCATAATTTAATATGTTACTGTATCACAACCACATATGATAGCAATATCTGCGTTACAGTTTATTTTGGAAGCGTCTGTGTATATCTTAGTGCTGTTGCTATAATAAGATAATATTTCATTTAATTTTTGTTTATAGATAATGAGGTTAGTTGAGCTTTTTGGATATTCTGCCAGGCATATGTCGATATTCAATTTTATAATTCATGGAAGTAAGTTGAAGGGTTTAGTGATTAAGATGTTATTTATGTCAGCCACGTTTTCTTGAATTATTGAAACAAGAGAGGGACTTGATGTCACTACAGATGTCATATCGTTACTTGCTAGTTTGGCTATAAATAACATTGATGATTCTCTGCGCTTTATGTCAAGAGGTAGTAAATCGCTTATATTCAGAAGACTTTCTATTGGACTAAAATGGAAGGCACCAGAAGTCAAACTAGCTTCCAAATTCTGAATTGTGTCCAATATATGTAATGCATTTTTATTGGTTGTTAATATGGTTGGTCATAAACCGACTAAGGATCTTTCATACAAATCTCACACGCGGTTACCAAATGGCCAAATATAAGAAACCCATATGTCTATTTTGTGGCATACCTCTCACTGTTTAACACATTTTCACCGACTGTAAATCATACGAAGGAGATAGACTACTTTACAACATCTCATCTAACCTAGCAAAGGCACTCGGTCCGAATTCATCTTTTTTAGAAAAATTACTTAAGTTCTTAAAAACCTCTCTCTGAGCTCTGTCTATATCGATATCAAAGGTATAATTTATTGTTTTATAAAGATAAACAAAAATGTCAGAACTCAGTGCGTTGATAAGTCGTCGTGGACAGGTAAATGGGCAAATAACGAGGTGTATCACTTATCTTAAAACATCACTAGACAATGTAGATGTCAATATGATCATTATACGAAAAAAAAAATTAGAAGAGACGTGGCAAGAATTTCGCCAAATACAAACAGCAATTATTGGAATAAAAGATAAGATCGAGCACACAACATATAAGTGCGAGATTGAAAATTTATATTTCGAGGCTAAAACATTAGCTACAACTCTTATTAATAACAAGCAATATAATGCAAAACAATTAGGTGATCGCCAAAGTCCATGTCACTCCATTGAGACCTAAGGGTCGCAACAACCATCATCAATAATAAAATTGGCACCCTTAAATGTACCAAGTTTTTCGGGAAATTATGAAAATCGGACGTCATTTCACGACATGTTTTTAGCACTTATATATACTAATACATCGTTAATGAACGTTCAAAAATTATTTTATTTAAAATCTTCACTTGAAGGAAATGCGCTCCAAGTAATTAAATCACTAGAAACGACAGCTGAAAACTATGAGACAGCTTGGCAAATGTTAGTAAACAGATACAGTAACAAAAGATTTTTAATTCAGAATCATATTAAATCATTATATGACTCAGAACCGATAAATAGAGAGTCAGCATTCAAAATACGGCAATTAATGGATTCAATACACGGTCACATTAATGCACTCGAGTCACTAGGTCAAAATCCAAAAGAATGGGGAGGTTTGTTAATACATGTTATTGTCATAAAGTTAGATTCGTTTACAGTCAAAGAATGGGAAATCCAGGCTAGTGAAACAAATAACGTACCTGTAGTTGATCAATTATTAAAATTTTTGGAAAAAAGAGTTCGCGTATTAGAAGCTGATGAAGCATCCAAATATATTAATAATCGTCAGCAGCAAGCAAAAAAATCAACATCAATATTTACGACAACGACAACAGAAACAAAGTGTATTATATGTAAAGAAAATCATCCAATCTGCAAGTGTCCAACATTTTTATCATTACCTATATCCAGGGACGCATTGGAATTTCGGACCAGACCGGGAAAATACCTTTTTACCAGCCCACTATTCGTTGGGGGATTGGGGGCAACTGGCGAGTGTACCATACTGAAGATAGTAATTTTTTTTAGTCTTATAAAGGGGTGGTACCTAAATATTTATTGGCATTTTATGGTGTGTTCATTGTTCCTACAAAAATGATTACCTATATTATACTATATTAGTGAGGTTTGCTAGGCAGATATAAGATACCTATAATTATTACCAGATGTAATTTATAAATAAAAATCATTTTTCCTACTTTAAATACATAGGTACTATTTGAAAAATACTACAATACTACTATTTACTTACATATTAAAACACATATCTTACCAGTATTAATAAACAATATTAATATAAAAGAAACTGATTACTACTGTAATCAGTGTTATTATAAAATCAACCTTTAACAATAAAATGTAATAATAAAAATAATAATAATGGAATAACAGTAGTATTACCTACATATAAATATTAAATAATAAAATGTTAGTAATTTTTTTAAATTTTTTTATTTGAATAAGTAATAACTGGTTTAATTTATAATGAAAGATTTTTTTTTAAAAGAGAACTCTCTTTTTGTAATTCTTCAATAATTTTATCTGAATCTAATAGTGTTAATTTCTGTTTTTCGATGGCCATTAACATGAATGCTTCTAGTTTTAGATCCGAAAGTTGACTACGAAGTCTTGATTTAATATTTTTTAAGAAAGAAAAAGATCTTTCACAGGATACTTGGGTTGATGGTAGAGTAAATACATATTTGTATGCCAAAAATAAATTAGCATATGCATCGCAATATAAATTTTATTTTTGTAAAATGTTATAGCAACAAACAACACAGTTTTTGCAACTCTTACAAGTCATACTTTGTGATTCAGGATTAATTTTAGATTCAATATCATCTTCTTCGTCTTGTGTTAGCTCCAAAGAGTATGATGTAGCAAATGATTCAGCAAGAATTTTCTTTAGTTAATTCCAATTTTTTGCAAAATGTATTAACTCTTTCTTTAGTTCGTTGTAAGTTATATTTGAATTCAAACTCTTAAACTTATCACACAAAGTAGTCAATGCTTGACCATTTTGAATTATATATGAAAAATAACTTGGTGACAAACATGATAAATCATTATACAATTTTCTGTATTTTATAAATCTTTTTTTAATACTCTCAACAACTATATCTAATATTCTGTTATGAACTTCTATTTCAAACTTCTTTAAAGGATCTTCATATACCACATCATTACTAATCTCACCTGGTAACATTTTTTTCTTTCTGGTTCTTATATTAGGTAATATTTAATTTACAATTATAGGCCTATCGCCATTAAATTGTAAATCTAACTTATTGTCTAACCTAACCTAACCTAACAAATGACTCTGCAGATAATTTTATCCATTCCATTTTTCTTTGAACTTTTTTTAAATGTTATATTGTTATAATATTATAGACTGTTATTAGTGTTATTACGTAATAATGTAATATCATTGATTATAGAATGAATAATTTATAATAATTTACGTCTACGGTCTACTATTTACTATTTAGTACGTAGCGTCGCGGCCCATCGGGAATTTCCCGATTTCCCTATGGCCCAATCCGTCCCTGCCTATATCCGATAGAATTAATCGAGTTAGCGAGTTAAAATTATGCAAAAATTGTTTAAGACAACATTTGAATAAAATTTGCAAAATGCGGCCATGTCCGAAGTATAATAAACCACACAATTCGTTATTACATCTCATGTTGAAATCAAATCCAGACCAGGTAGAAAGTGTACATAAACCTATAGAAAATAATAATATCGCACAAAAAGATAATGTCGAACCGAGTACAACTATTAGTGCCCACACGTCACAAATAAATCACGGTCAAATTTTATTATCGACAGCTATAGTGCGCGTAGTCAATAAAGCGGGTGATACGATTTTATGTCGAGTATTATTGGACTCGGGTTCAGAAAATAATTTTATATGGGAAGAAATTGCTCAAAGTCTAGGTATAAAGCGGACACCTATTAATTGCTCGATAATCGGTATAGAGGGCTCTAAACATACAGCAACGTCGTCTATTAACATACAGATAAAATCACGTGTATCAGATTATCAAGCGGAACTTGAATGTATTTTCTTACCAAAATCACAAATAATATTCCAGTAACACCTGTTAATCCCTCATCGTTAATTATTCCGAACATTGAGCTGGCCGATTCGTCATTTTCAATACCACAGCGAATTGATATTATTATCGGTGCTTGTTTATTTTATGAAATAATTTGTAATGAACAGCAACGTCCGTCAATTAATGGTCCTATCTATCACAAAACAAAGTTAGGATGGATAGTGTCCGGACAAGTAAACAAAAATAAATTGAACAAAAAATGTGTATCATTATTTTCTTCTAAATTACAAATAAGTAAAGAAATTGAAGAACAAATGTCAAAATTTTGGCGTCTTGAAGAATGTATATCTAATCAAAATTATACACTAGAAGAAAAAAGGTGTAAAACCTATTTCGACAGTACGACAACTCGAGATAATACAGGTAGATTTATAATACAATTACCGTTCCGAGATAATATTGTTAAACTTGGTAATTCCTATGATAATGCATTACGACGTTTTCAATCATTAGAGCGGCGTTTTAAATCCAATAAACAATTAAAAGATAATTATTTAGAATTTATTAAAAAATACATAAATCTAAATCATATGGAACAAATTGGTATTGAAAATAATATAGACAATACTAATACTAATTATTTTCTGCCCCATCATGCTGTATTAAACGATAATAGTTTAACCACCAAGTTACGTGTAGTATTCGATGGTGCATGTAAAACGTCATCAGGACTCAGTTTAAATGACGTGCTACTAAAAGGTCCAAATATCCAACAAGATCTTGTTTGTATACTAGCCCGATTTCGAACACATTATTATGCATTATGCGCGGACATATCAAAAATGTACCGTCAAATATGGGTAGATACAAACCATCAAAGATATCAAAAAATTTTATGGCGAGAAGATCCCGAAAAGCTGATTCAAATATTCCAATTAAAAACAGTGACGTACGGTACTACCCCTGCATCATTTCTATCCACAACTTGTTTAAATAGGCTTGCAGACGAAGAAATGACCAATTATCCAAATGCGTGCAAAGTAATTAAGACGGATTTTTGTGTCGATGACTACCTGGGTGGTGCAGTATCAAAAAAAGAAGCTTTAACATTACGAAATGAATTGATTATGGTGTTAGATTCTGCTGGGTTTACACTAAGGAAATGGGCGTCTAATGATCCTGATTTATTGGTAAATATGCCACAAATAAGAAATAATGCAACCATGCGGGTTGTTAACATCGACAATAGTACAATAAAATTATTAGGTATGTATTGGAATACCCATAACGATACATTTCAATACAAAATTAATACGGTTATACTATACAATGGTAATAAAAATATCATTACAAAAAGATCAATTTTATCTGCCATCGCAACTATTTATGATCCATTAGGACTTATTGGTGCGTGTATTATTCAAGCAAAATTAATTATGCAAGAACTATGGCAATCAAAATTCGACTGTGATGATGAATTACCTAGTAGTTACGCGAATAAATAGCAAATATTTCAAACAAATTTAGTACATTTTAATGACATTACAATACCAAGGCGGATTAGTCGATTTCAATATATACGTAACATACAGGTGCACGGTTTTGCCGACGCATCTATAAAGGCATATGGTGCGTGTATCTATATTAGAACAACAGCGGATACTGGTGAACACGATGTAAGATTACTGTGTGCAAAATCTAGAGTAGCACCTTTAAAAACGGTGTCACTACCCCGCCTTGAGCTATGCGCGGCATTGTTACTAGCACGAATGTCTGATAAAATTGTACCCACACTAAATATTAATATCGATAAGCGCTATTTTTGGACAGACTCCTCAGTAACTTTATCGTGGATATCTTCACCTTCAGCCAAATGGAGTACTTTCGTCGCCCATCGAGTTGGGGAAATTCAAGATGTAACGTTAATATCAGAGTGGGGACATGTAGCCAGTGAATTAAATCCAGCCGATATATTATCTCGTAGCTGTGATGCAGTAAAAATTAAAGATGACAAATTATGGTGGTACGGTCCGGAATGGCTAAAGTCTGAAACCTCGGCGTGGCCAAAATTTGAACGAACACATTTCTCCGAAAAGGAAATTCCTGAACAACGTAAAGCGATTCTGACGAATACATTATCGGATGACGAAATAAAATCGTCAGTAGTATTAAACATAACAATACAACCGGAATTATTTATATTAAATAAATATTCCTCATTTTCCAAATTGATTAATGTAATTTCTTATATATTACGATTTGTACACAATAGTCATAAATCTAATTTCATTAATGAACAAAATAAAAGAACTGGACAATTAAAACCTATTGAACGTGAAAATGCAATATACACTATTATAAAATGTATACAACGCCAATATTGGTCAAGCGAAATAAAATTATTACAAAATAATGAGTTTTTAGCCGATAAAAATAAATTGATTACTCTACGCTCGTATATTGACGAAAATGGAATATTACGAGTTGGCGGCCAATTAAATAATGCAATAAAACTAAATACCTTTCAACGTAACCAAATATTACTTCCGCAAAATAGTACTTTTACCAAACTATTATTTAAAAGTGAACATGAAAGGATAATGCATGGTGGTCCACAAGCGTTATTAGCCACAATCCGTTTAAAATATTGGCCAACAAAGGGTAGAAATATTGAGCGTAGTACAGTATTCAATTGCATAAAATGTTTTAAAGTAAAACCAAAGTTTATCCAAACAATTATGGGGGACCTACCAAAAGACAGAGTTGAACCTAATTGTCCGTTTCTAAAATCAAGTGTTGATTTCGCGGGACCCATAAAAATCAAAACTAGTCTACGTCGCAACGCACCTCTCAGTAAAGGGTATATTTGTATATTTGTTTGTTTTTGCACAAAGGCCATCCATATCGAACTTGTTGGAGATCTGACTACTGAATCTTTTTTGAATTCATTACATCGGTTTATAAGTCGTCGTGGCATGGTTTCCGATATCTATTCTGATAATGCAACTAATTTTGTTGGTGCCAACAGACACCTTAAAGAAGTTTATAACATATTTCATTTAGACAAAAACAAAAAGATATTATTAAACTCTACTAGTAACATGGGTATTCAATGGCATTTCATCCCTCCTAAATCTCCAAATTTTGGTGGATTATGGGAATCATCTGTAAAATCCATCAAACACCATTTGTACAGAGTACTTGGTAACGCACATTTAACTTTTGAAGAAATGAGTACAGTTTTGACAAAAATAGAACCGTGTTTAAATTCACGTCCGATAACACCATTGTCTAACGACCCGACCGATTTATCATATTTGACTCCAGGACATTTCTTAATTGGTGAATCATTTATGTCTATGCCAGAGCCTGATTTGACCTCCACACTTATGACTAGTCTTAGTAGGTGGCGAAAGGTTGTAAAATTGTACCAGCAAATTTGGAAATACTGGAGCAGAGATTACTTAAACCAACTACAAGAACGTAAAAAATGAAAATCTACAAAGGGAGCCTTAATAAAGGTAGACACCGTGGTCATGGTTCAAGAAGAAAATTTACCTATATTGTAGTGGCGTTTAGCAAGGGTCAAGGAACTACATAAGGGACATGACGGCGTTGTTTGGATTGCTACGGTCCGCGGAGAAAACTGGAAATCGAAAAGAATAGTAAGCAAACTTTGTCCTTTACCATTTGAAGGAAATTAATAACTATTCATTTTTATATTTATTTATTTATATTATTAAATTATTTATACCATGAAAAAAAACATGTGTAATTTGTATTTATATTTGTATGAGAATATTATATTTAATTTATATTCTTATTATTATTATTATAATTTGCATAAATTTATATTGTACAATTTAAAATTTGATATGATTATTATTATTTTTATAATTTGCGTGAATTTGTACTGTTTAATTTAATTTATATAATTGTTATTATTATGTCATTTGTAATATAATCTATTTGAAACAAATTGTTTCAAGGCGGCCGGTATGTTGAGGCTTAGCTAGTTATCGATTATTCGATTACTATTGTAATAAATTATAAAGATAAATTGTAATTTATGACAGCTGACCGCGAAGGCAGTTGATAAAAGTTTTAGTTGCCATTCTTACGCCAATGTGAGAACATATAGACAAAATAAATTATTTTTCAATAATAAACACAATTTTCATTTATACAGTCCACTGAAGTCCAATTCAACATTCAAGACCAAATTTTACAATAGTATAATGAAAGAAATATCCGAGCTTTAAAACCGATTTAAAATATGTATACATGTCTTCATAGATTTCTTTAGTATTTATTCAAATTGAATTATGTATAAATATTATAATTGCATTTTCTTTCACTTTGTATGCCGATATTTTATGCTGTTGGACAATTGAAAAATTACTCGGCAAAATTTAATCAACCTGTCATTTTACATAATTATTATTTTACGTCGTACGTACTTATATATATGCATACATCGTATTATCATAAATTAATATTATCTACAAATCACACACTATGCTTAGAGATGATTAAAATTCAATATCATTACAGATTTATCATAAGAGGATAAAATACTAATATAAATATATAATTTGCCATTTTATACTGAACAATTTTTAGTTTTGTTCTAAAAATCTGTTGACAGTACGATCACACCGACCACATTAAAATGTTTTTTTATTATATTCTAGTATTCTATATGGTTTTAAGTTTTAAGTATGAATTTTAATAATATATGTCATCAATTTATTTCAATGAACTTTTGTTTTCATGTTAAAAATCGAAACGAAAATTACAATTATTATATTGACAATAGTAAACTTTGCAGGTCGTTTATTTCGTACCATTATTTAATAATGAATACCATCAAATGTGTTAAGTATAAAGTGAGTGAACTTGTTTTTGATTACATTTCGTGATTATATAACATTGGTAATGGGACATTTATCTATTATGTCATCGTTTGTAGGAATTGATTAATCATTAATGACTAATGTAATGAATGACGTTTTAATATTTTAAATTGAATTCTAATATTTCTTAATATTATGTCAACATTGCCTATAAATAATAATAGTCATCAAGATTCAAAAATATAATTATTAGTGATATTAATGGACTGTAAAAAATATTCTACCAACGATTTCCATAGTATAATGTAAAATGGACATAACGAAAACAAGAACATATTATTTAAAAATTTAAAATACATGTTTTATTGATATCCACTAAGAAATACGTTGTTGAAAATGACAGCAAAAATATAACACTCTCCCTTTCACGTTTAACCATGTAATTTATGATTGAATTATTGATCATCATTAATCAAATATTTACATTAAACCAGCTCGTTTTAAAATATTTCGGAAATATTTATTATCGTGTAAATTGAAATTAATAATACCTATATTTGTTTTTGTGACAAAACATTATCATTTTGATATGAAAACGTCAAATAGTGAATCAAAGAGCAATTGATTCGTTGTATTGTTAGCTCTGACATGAAGTGTATGTCATTAAATATTTAAAAATAACATTTACACCTACTTGAAATATAATGAATCTGCGACATGACGCTGGTGACAAATCCCGTCGTAATTTATTCATGCATCGACATTTTTGAATAATTTATTAACACAAATATAAAATGTAAACATATGTAATTAGAAAATAAATAGAAATTTAATGCCAGATGAAAATGAATAAGCCACACGTACATGTGTATATAATATACGGTATATTATATTGTGCATTGTACACTAATATACGAGTTGAACTTATATTATTTTAAATGCGTATTTTAATTATTATTCTAAACAGTTTTCCGATTAACAACAAATTGAAATACATTGCCAAAATAAATACAAGACAAGTGGATACACATAATTCAATTGACTTTTTAAGCACTTCTAAAGTTGTAAGAGTCACATTGGAAACCATTATATTGTTTTAAGTTATTCCATTATTATTGTCATATACTTATGTTATTTTATGAACTTGAGTTTTCATTTTTGTAAACACAATTATCTGATTCCAAATATACAAAATAAAATTCAATTAGGTACATTTTATTCAGTCGTCAGGTTCCCTCGTGGACGGCACTCGTATGCAAATTATTTAATTACATATTATTATTTCTCCGCCCGCTTTTGCAAAAAAACTAATCAATTACCTACTTAATTTATGTTTAACAAACGGGTGTGCTTATTATCTACATGGTGGTTCAGTTCTGAATCTATGTGTCACATTAATTTATGTTTTATTCTCAAATAAGAAATGTTCCCACGTGTATGTGCCAAGTTACTCATAAATCATATTTTAATATTATACACCGTGTTTTTATAAATAAATACAAGACGGACCTCCGGCTCCGACCAACACCTTATACTCGTATATGTTTTGTATTTACATTCATAAAATTAGGACGCAATGTTGTTATAATGTTACCAAAAATGAAATTATTCCTCGCCCGCGGTCATGTAGTTTTAGTATAACATTATTCATTATTATTTATTATAAATTTATAAACAATATTTATTATTTAACTGACTGAAGTTGGCAAACGGCTGTGAATTGAATAAGTGAATTTGTATACTGCCAACTATGTGCGCGGAAGCGTGGTGTTACTTTTCGTAACTTTCGATTTAATGTACAATAGGTATTTATAATTTTATTAAAAATTTGGTTATTCAATTCGTTTAGAAAATGTAAAGTGATTAATTATGTTTGCACATTGTACACCGTTCAAACAAACTTAAACAGCTGTCGTAATTTGAAAAAAAATATATATAAACCTGACCAAATCTATTTTTTCTGTTTTAATTGACAATCCGGAGAGGACTGGTTTCCCACTTTTTCCGGGTTGTCAAAATTTATTGAACAAAAACAATATGTAACTTACATAAATGGCCACTCACCGATGATTACGACAATTTAAACAACCACATCGATGATCGAGAAAGGGCTAATGAACGAGGGGGTCAGAGGAACAGAGCTCTGAAGTCTGTGCATTCTGAGTCAAACCGGCCAATCATATAAATACAATTTTTATAATAATTTGATTGTTATTATAATTAATTTTTTGCATAACAAAATGTGACTTTAACATTAAATATGAAAATTTTTTTTTTCAAATAAGATAATTGAACCTTAAATTTACGCTCTTTTCCCGTTATTCATTTAAAAAAGTTCAATAATTTTTCATTCAATGTATGGCAGTTAACACGTGACTTTACCCTTAAATATATGTTTAAATTCTAGAAGACTATTTTGAAGATAAAAATTTTTGTTTTTATTTCAAATACAACAATTTAACCTTTAAAATTCGTTCATTCACTATGATTTTTGAAAAAATTTTTAAAAAGTTCAATAATTTTAGATTAATTGTATGACCATTAACACAAATCTTAAACCTTCAATATGTGGCTTGAAAATTGTTCTTAATATAAAAAAAAATTTATTTTGTTTCAAATTAAACACTTAAACCTTTAAAATTCGTTCTTTTTCTATGATTTTTTATTTTAAAATAATTGAAAAAAGTTCAATAATTTTACATTAATTATATGACTTTGAATACGTAATGTTACTATTTAATTTATGTGTTATGAACATAGTTTTGAAAATAAAATTTTTTTTTTTTTTTGTTTTAAGTTCAACAATTTAACCTTTAAAATTCGTTCTTTTACTATGATTTTTGAAAAAAATTTGAAAAAGTTTAACAATTTTACATTAATTGTTTGACCATTAATACGTGAATTTACACTTTAATATGTATATTTAACATTGTTTTGAAAGTAAAAAAAATTTTTTTTTGGCAAATTTAACAATTTAACATTAAATATTCACTGTTTTACTATGCTTTTTGAAAACAATTTTAAAAAGTTCAATAATTTTACACTCAATGTATGACACGTAACATTACCCTTAAATTATGTGTCTTGAACATTGTTTTGAATATAATTTTTTTTTTTCAAATTTGATTATTGAACCTATAACTTATAGTGTTTTACCGTTATTTTTTTACTAAATTTTAAAAAGGTCAATAATTTTACATTCAATGATAAAATAATAACATGTGAATTTGACCTTCAACATGTGACTTTAACATTGTTTTTAACATTAAAAATAAAAAATGTAAATAACTTTAATGCTAAGAACAATATGATTGAGTCACATGTTGATGGTCGAATTCACATATTAATGTTCATACTTTTTATGCACTTTTTATAATTGTTGACCTTTTTAAATTATTTTCAAAAATCATGGTAAAAGTTCGTACATTTAAAGTTCAATAATCAAGTTTGGAAAAAAAAATGTATTTTTAATGTTAAAGTCACATGTTGGAGTTAAAATTCACTTAGTAATGTTCAATGTTCATAGATTAAATTCAAATTTTTTGAATATTTTAAAATTTTTTCAAGAATCATTGTACAAAAAAACTAAATACAACCAATAATGCCATTTTGTCTGTTTTTACTGCATATCATAATTTATATATATATATATAGTACAATACCTACATAATGTAGATTTGTTAATTGAGGAATCGTGTTTCTACGACGAAGGTGAATAATGCGCACAATGTTATCGCGTTAAATTGGCAATTAAAAAGCTAACCGTCGCCGTCGGTGCCGTTGTACGTTTAATTACAGAAAATTGTGTGGGCATTCGATATTCGCACAAAACTATAATATACACCGGTGTCTACCGATAATAGAACAACACCGTAATACTTCCATAGATTTCGCGTGAATTTAAATCCGCGTCGAGCATAATATTATTATAGTACAAAATTATACGTAATAGTCAAAGGCTGTGTTGGTTTCATGATTGAAATTTCTCTACATTAATTTTTTTTAATAATAAGAAAAAAAAATTTTAAATGTCGTTAAAAAACATATATATATATATATATATATATATATATACAATATTGCATAATGATTATATCGATAATCTGAAAACCCAGCCTGAATCGTTTTCCGACTCATCATATTATTATCGTTTTCATAATTTTTCATATATTAAATTAATTGCTGCCCGCGTAATTGTAATTAAAGTCTGTAATATTGGAAATTTGATCAAATAGAAATAAAGACGTTTTAAATCGTATTTTGCTAAATACATATTTTAACTCTATTGGCCTTTTGTTTTCTTCACTTCTTGAAACTTATATAAAGTCTAACATTTTCACTAGGTATAACTACTATATATATATATATATTACATACTATACTACAAGTATACAACTACTAAGCAGTACGCATTCGTGATCCGTTCGCGGTTTTGCTCGGTGAATATTTCACGCGATGAGCACGCACAATAAACTGAATACGGATCGATGGCGTCCAGTCACCTCGTATAATCGTCCCGGTTTTTTTTTTTTTTCAAACTATAAAAAACGTCAATGTATATCTTTTTGTATTAGACACTCAACGCAATGTTGTGCGCATATAGTGTCGGCAGGTGATGAACGGGATCGTATATTGGGGTGGCGGACCTTTGAATTATTATACCTACATTAGCCGTTTAACACGCCGGCCGTCGCGCGGTATCAACCGAAACGAGACCGCAAACACCGCGGTAAGCGTGGTATGCTCGGAGGACGGCCGAGGGGTCGACCTCTATTGTCGTACATACAAGTTGTGTGCGTATATAATAATATTATACATTATAATAACAATAATATATTGCCGACGGGACGGCAGGAAAGGGTGCGTGTGTTAAAATATTATATCGGTGACATTATCTGGCGAATAATGCGGAGTGAAAGAAATGAAAAGAAAATTATGACAGCTGACGGGTGCGAAGTACATATTATTCCTCGTATACTCGTACACGTTGGATTTCAAAGCAATCGCAAAACGTTTATCTGCGGTCCTTTATTGTTGTGTCGACGTCGCGGTCGCTGTCGCCCTCCTCATTCGCGCGCGACCCCTCAGACAATGTTTTGTTTAATATTATTATATATACGAGTCCGCGTATTAATCGTTTTTCTACGCGTATAAAATGTATATTTATTTTTATTAATACTCGAATGAATAACTTAACTTTGTCCACCCGTGTGATTTATGCGAGTCGAATTGAAACGTACACACGCACGCATGCGCCCCCAAAATAATATAATATTATGTCATAAACACACAATATAAATATGTATAATATAATGTGTGTACATAGACGTTACGCTTGGAATTAACCAATCGGCGTGTTTCCATTTAGTCGTATATATCACACTCGATAAATTGTAAACGGGTCGTTTATTAATATACGTGTATAATACCTTGGTTGTGGTATAATACATAGTATGGTTAGACCATATACATTTCAACGTAGCTGCAATGACCAAACCTAACCGAGCCGACCGGTAAATTATTTGTTTCGTATAGAATCCAAACTCGTCATTATTACATTATTCGTTTCAATAATATAGTAAACCGAAACCGGAAATAATAGTTAAATTAATACAAATTGGCCAATTTTATTCATATTACGGTAAATGTCCGAATGCCTACAAAACCTCATCCGAATATAGACTCGACCTGCAGTAAATGATAGGTTATAGGTGGCAATTATTATTATTGGTCACTAACAGAATATCTAATGATTATTGTAGTTTGATCTTTTACAAACGATTTTTGCTAAATCTTTATATAAATATGTGAAATAGAAATTTCTTTTTAATTGTAATAACTCAAATATTTAACATTTGTATTACCTATTATTTTGTATAATTTTCAATAACTACCTATATATGATATATATTTTTATCGCAAAATAAAACTGTATTTTGTTAAATTATTAAATAATTATCCGACTATACGTATTAATTTCCGGGTTCGAAACATTAATCGATAGAATCTATCGGATAGATTAATCAAACTCTGTACATGATGCATCGCGTGCAGCATGTGTTAGTTTGGAATACAAACATTTTAAATGAACAAAACTCGTCTGACCAACATTGATATGTGTACAAGAAGATAGCAAACGCAATAAATACAATTGAGATCAACAAGAGCGTTATCTATATGTCAGATATAAGTACAAGACAAGTCTAAATAAGACAAGTCTCAAATCAAATATTAATTACACGTAGTTACGTAACAAATAATAATTGATTTCAATAAGTTAATGAATCAACGGTTACAAAAAGGCCGTTGTAGATTTGGAACGGAAATACATCTCTTTTTTCCCATTTTGATCCTGCAGAATATTATTATTTTTGAAAACTCTGTTGAAATAAAGAATAATAATAAATGGAAACGCAGAAAACGAAAAATTATGTTAAATTTGCCGTCCTGTAAAAAAATAAGATATCTCAATGAATTTAACAAATTCATATGCAACGTTACAATAATTATCATAATTGTGTCGTGTTGTATAAATAAAAATGAGACTGAAAGGTGAAACGCTAAATAAATACCGTTTGCCAATTATGATTAGGGTGTTCGCTTGAAATTTAAACGCAATTGAAACCAACGAGTGTATAAAAGTCGGAAAAGGAATATGTCGCGACGAATTACGTTTTTAAAACCACATACAGGAAACAGGACGTACGGTAACTACCCGAACGTTCCGGAAGCGGAACCGAAATGGCCGATTTCCCGTCTTTCCGACGAAGAGAACTAACACAGACAACTCGTTCGATAATAATATACGATCGCGCGATGCTCGATGTCGATTATTCGTTTATTTTTCTCATTTTCTCACGACGGCGATTGGTTATTAATTTCACGTTTGCAACATTATATTTGCACGACGTGTTGCAAAGAAAAATGTGGAATTTATTTTACGTTTATTCGCGAAAATCCGCGTGTACTGTCATTATTAAATGCTTATGTGCAATATTAATATTTTTAATAATATAAAATTGAAAATGCCGTGGAAATCTACTCGGGGTCTTTTTCTTCCAAAATTCCAGAATATTCCTGATCCAGAGAAATCGTTTCGTCATCGTCAATCACGCGAGCTCATGCGCAATACATTTTAATAATACCGCGTTTTCTTTGTAAAGTTATTTTTAATCATCACGTTTTATATTCTATACTCGAAACGAACTCCTCCGGAAATGCACTGCAGTGTGTGTCATAGACTCTACGCTTGGCCGACGGCGGTCGATTGTCTGTGACGTTTGGCCGTGGACAACAGTGGTTGGAAAACCGACCCTCGGCGATCCGCGTCGTTAACGATAATTTCACGCGCGCACATACGCCACGGGGCACAAAATCGTTTCAGGCTCGATTAAGAGCCGGAATAATATTATGTAGTGTTTCAATACATTAGATCCGTATAAAATTATGTAATTATCGAGGTTATTATAAGTATATACGTGGGCGCATAAAATATCACAAAATGGTTTTGTGTGAATCCAAAAAAGCAGTCTAACGCCATCGATTCAAGTTTATGTAAATTTAAAAAATTTAAAAATCGCGAATATAAAAGGTTAAAAAAAAAATACCACTATACGTATAACCTATGCTAACCGTATACCTTATTCTTATGTGTTTGAACTCGTTTCCCATTACTTCCTCCGGGATGCCAAACCTAATCTATCGATACCCCGTGACCGTTATTATAACGCGTGCGGAAACGTCTATTAAATATTTATGTTAATATTACAGGCCAATATATTATGATAACATTGTACGCCTAATGAGATTTCGGCCGAAACAACGCGTGTGTGAGACGCCACATTGAAAAATATTGAAAAAATAAATCGGTACGCGCGTGATGTTAATCAATGTCGAGTGCGGTTCGTGTTTAATCGTCAAAGGCGAACACGCGGCGACGACAGATATGAAAAGACACGGTTCACGCTCCGGAAAACACGAACGCGCACAAAAGATTTCTGCGTGCACGGGGCTAAACTGCCGCCCACAAAGGACTCGGTCGGCCGTCGAGACGAAGCGCGTCCGTTTCCGCACTAACGACTTTTACCTGTCAACGTTCCAAGTGTCTGCTATTATATTATTATAAGACACTCCGAGGTCGACTCGATCAAATGTGAAGTTAAAAAATTATTCGAACGATAAATTGTAAATTTTTCGTTTCTAAACAATCGACAGTTGTAATCAATCAAAAAACAACAATACATCATCTGAGCTTCGATAGTCGATAGTTCGATACAATATAAAAAAATGTTTAAGTTAATTATGTTTTTGTATTATATAAAAATAAACTATGATCAACTATAGTCGAGTTCCAAATGTATAAAAAAACAATTATTATTACTACCTATACCGATAATGTATAGTTAATAATATGCCCAAATTGTATCGTGCATAGTTTATATTTTCATATACCTATAATAGGTATGTAAAATTCGATAAATATATTTTAGATTTGAAATTATCGATTATTTTCCGTTTTCCCGTAGAAATGAGCAATAGTCATTATTTTATACTATTGTAAAATATATTTGTGTACGTAAATAGTATTTGCCTATACCTATTGCTTTTATACATAATTTGACAATGGGACGTTGTGAAAAAATAATTTGTCTCAAAAATACTATATTTTATTGCGTTGTATGAAAACATGTCAAGTGTTATAAATTACAATGAATACGTAATTTATTTATTCAAACGAATTATGTCTTTAACTCTCTCTCAATTTATTCGTATAATTGTGCAACATAATCTAACATAATCTAGTTAAGTAATTACAATTATTATATACAATGCATAATATTTAGTACGATGATCGTTTTAAGACATTTGCGAGTACATTATATACAATCAAGTCCGTATAAGTAAAAATGATATCATCTACAATCACTGATTCACGTCATGTGGCGTAAACGATACATCATGGTCGAATAACGAGATTTCAGGATTATTGTTTCTATAATAAGAACATAATATTATTTCTTAAAACAAGTTGTAGACATTAAACCGTCTCAGTTAACATTATGTAGCAAGTAGTCGGAACAATTCAGTAAACAATTTTGTTAAACAAGACAATATTTTATTAATTTTTAAATAAAAAAGACTGAACTACCTATTTTTCTGCACCTATATTATAGGTATATAACATATAGTTAAACAAAATATTCTTATAATACATTTACATTCCTTTGAATATTTCTCAAAAATTTAATGTACCTATTTGTTCGTAAAATGTACTCAAATATATTTTGTAAAAATAACATAGACAGTATAAAAATTTTTAAACGCATATTTGGTTTTACAATATTAATACAAAATTAAAATATGTTTAAGTTTTTTTAAGTTGAACTAGTTAATTCGAGTTATAATACACGTTAGGATCTGTCAGATGTTCATAAGTTATAGTAATTATACAGATATCAGCAAATCAATAATATTATACCAAAAATACTATTCTCTACTAATTATCTTATTTACTTTATATTAAACCATTTTTGGAGTATTATATGCCAACTATAGAATACGGATTGAGTTTAGTTGGATACATTTTAAGTATTTTTATTTTAATCCAAAAAAAACTTTGTACATGCAAACATGCAAAATGCTTGTAAAACATTCTCAAAGATTTGATTTTGATACTTGAAGAATTCGCACAATAATGAAATCGCAGTTATCTCAGCCTGATTATTCAATAGCAATCTCGACCGACATTATCTTGATCGACTCATATTATCGAATACGTTATTACTATTTAAAAATCGCAATATTATTTACGAGTCGTTCGAAAGAAACCACTAATATCTCTCTACGTATTACAACCTGCATGGAATAATATATAGGATCGTCGTCCTAGTATCTTAGCTATACGGACCTATAGAAAACTTGTTGGTGGTTTATTATAAAGTTGTTCCGTTATACTCGTTTTGCCGCGGTGTTGCAATTAGGAACGATTTCATTATAATTTATCAATATATATATATATATATAGGTTTAGGATATTATAATGTATTAGGGTCAGCTGTTTAAATTTGAATTTCAATGCCATAGAGTAGATTTCTCCGAGAACAATAGATTTTCAGGCTGGTCCGTATACGAGGATGTAAACGAAACAAATGTCTCGTACGCACGCATCTATTTCTGCGGGTTGTAAATCACATCGGGGAAGTGTTTAGGCAACCGCGAGGTGGGGAAATCGCATAAAAATACGGCTTTTGGTGCTCTTTAATGGGGTTTACCTATATATATATATATTTTACAATACACACAAGCGGTGGTCGTCCGTCGATCGATATCGTCCCGGCCGGCGCTGGCGAGGTTGATGAACGACCTGACAGTTTCCGCTCGCCGAAAATCATATTTCGCCAACAGGGTCAGAACATTAAATCTATATAATATCTTTGTGTGTGCGAGTTTGTGCTTTTTGGGTCATAAATCAAAATGTGTTTCACGCCGCACCTCCGCTCGCGGATTTGTATATCGCATATAGGTACAACACGCACCCGTCCGTCCGTCCGTCCTACAGCCGCTTGCCGGATGATGTATGTGACGGTTTGAAAAGGTATATCGTACATTATACTCTCTTTTCCTGCTGCTGCTACGCCTGATATTTATATACTTACAGATTTTCATCTGGCAGGTCGTCAATTGTACTCGTACAATATCATAATAATTAGCTATATACATATTTTATACTTCATTATAGGTAATTTATAGAGTGAACTATATATACACTGCGGTATATACTATATAGGTAATCTGGTATTAAGTATAAGGTTACGTTTAAGAAAATCATACCCAAGTATAGGTTTCAAAGGCTGAAAGCCCTCCTTTCCCCGAAATGTCGAAATATTGACATTTATAGGTACCTATAGCGCTATAGGTCACTTAATTCTGATATAGCGTTAATAAAAATAAAATCAACATACCTATTATAGTTTTAACAAAATTCGATAACATAATATTAAAGCACATACTTACAAGTCAATCGTAAATTTAATTTATATTATTATATATAATATATACTTTGTTAATTATAATTAATTTACAATAATCATTATTAAGATTTAAATAAATTCGATATTTCTTAACTGCTATATGCCGTTATGCTTTCTTAATAATACATTGACTAATTTTGTTATATTCTAATATTTTTTTTATGGAGGCAAACGCATTAACCCGAATTTTGAATTGAATAATTATCCGCATCACGAATAAAAACGAATTCGTGCTAATTTAAATAAACCAGGCAGTGTTGTCTTTACTTTTCATGTTTAAATATTAACAATTTCACAATGATAGTTAAATAGTTTTTGTGATTGATAAACTTGGGGGTTATTTTTATAATATACGTACAATCAATCAAGTTATGAATAGTTCAGACCATATAAATTGATATATCATTTAGATAATAATATATGAATCATAATCATATGTATATAATATGAAAAGTATACTTTGAAAATGCAAAAATTTTAAATATTCTGACCGTACAATAATTATATAGGTAATGAATTTATGATTGGTTTGCGTGGTAGAACCGATCATCGTTATTTTATAATAACCAGAGCACGCGATCATATTATATTAAATAGTTCATTTAAATTGCTATCCCCAATGAGGTATATAATATGAAATATGAATGTTATAGAGGGTCGAAGGTGGTTTTTTTTATAAATGCTCGTGTGCGTGTGAGCCATCGTAGTATATAGCGCGACAGGTATAAATAGGTACTGACAGTTTGCAATGTACAAATATATAATATTATAATATGCCGTGTACGACATCTCGTAAAGTTTTCGCACGACGTGTGTAGTAACGATTAAATAACAATATTTTTTTTATATTTTTAACATTTCCATTACCGGTTGACGGATTATAAATACATACATGGTTTGCAATAATATACCACTACCGCATGCTTAGCCACGTTTCGTTCTTATTAGCCGCACATTCTGATAACTATATAATCTATACGTTGTCGTCCACTCGTCCATAGTCGTAACACCTTGTTTAGTTATATAAATAGTTGTATAGAGGTATACTAATGCAATATGGTTCTGCGGAGGCCAATAATAATAATAATAATAATAATGTTAACAAAAGCATCGGCATGTTTTCGTATATGGTTTGCGAGTGTGATTGTGACGTGGTGTTGAAAATGTGTTACCTCCGCGCGCGCATACGCCGTTTACACGACGAACACGGTCTAAAAATACGGCTATAAATAACATAATATTAATAATAATATTGTAAATTTATGAAAAAATCTATCTATTATTCTATTATGTAACAAGTACGAAATATACGTATATAGCGTCTATACAATATTGTTATTGCGTCAGGCAAACACAAATTACTTTTTATTTGTCAAATATTGATATAATCGTGTTATAATTTGCGCCATAACCCGTAACAAACCAATAACAATTTATTTACATAATATTTATATTTTTATAATATTATGATGTAGGTACACTAAAATCATACAGAGTGATTGAAATTTCATGTTATGAAAAAATTATGGAAATTAGATGCATGCGATTTCAATATTAACTTCATTATTTTTGAAACGAGAAATTCTGATTACTTTAATTATTTATATATTTTTTATAACATGACATTTTAGTATTTTACATTAATTGAATTAACTATTATTATCGGTATATCAAAACCAAATACTTTTTGAAGTATAATATAAGTACCATACGAGTGTAATATTGTGTTTTAAAATTTTCAAGTATATAAATGTATAACTATAGTCTTTTTACGCATATTCAAAAACTACTGGCGCAAAGTACTATTATATTATTTTACTTCTTTGAAGCCTTCCTAAGCGCAAAGTATACAACTTTAACCATTTGTTAGGTGTAATTTACAAACCCTAAATTAATTTGGAACAATATGTGTCCCCAAAAACGTTTCATTTTTTTTGAAGATTAATCATATTATTACTATTATTATCTATATTATATATAGATATAAAAAGTTTAATTTTTAACTGACAGTCTTCGTATCAGTTTCTTGCCTTATTGTAAAATATAAATACATAAACAATCAAGTCTAAAATCGCTTATCCAAAATCATTATGACACAATTATTCGAAACGAAAATTATATTCAATATCTATCTTCTTTATAATATCCAACCTTCCGATCCGTCTTAAAGAATAAAAAACAATATGATAACTATAAATAGAACTTAAGTATGCTGTCGAAATTTTACGAAAAGAGTAATCTATTAAATAGTAATCGACGATACTTCTTTCTACAATAAAAATAAAAATATTTTTTAAAAAATTGAAGATTCATAACAGTACAATGTTTTTCAAGATAAATATGTATATGATGTACATAGATAGAATAAGTATGTAACTACATGAAGGTACCTTTACCTTTACCTGTACAATATGTTACTATATTATGTTTTAGTATATTGACTTAATGAGAAAAATAAAATATTTTGTTCCAATAAATGAATGAAATATAAAATAATTTATTGTTATTCGATTATGCGGGTATAATTCACTTTGACATTGTTATATTATTGAATATTTAAAACTAGAATCTATGACGGCCATCCGTGTATAACAATACATTATATCCATATTAAAAGATAGTCCCACTCCACAATTTTATTTTTATAACATTTATTTAATTGAAATTGTAATTTGAATAGGTATAGAGTCATCACTTCGACAGTCACACAGAACATGTTATACGGGTGGTGCGGTATACATAAGTCTTTGTTCTAAATAATAAATGTATATTTTTAAAACAAAATACAAAATGTCAACAAAAAAAATTACTAAATTAGACGTTTATTATAGTTGGAAACTTGTATAAAACAAAAATACAATGTTTATAGTATTGAAATGATAGTCATCGCTATTCTAGCACGACAACAATACTACGACAAAATTGTTTATTAAAAATATACTGCAAATAAATAATTAGTATTCTTATTTGTTTAGGATATTGTATGGGTCAGGTTAATTATTCATTATTGTGTTGTTACAAATTATAAACCGTTTTTACTTTTCTATATTTCTATTAAGTTGATTGATTGAAAACTAGAAAACAATAATAAAGTGAAACTTGTGGTTAAAAAAATAATTAGGTATAATTTTTAAAGTATTTTAAAATTTAATCATGTTGTTTTAACTAATACTCTCATATTCTCATTGCTACATACATATATCTAATATAATAATATGAAATTATATTTCAAATTGTGTGAATATTTTTAATTCTAAAATCAACGTTATTTCTTATTATTTTACATGCAGATATAATAACATAACATTATAGGTAGATACTAATGTTCTATATATGTCTATATAGTAATAAACTAATAAGACATATTTATGACTTTTTAATACTGTACACTTTATATAATTGTACAATAAACTATTATACAGAACTTTTAGCCTTTAGGACACGTTAAAAAATATGAATTTCATGAAATTTTAAATTTAATAGTAATATTAAAACTAAACTAGGAATAATTATGATCTTATCACTTATATTAAAAACATAAACATGTTTAAAAATTGCAACAAAAAAAATTACAAGTACAAATTATATATTTGAATTTACTAGATAATGTATAATTATTAATTACTAATTAATAAATAGTAATAATTGCAAATTATTGTAATAAAATTAAATAAATGATGCGAAGAAAAAATACAAATCGTAATGAATTTAGTTTCATCAGGCTAATTAAACAGTTGTATTACTTTTGAGATTTGTGAATGAAAATTTGTAAGGAATGGGGAATGCTTCAGCGCTAATTTTTGTAATTAATTATTATATTTTGTTGTTGTCGAGGTTATTTTATAACCAACAATGTTAAATAAAACCAATTTAATAATAAAATATTTATAAAAGTAAAAAATATAGTTTTGAAAATTTAAAAAATGCTATAAAATGGAGTATGGAGTATAAAGAAGACTTCATTATTATTTAAATATTGGCCTTTGTAATATTGGAATACAAAATGTTTTGACATTTAAATTTTTAGTAAAAACAACTTTTTCTAGTATAATATTTATGAGATTTTTTTTCTATAAATCGTGCTCATGTTTTGGCAGTTAAACCTACGTATTGTTATTATTATTTAAGGTATATTATTATAATATGATTGAATTCTGATTTATGGCGTATTGTTGTCGACAGCATATATTATTATTTTTTTACTGACATTATATGATAATATGATATAGGGTTTTTTTTTTGTTTACCCATATGCATATATACACGTTAATGTCCGGCTCGAGTTATGCTTTCATGGGATATTCATTTTAGCTCGCATTCAAAAATCTGCGGTTAAAGGACACTCTTTTAATGTATATATAACTGTCTATCCAACAGAAAATATAGTAAAATCACAGGCTACGTAGAACTTCAATCGTGGTATTTGAGTTAAATTTATTGATATAAAAATTATTAGGTATCAAATTAAAATAGTTGAAAGTTTTCGATGTACTCTTGATGGTTTTTCGCGCGTAAAAATGTCTACTAAGATTTAACAACCAAGATATACGTGTTTTACATTCTTTTCAAATTTTAAATAAATATAAATTCATTGTCAGATGACGATTTATTTTTAAGCCCACCATAGAATCTCGAAAATGTATCACTCTATAAATTTGGCAACGAGAGTTTAATCTGTAGGTTGTGTAAGTTTAACTTAAATACCACAATTTTAGACTCCTTGAATTTTGGTACATTTCCTGTTGGATATACAAAGACAACAAATATATGGGTATAGCGATCTCTAATAGTTGCAGTGCGAGATCGTTTGGTACAACATATAATATTATATAATCGCGTAACGGTAATAATATAACACACTGCGAAATCACTATGCCATAACAATGTAGGTATACATTATAATATATCAAAATAATATGTATTATAATAATGATATGGTATCTACGCACAAAGTACGACGTACGTGTGAGCGTTTTTTTTTTAAAAACACAATATTATTTTTTCTATTTTTCCCCCGTGACAATACAATAATAATAATATATAGTTTCTGGCGCCAGGACGGTACACACAAAAAAAAACGTAGTGTTAATATAAATAATGGCGTTGAAAAATAAAATAATAATAAAGCATGCTGTGGTGACTCTATTGTCTGTTCGCGACGGTGTATGTATACCAACGACTCATATGCGAATCACGCAATATATAAGTAGAAAAAAAAATTAAATAATAGAATGTCAGTCGGATAATTCGGTCAAGTTTGAAGAGTATAATAATAATAATAATTTAATATGAGCATTATTTGCCGTTATGGAAACGAAAATCAATTTTTACACCGCGTACAATCGATCGATTCGATCATGCATACGGTATCGTATATCCGCATAAATAATATACCTTTACAATTATGTATATAGTATATTAATTATTAGCATATAATTATTTAATAGTAAGAAATTATTACCAGTGATATGTACCTTGGTAAAGGTAAGATGTATAATTAAAACATAACTCAAAAATTGAAATAGTTACCTATCGAAACATTATTACAAAAGTATCAAGTATCTAACCTGACGAAAATAAAATATTAGCAATTTCACGAGATCACTGTGTAATATTTAACGGTTCATATTGTATAATATATAGGTAAGATATTAAATTCAAACAATATTATAAATCCTGTGAGTTTAATTATTATCAAAATATCAACTCGTATATGCATTTATGATATAAAATTATGCATATTATCATATTATGCAGAAAAAAAACACACAGGTATACCTAAATTATAAGTTGTGTTTTATTTTTGGAAGTTAAAGGTAAATAAAAGTAACTTACCTTCGTCGCGAAATGTAAATAATATATATATAGCTATCATATTTATAATAATTATGTCTTAAGGACAAAACAAATATGTTGACTTAAATAGAAAATTAGGTATATAGTTATTTATTTATGGAATAAATTAGCTAGTTTCTTTTTGTATGAATTTGACTTGATAAATTCAATTTTACTTATATAAAAATTTTAATTGTCTAAACGTCTAGTACCTATATATTTTTGACAAAAAAATAAGTTTTTTTAAAATTTAGTTCACTTAATTATTTGATATTATTTTCGCCATATTTAAATTTTAAGTTGAGTTAATTATTTTGTTAACAATTTATTTATTACAATATATTTCTTAAGTAAAAGTTATGTGAAGTCATTATAATCATTATACAAAATAAAATGATCTATCGTATAGCGTAATTATAGAATTGACCTTAAGATCCAATAATTTTCATTAAATAATTCGTTTATCGTCTATCTTGATAATATTAGACCTAATAAATTGAATCGAGCGAATGATTAAAATCTCAAGATGATTACAAACACCAACAAATCGTATATCGAAACGATGAAACATTGCATTTTACTGATTTTTTTTTTTTTTATCAATTATTATTATTATTATTATTTATTGTTTTCAAACATCATGTAGAAAATTAATATTAAAATTTTCGATTCTAAAACATCAAAGTATATACCAACGAGTGCATATTATACTACACTAATACAGTAATAAACATTTGGAAAGTGTGCCTAAAACGAATTATCGAAATTTACCGATCGTTCCGCCGTTATTGAAAACCGTTTTTGACGTCATAGTGGCGCCATTTATTATTATTATTTTTGTCGTTGTTCAATAAGATATTGTTATAGAGTCGACTGCCGCGAAAATAGTTTAATTGATAACAAGCGTGTTGTAAATAATAATATTCCCAACATGGCATTGAATTACCGCGACAGCAAACTGTATATTATGCTTGTCATAAACGTACAGTCGTATAAAAATTAGTTCGACCCGATGTTTTCTCGATACTCTGTCATCGTGACGGATTAATTCGATTATCATAATAATATTGCACTTTTCGCAGGCGAACGGAGTGTCGACAATAACAACGAATAAATCTATCCGATTTTGTTTTTTCCCCCCCCTCGCAATGTATCTATTGTATTCTGCGTACCTATTATACTTCATCAACATTTTCAATCAACAAGTTCTGTTCTGCGGTAGGTATAATATATAGGTACCCAGATTTTTAACACTGGCAAAATAACATAATGACAATATTACAATGGGTAAAAAATACACCTTTATAGTAGTTGTTCACGATGAACGGCCTCGTAACACAAACATAATTGCTCAAAAATTATTTTTTTTTTTTACCACACTCGTATATCCAACGAAATATAAGTAGGTACGCGATTGTTATTGTGACGAGGAAAAATTATTAAATTAAGTGTTCTGTTCGCAAGAGAGAAAATACACAAATAATTGTACTCCTAAATGATCCGTGACTGCGTTTTTTTTCCGATATTCCGCGATTGTTGAAATTGCACATAAAAGATAATTATATTATTTATGTTTTTTTTTATTATCAAAATTGAACTAATCGATTTTTCGTCGAAAATCTATGATCGCCTATGTGCTTGACTGCTTAATTTCAGACATTTTAAAGAAATAATAATCGTCGATTTTTCTGAGTAATCACGTCGTATCGATCTCTATTTAAACAGCATACACTTTATTAATTATTGTCATAAACTCATAATCAACAGTAAGCATAGTAGATGATATTTTTAAACTAAATTAAATTTTACAATTGAACATTTAGATTAGGTAAAACAAAAATATACTTTATATATTTATAAACTAAATATATATTTTATACATTGTTAAAAAAATAATATACGTACGTTGATACAATACCCATAAAACAGTGGTGACAAGAAGTGATTAAGGGGCGGCTGAAGCCTGCCCATTATTCGTATTATAGATACATTTTCATTACTTATATAAAGATTGGTTCTAAATTTGACAGTTCATATATTTTATGCTGTTTAAATAAATACTTTTTATACTCGTGTATATTAATCTATTGTATAATATATTTGATAATTAAATAACAATAAAACTTCCCTATTAGTTTTTGTTTCTTTAAAATTATTACTATTTATGATCGCTAAATTTTACAACCACAACCTCCCTCTCCTTTAAAAATCTTGCGTACACCACTGCCCTATAAAAGTCATATATATATATATATAAGACATATAAAACATATATAGTTTTATTTTTATTATAAATTTGGATAAAAATCCATTTCAACCTTACGAGATGCTTTGTACCATACATCACCCAAATTGTTTTTTAATAATATAAAACACAACTTAATCTTAAATTATTATTCATGCACAACTAATAATAATTAGTAAATATTTTAAAATTATTTTGTAATAAAATAATTTATTTTTTGATATTTTTTCTTAACATCGGGGGAAAAACTACACATTTTCCCCGGTTATAAAATGCATAAGGTCATATGGGACAAGTGCTTCCCTTTCCCTTTTTATACGTAGCAATATTTTCATATTTTTACAACTTTTCACACCACCCACCTATGACATTTTCATTTCTGAAAATTACTTCTCATTATTGGTCGCCATCGCTGATAGGAAATAAATAATAAAAAAAATTGTGTTTAGAAAATATTATTTTTGCAATTATATATTATGATTAAGTTTAAAATTAACATGACCTACCGCAGTATACGATTATTAGATAATGTATAAAAATACAATATAATAATATTTTTAAGTAAATAATTGAACAGAATTCACTTTATTCAAATAAGCGCAACGTCGATTGAGCGCGTAAGATCGGACATAAATAAACATAATAAAATATATTATATATAACAGCCACCGTCGCCGCAGCCGATAATATTTAATAGGTATATAAGGTCCTCTTTTGCGCGGAAACGTTTATGGCGTGACAGCGGCGTTTGCGTGTCGCCGGTGCTCCCTTCATTGCCGAGAAGAGATTTACGGCCGTCTGGTACTATTATATTATTATTGTCGTTATTATTATTATTATTATTATTATTATTATTATTATTTATTATTATTTTTCTTTTTTGGCCCTTTAACGTTCCTTTATAAAATATTACGACGGCGACCTAGTCGTAAAAACATATATTATTATTATATGTACACATCGCAGACACAGAAGGGAATTGGAACCGCCGCCGCGTGCTTTATACCGATAATTTCATTTTTATGGTTATGATTGTTTTTCGAATGTTATGACCCGTTCTGCACGCACCGGGCCTCGATGGGTTTCCGTCCCGCCGCCCCCGTATTTTTTTTAAAAATATTTTTATTGCCCCGTTCGAGACTCAAACTAGTCGACGACAATAAAACCGTCTGTGTAGAGGTATTAATTGTATATACGTGCGCTTATGCACGGAGAACAGAGACCAAAGCGAACTGACCAACAATCGAATAATGTGATTCATATCATTTTTCGTCATAATACGATCGTTTTCTGTCGACATAATAGTCGGTAACAGTATAGGTATTGTACCACAACCGCACTGGAAACAGTGGACTACGGGTCATCGATACCGCAACCACGGTAATCGAGTCGTTAAGTCTTTCCGACCGTCGCACGAGGATATTTTTACCGCGTGCGAATTAAACGAGTTCGCAAACGTTTTGCGTCCTTTGCGCGGGTAAATGAATCATTTTTATTTCAGTTTTAAAAATCTCCTATCATCAAACGTTCAATCATTATATTATTAAGATTTTATAGATTTTATTATTGTAAATAATCGTATAGTCGTAAGGTGTTCTCTTTAAAATCGACTTTCTAAACACCTCTTAGCAATCCCTCATGTAATAGAATCGATTGTGTATGAAAATATAAAATACAATATACAATAAAAAAATCATTACTAATAAAATTAAGCATCGGATTTTTAGCACATACTGTGTTTTACGATCCGCCCAATCTAAAATCGACGTTGGGAATGCTTCAAGTGTATTGCCAAAACAGCCAATATAAGTACCTATGTATTATAATAACAATAGTCGTTCTGACCACTAGATTTTCTCGGATTTGATTTGGAATTTGAAAACAATCTATTTTGTACAATCGTACAGTTTAGGTACCTATATAATTGGTTCTCAAACTTTTGAGGTCCATATCTCGTATAATGTCCTATGAAGTTACGTTCCTCACATTATAAGTATATAATACATATACTTAAATCATTTGTAACTTTTTTACATTCGTAACAATTTTTTCGCTTCCCTAGATTGAAAACTATTGAGATTTTGCGTGCAAAAGACGTGAAGCCACTCTTTACACAAAACCAGTAGATATGGTAAGCAAATTCCACGTTTTCATAAACTTCATAAATTCATAGGAAATAAATCAAGAGACTTTAAAAAAAAATTTGTACTATTGAAAAACCGTCCAAAATTCAAATCTCCGGATCGGCTACTTTGATTCTTACAAATAAAATGTTAAAATATCCATTATCCTGAAGATATTGTAAATATATAGCGTCGAGAATAATGAACAAGAAAGATGATGAAAAAAAAAAATGATCTAAAAATATTTTTCCCACATCCGAATACATTCTGTAACAATATAATGACAATTGCCAGTTCTTTCGAAGACACCTGCTGCAGCAGGTTTATTATTATAATATACATTGGTTTACTGAGAAGAGCCGAGTCGAGTTTACGCAGTCGGGACACGGAGGACCTCGTCCAGAGCTCGTTTGTCACACAGGCCGCGCGCGACAATGGGCGCGACGTTTTGGACCGTTGACCTTTTCGACGAGCGCGCGCGCGCTCGGTAGCAAAAAAAAAAAAAATAAAACCGCCACCGCAGTTTCTACATACCATTACCGTGGTATCAATCAAGACTGATATACGTTCATATATCTACGTAATAATAATATATGCGCTGTCGTGTGTCACGTCTCACGTCCGCGGGACAGTCGTCTCTCTGCCGCAGCAGTCACACATAATTTATGCAACCGAAAAGGACGCTCGTCGCGTGTGACCGCAATGGCAAACGCGTCCACGTTCGACGTCTGACTGGAATATTAATCGAATATAATATTATCTCGTATATGTGCCTGGTATAGTTATATATATATATGATACCGGTTAGGCCCGAAAAGGACCGAGACGCGGAGTTAGCGACGTGAGTAATATAATCGACGCACCAGAACACTTACTAAAATTACGAAAATATTATTAGGAACACTAATATTTCCTTAAAGAGTATATTAAAATATGATATTTTTCATTAGAAATAAAATACTTTTTTGACTTAACTTATTTTAATATTACTTAAAAATACATACGTACCTATATTATTATTATCATTCTCAATAAAAATTATTCGGAATATATTACCTAATATATACTAATTTATTACCAAAGTCTGACCATAAGTTATGCGCACTGTAATATTTTTCATATAATTCACGAGATGATGGATTTTTTTCTGACCATAAAATGTTCATACATCCGTGTATAATTTTTAATATGCAAACAGCGTGTCAACGTATGTCGATCGTAAATCAAAATTCGACATTTGGGTCAGCTATACATAATTATAAACTATAATATTATATTCGAAACACGGTGTATATATACACGAGCGAACGGTGACGATTGATTTATCCTCTACATTTATACTACGACTGTTTGCAGCATTATAATAATATTATACCTACATATGAAGCATTTGTTTTTTTTATATTGACACTGTTGCAGTTTATTTCCGACGGCCACTGCAGGTCAATGCAGCGATTATAAAACGTGCAAGATTGGATTCTGTTTTTTTTTTTTTTGTATTATTATCATAATCACTTTAATTATATTACTTATCTAAATCAGAAGCGTATCTAGGAATTCCTAGGAATTCACCCATCACTAATCAGAACAAATTATTAATATAATAATGAAAATATAAAAAATATAAAAATACTATATATTTGTATTCTGTATTATTAATATTACAGATACTTTTATATTACCTATAGAAAACAATTTATTACCTACAGCATTCATTTAAAAATTTTTTTATATAGTTCTAACTTCAACCCTTGAGTACTCCCTGGAGTAAATATCTAATAAGAGGTTAAGGATAGGTTTTAATGATAAGAAATCTTAAAAATTTGTATTTATGAGTAAAAGTATTTCGAGTTTTGAGTTTCAAATATTAAAATAAAGTTATAAGTTTTTATGACAACAAAAAAAAAGAAGTATATGTACCTATCAGAATAATATAAAATAAAATTTATTACATACCTAGTTATTAGTTTATATATTAATATGATTGATAGAGCTACAAATAGTTTATTAATCCTACAACATATTGTATCCTTGTTAAGCTATTTTCAATTTTGAAGTATAACTGTAGAAAGTATATTTTTAAAACATAAATCGTTTTTAAAAGTTAAAAGGCAACTAACACATTTCTAAAGTTTATTTTAAGTTTATCCCGAGCTATATTTATAGTGTACTGAAAAGTGAAAATTATTATTGCCCATTTGTTTTAGAGCGACGCCACAAATCAAGAGCGGTGTTGATTCGTGTTTTTCTATACCGAGCGGTTTCAACGCATGATTTGCGCACGCTACATCAGATCGGTTTGCACGCGTTCATTTTGCCCTTAGTTGACTAGGACTCACTCATAAATCATTCAGTACTGTGGTCTTCTGCGTCATTTGAATATTATTAATTATAAAATATTTTTTTAAACTTTTTAATGTCTATATTACGTGCCTAAATAAAAGTATTAGTTTTGAAGACGCATTTGTCTATCAAACAAGTAAGTTAACCATAGGAGGGTTTAAAATTTTTTGTCTACATAAACTAAATTTTGAAGTCCAGTTTTCTATTTTTTATAAATAGGAAGGGAATGATGGCAAAAAACATTTGTCTGGTTCAATAATTGACGGAAATATTAATATACCTACTTAATGTATAATAATTAATTATTATTAAGTAGATAAATAAATGACGTAGTATATGGTAGGTACTTGTTTAATAAAAATATGGTAAAAATAAAAAAATTAGTGAAACCGCGCGTTTTGCCAAGTGATGTGTACTCTATAGAAAACAATGTGTTAAAACTGTTACGGTTTCAAAAATCATTGCGTTCAAAACGCCAAACCGCTGCAGAAAACGGTGTCACGCGTTTAAACCGCGCGATCTATTTGATGGTGTGAGTTTGCATCTGACGTTTTCGACGCGCGGTGTTGGCGCGTTTTCACCTCGCGTCAAAACCGTTGTAGTGTACTTATACTCGTACCTACTATGGTCATATTAATTAAATAATCGACTACGTTAAGCACATTGCGCATAATATAATATTAAGAAAATACCTATAACATACAAATATAATATTATACCGTAACAGTTTCTCTTTTAAAATCAGACATCTGCAAACCGTATATTTCTTCTTTAGGATTATAATCAAATAATGTTGGCTTGAACACTAATAAATAATTAAAGTTCAAGTAAAATTATAATAATTTTATTATATTCAACGATATAATGAATTTATTATATAATATTTTTTACATATTAATATTTTACAATATAAATTCATTGGTATGTTATTACTACGTATAATTTTATATTAATATAAATAATATATTATGCAATTCAAATATTTTTTTTTTAATTCTGATATAGTATATATTATAATATAATATTAAATAATAAAACCGAATAACAAAAAAAAAAAAAAAAACAAGGTAACGTAGTAAATATAACAAAAAAAAAGTGTTTTATATTAAATATATAATAGGTGGTTATGTACCTACCCAATAAAAAATTTAAAGTGAATCTATTCTCAAACTGTTAAGAAATAATTAAAATTCACATATTATTAATGTATACAATTTTAACGGGAGGTGATAGGTAGTACGTATAATAATAAATTGAGATGTATTGTTAATTAAATAAAAACGAAAAAATGAAAAAAAAAAACAACCAATTTCTCTAATCGGCTAACAAAGTTTCAACTAACGTAACAGTTGATAATAATATTACAATTGTGTGGACGTCGGTTAATTGTGTGGTGACGTGCCGAGCCTCGGTGCAGCGGCGGCGGCGTACGGCGAATAAGCGATGGCCGGGAAATACGGCGGCAACAGGGCCGGGTGCGGCGGCATGGCCAACGGTGAGGACGGGTAACCGGACGGGAAACCGTACGGCGAATGGTGTTTGCCGGCCATGGCGGACGCGTACGGGTGATACCTGTTCGCAGCGGCTGCGGCGGACGGGCTGAGAGGCGGTGTCGGGTACGAACGTTGCAGCAGCGGCAGAGCGGCCGCCGGGTCGGACGTGTGCGTTCGCAGGTGTTGTAGCAGTTCATCGGACGTGCCGAAACGTTTGCCGCAGTACGATGGTAGGTCAGCGCCCATCCACGAACACACGTACGGCAGTTGGCTGGCGGCCGCGGCCAGAGCGGCCAGTTGAGCGTGCGCGTACGCCGCGGCCATCGTCTGTTGATGGTGGTGGTGTTGTTGCTGTTGCTGCTGCTGCTGTTGTTGTTGTTGTTGCTGCTGCTGTTGTTGTTGTTGTTGTTGGTGATGGTGTGCTGCCGACGAGTGATGATTTTGATGGGCGGCAGGCGTCTTTGGACTCGCGTCACACTGCGTGCATCCCGTCGGACACGAAGCGACTGCGGACGACGACGAAGAGAGCGGATGTTTTCCGGCGGTGAAGTGAGCGGCCAGCTGACAACCCGCACAGTACGGGTCGCGACACGGTAACGGTGGTGCCGCGGCGCCCGGTCTAAAGTAAGGGCTCATCAACGGCGAGCTAAGCGCGGCCATGTGATGATGGTGGTGAGGGTGTGGCGACAACTGTGGATGATGGTGGTGCGGCGATGGGTAACCGGCGGCGGCCATCAGGGCTGCCACCGAAGCGGCCGACGACGTTGGCGGCTTGTACGGTTGTTCGGCGTTATGTTTTCTGCCCGTGGCCGCGTCGTCCGCCGGCGATTTGCGACTGGACGCGCTCTCCTTGCTGCTGCACCGGTCGCCGCCGTTCGTGGTCGAGGCCGTTGCTCTCCTAATGGTCGCGTCCAGGCTGATGGCCGTGGTCATGGACGCGGCCGCGGCTGCGGCAGCCACCTCTGCGGCTGGCCGCACTACGCACGATTCGTACGGTTTGAAACTCGATCGGGCCGTGGTGGTGATGGCGGCGGCGACGGGCTGACGATGAACGGCGGCCGGTGTCCGGCTGGTCGGGGAACCGCTGTTGGAGCACGACGAAGACGCCGGTGACGACAACGACGGCGAACGCTTGTCCCGGCCACCGCCGCCGCCACCGTGGTCGGACGACGATGATGACACGGACGACGTCTTTTTGTGATGGCCGCCGTTTTTATCTGTAACCGTCTTGCCGTTTTGCGGAGCCGGCGCGTCCGCCCCGATTTGACTGCACGTCTGCGCCAACAGCGCCAAAGGACTGTTTTTAGCGTCCAACTGTAAAACAGACAAATAAACGTTAATAAAGTTTTATTTTAAATACAAAAAATTGGAAAAAGAAAAAAGTCATTAGAATATTATAAAATATAGCGTCTCGTGTTGCGATATAATTTGCTTAAAATGTTGTTCAATTGTTGTTAATATTTTACGATAATTAAATAATTTGTATAATAGTTCAACAATTGGATTTTGTTATAATAGATGTTTTATTGTTTAACACAATTTGCGCAATAATGTGAACGATTTTTAAATCGTACATAAAATATTACTACACAGTACAATATAATAGTTTCTATTTTATATGCGAATTGTAATAAACTTACAATTTACAACTCGGCTAGAAAAATAAACAATAATATCATATTATTGCGCGACTCCGTATACACGTTTTTCATAATTTATTTTCTTTTATAACAGAAAATAATAATAATTTTTTTTTTTATATATAAGAATGAGTTTTTGTACGAATTGAATAATCTGTTGCACGTTTCTACGTCAAATAATATTTTATTAATTTACGAGTATAACGATATAAAATAATACACACACGTATTATTATTGAAAATAAAAACATATTTTCGTACGCATTTTGAGTACGATTCGTTACGGCTTTTAGTTTGTTCACGTGCTCGACCCATTCTGACTTCTATTGCGGGTTCGCGTCACGTTCTCGTCGTTTATCGCCTACAACTTTGAATACGATATTATTTTGTTTTATCGTGGACGACGACAATTTGGTTTTAGATTATATGTAGAAACGCAGGAAAAAAATAATAGATTCACACGCCATTTGGCCGTATTATATATCAAGACACACACGTCAACGAAATACGAGTAGATATACGCGCCAAGGTGAGGCTAAAAATATAATTTTCTGAGTTTGAGTAATGTTGATAGATTTTATAAAAAAAGAAATTTAATATATTCGATAGATTTTTTTTTTTAATCAATGGAAAAAGAAAAAAACTCAATTTATGCATCATTATAAAACGTACTATCTATAAAGGATGCACAATATATCCATTCCTTTTCAATCGGCATCAATTTTACTTGAAAAAAGTTTTAAAAGTTTCGTATAAGTGACATTTGAAAATACATATATTTCCAAAACCAGTTTTAAATGCATTTCGTGAGTTTTTCGAAATAACATGGGTATATTAATTTTTATTATGAAACAATTTCGGGTAAATATAAAAAATCAAATATTTGGTTATTATAACGATAGGTATAATAATAATTATACTACCTATATATTTTATAAGGCAAATACGTACATGGTGGTTTCGACTTTTTTTTAAATCGGGAAAAAGAACAATTTTTTGTCATTCGATAATTTAATTAATTTGCGCAAGTTTGTATAAAAACGCACTTTCGACGAGCTTTACGGTTATTTTGCGACATACTGATTACAACGATTTGCTGTCGCTCGCAGGAATATAATGCGCTTGCGAGAAACAATAAACATTATGATATGTATAACAGTTATTTAAAGTATATTTTAATATAGTACACTGTTCAACTTACAATAACCGCGGGTAACAAAATAATATTCGCTTTTGTGTGTTTGTGAAGGGTAAAAAATTTTTTGAATAAAATGTTTATTAATTTATTTTTTAAACGTCGTCCGCGTGGCGACTCGTAGTGCTATACAATACGCACTGTTTTATATGATAAAAAGAAATTTTAAAGGTAAAAAAAAGGTAGAATCATTGATTTTCATAAGGCTGACGAACGGTGTTTATTAACCGTTGACCGGACACAAAAGATGTCCGTTTTGATTTAAGGTTATTGCAGTATATTGTGTGAACCGCCATAATAATAGTATGTACGCTGCGCATAACATAATCGTATACCTAATTTTATATACATAACACCGGCCCCGATTACCATCCAGTTGTATTGTTGTTATGACTTGCAAGTACGTGATGTGTGTGAGTGTGTGCATTTACGAAAAGGTATATAAATACCGCTCGTATAAAAAAAAATACGTCTTTTGTAACGATACGAAAAATAATACTAAAAATCCAACGTTGACCGTCTGAATTGGGTAGTCGTCGTACAAAAAATGCCGACGAGTATTTTTGGTTATCTTATACTTCGCTCTACCTCACAACTATATGGGGTCGGCCACCATAGTCCTCCATAGATCTCGATCTCCTACATCTCTTCCATTCCCAATCAGCTATTCCATATATCCGACATTTCTGCGATCTCCCCCTCCCCTCTCACAGACTCTATGAGAGTCTTACTTCTCTTAACATGCCCAAACGGGATCGGCCTATTCTCTTTCATTTTTTACAATACCAGATATACAGGTATATTATATTCCTTAAAATGCATTTGCGATAGAAATATTATTAGGTATATGTAATTAAGTTTTTAACCGAACGCCACCAAAAATAAAAGTAGACTTGATAATAATACAAATTTCAATTTTCTATCTGACAATTTTTAGAATTAAAATAGAAATCTAAATCGACAACTGTAATTTGATCGTGTCTATATTAACGTCAAAGGAAAAAATACTATCGGCATATTAGGATGATGGCAATACAATCATTCTTTGAATATTTTGATGTAGCGGGAATAGTTTGAATATCTCGTTTGGTGGTCAAGTCACGAAAAACCATATTGCCTAATCAATTTGTATTTGGTTTTTGTCTTGTTTAAATAGAATAATTTCTTATAGACAGAACTATTCGACGGCTACGTGTCTAGCTATATAGACGAAAATAGTATTGTCGGCTTTCGGATTCCATCCGAACATCATGATAATAATGTATACTAAGTACTGCATTTTCAAAATATTTCGATCGTGGAATCGACTACACGCTAACAAGTAACGACAAGAGAAAAAACGATTTTATCCTAGAATAATAATTTGTCACTATCTAAAAGAAAATGTTTATAAAAATATTTTCTATTAAAAAAATTAATGCCGTCGACGTTTGTCTAGTCTCTTATAGGTCTTACATTTTATTCGTATAGTGTATACGTACGAATTGTAATACAGAGTGATTAGAATTTTATTTTGGGAATCATTCAATGAATCGATGCCATCTCCTATTTTCCTTTAGTATTCTGAACACTCTATATACGGGTGTTGAGTGATATTACGTGTAATAAATTAACGCACGTCCGGTTAATATTAAATTTTATATACAATATTGAAAGATCTAACGTGGTTTTCCGTTCAGACGACCGATCTTGTCTGTTGATCGTCGCGATTACAAGCCACTGGTCGGACGGAACGACGTAAAACCATCGTAAATCATATTTTTTTCTACACCAAATATTATTGTACACGATAAATTGAATTATGTATTAAATACTTCGACGAACGCCTTACGGAATATTATTATTCGTCATAATACGTTTTAATATTATGTTCCTGGAACGGGATATAATCTAAAACTCGGGCTATTAGTAGAGTGAAAAATGTAAAACGCACCGCCGAAAACTAGTTAAGTGTCCGGTGGACTTTACAATCAAAATAATTATTTGGCATCGGTTATAAATCCTGCGCCGTCAGACTAGCATGACCTCCATTCGATAATGATACGGTGCGAAAATCGGAAGAAATTATAATTTTACACCACGTTGCAACGCGTTCCACAAAAACAGCAAAATCAATACGGACGAGAAGAATAAAATTTCGCGATGTAAACGGGATTTAAAACGGATTTCGTCGGGATTTTAAAGTATAGGTACGTTTACGCAGACCATCTCGCCGGTCGAATGAAAACTGAATCATCAACCGATCGCGTGACTCGATCGTTTTTCGGATCGTGAACAATGACGTTGTCTGTCAAAATATCCGATTGACACGTTTGAAAAAAAAAATAATAACAATAATAATAAATAGGGTGTTAAAAAGAAAAAAAACAATTGTTTTTCCGTTGGGCTCAACACGTTAAGTAGGTGTGCAATAATAATAACGATATTCGAATTTCGTTCACATGCCGAAAGGATATAACAATATAATGTGTAAAAGTTAGCATTTTTTTATGCGTTCGGCTTTCCGCGTCAAAACGCTCTCGGGATAAATTGGCCGTCAAAACGTCTGTTTACTTTAGCCTTCGTCGGCAGCTAATAGCTGGGGCGCGCGTACATTATCCACCGCCACTCGTCGCCATCGATCATTCAGAGTCGCAAACACACCCTACCCGACGATTTCACCTCGACTACCGGAATAATACATCAGTCATAGTACGTCTATCTGTCGACTTGTCAAAGTCGCATAACGGTGAGCGTAAATAATAATAATAATAATAATAATAGACGCGTATACAGCGGAGAAATACGATAGACGCGTGTTTCTCCGAACGTGAATCGTTCCGATCGTTCTGTATACGCATACGGCAGAGGGAGAAAACCATTAAGAAAACCGGCGACGACGGTAAGATAGGGATGGTTAAAAAGACTTCCCCTTCGATGCGTGTCATTATCGAACACACACACATGACACGAGACAGACCGTGTAATCGATTTGCCGGCGGCAGCGTTCAATCCCTTTTCCCTCGTTCGGCCGACGGAATGTAAAAGCGCATGTAACGAGACTTGGGCGAATATATTATACATGTATTGTAATGATAGGTAACAGAAAAAAAAAAAATTCTCTGTTCCTTCCTTCCTTTATTTCCATCAATTCTTCCCGTTTCTCTCTCTCCCTCTCTATCGATCTCTCTCGTTCTCCGACTCTGAATCCTTCGAATCAATATAATATAAATCATTTATACCAAACACGAGATAGGTTACTTAGAAAATAAATCAAGCGACGTCTTTGTCGACGATTTTTTTCTCCCCGCGTTATATACATATCGTCCCGGGGTTAACTTAACGCCCTCATCGCTATCGGCATTAGTTGGGTATAGTTGGTACAGTTATATATAGTTTCTGATCGCTCTATTTCAATTTTACACTGTTACAACTGTTGGTTGTTTTAAATAAAACATATTATCGCGAAAAAACAACCAGTTTTAAGTTTTGAACCATCGAACGTCGTAATAATAATACCTAAATAATATTATAGATACAATACGCAGTATAGAGAAAAATAAATATTGCCCATTTCAGATTTATACAATAGAGGTATTGATCGTAGCGATGTCACACACGAATGTTATGTTTATGATAGGTTTTGTTTTGTTTTACGATAAAACATTTCCATTTCTAACATTATCTTTACGCGTACATACTGCAAAAATGTTTTTAGTGTTTTTACGATTTAAACAAATTCTTGAACCCTACACGTATTTCCTTGAATAATAAAATAATTTTTTTTGTGCAAAACACGCAAATTGTAATTTTATCGTTTAATTGGATATTGGAATAAATAATTCAGTTTTTTAGGTACACACATTAGGCGAGAATTCTGATGGAACTTTCGCATAGAACAAAAAAATATACTAAATAAACTAATATTTTGTAGTATCAGTGCTGTGGTGGGAGGTTTAATCCCAATCTTGCATTAATAACTACATGGAAAATATACATATTTCAAAGTATGTATTTTTAAAATGTATAATTATCGAGGCCATAGAGTAAAAATAGATAAAATATTATGATTATAACACTTTTTTTTTGTTAATTAACTTAATAAAACCTTATAAAAATAAAATATTTCCGTCTACGGCAATGTGTAGTATGTTTACGGGTAGTTTGGAAATTTTCGTTTTCTTTTACGAGCACGTTTATTATCATAATAATATGCGATGTTGTTTAACAAGACGAACAATTCATTAATTATTATTATCTTTTTATTTACTGACCGACGGCAGAGGAGTCAAATAATCCGGTCTTAAGTATTGGTTTTCGTTGCTCATTATCATGGTTAGCACAATATGCACTCGAAAAACGAATTCGACGTCGAAATCACGCGGATAATAAAATCGAAGACGGATAGTAACTAAACACAAAAAATAATAAAAAAATTTAAAAAATATCGTCTCGACGATTTCAAATCGAGTCACCGGACGAAAACACTGAAATAATAATAATATGCCGCGACGAAGACGTTTTTGCGACGAACACGATCGCGGAACGGCCAAACGACAGCGACGAACTCCAGTGCTGCACTGTCGCTGCGGCCGGCGTCTGACTGGGAGCACGATCGCCGTCGCGCGCCCCTCCCTGCATCGCCGTGACCGGCCGCTTAACACCGCCGGACGGTGGCTCCACCTGCCGGCCGTACACAGATCGACGCGTAAAAGAGAGTGCGCGCACGCACTCGCACTCGTCGAAATCACTTTGGCATCGGTCGAGAGGGATTTGTGTCGCTATAGAGTATACGATGACAAGTGCCCGCGGCGATTAATATTCATTTCGATTTTCCGCGCGATAATAATATTATTGTTATCATAATATTATGTAGAAAAACTACAAAAAAAAAAAAAGAGATAAAAATGTTCCATTCCACTAAATAAAACGAATCAACGTCTACACGATCCCAATGGAGAAATGTTGAAGCGGTTCAAACCTCAGGTGTGCCCATCTTTATTTAGGAACCACGTTCTCCTCTGCAGATCATCAACATTGGAAACGGTAGCGGAGAATATTCGCGACCAATCACTCCGAAAATGTTCCTCAAAGAGCACAACCGCATTAGAGAGATCGGCAAAAATCCAGATTCCTGATCAAACAACCCTTAATAAATCCATCATCTAGTAAAGGCTAAAGCCTGGAATAAAAAATAGGCAACAGACGTCATATAAAGCGAGGCACAAAAAAAAAGAGATAAAATAGGGGTTTCGTGGTCTAAACACATTTTTCGGCGCTCGTTGATTCGGGATCTCGACTTTTGGGCAGGCACGGGTTTTTGCGCAAAAAAACGGTCAACTATCATTTGGTATCATTTGGTAAAGTAAAACATTATGACGTTCAGTCAAACATAAGAACCATCATCCTCGACCCCTTGAAATGTGATGATTGTTACCAGACTGGTAAAATGTTGTTAACTTATTTGTATTTAAAATTCGGACCACGGGTCAAGTTCGTTAGTATACGTAGACTCCGTAAATAGGAGGAAACGAATTTATTGGCATTATTTTTTTTTTTTACCGTAAAACGCTGCAAGTGAATTTACGAAATCCAATAAAATTTCGAGTGTTTATAATATTTTATAAGAGATTTTTTGACAAATTCTTCTTAATATTTTATAAAGACCAAATATGTTATATCGACCTCTGTGTTTTAGTCCCAGGTCGACACCGCTGATGAAAACGATAAACTTGCGGTTTACCTGCATGCCTGCGGCGTATGTTTACGAACAAAAATCACGTTCCGCAAATAAATTACTGGAACCAGCGAAGACAATAATATATAATATTATTCGTGTACTGTTGTTTCTCAGATATTGTTTTAAATCGTTACCGCCGTTAAAACCGCATAAAACATCGATTGGATCCAACGAACGTTAAACAGTCAATTATTATAATAATATATCGTTCCAATATTATTCAAATCATTCAGTGAACTCCGATCGATAATAAAAATTATGTTGAACAAAATAAAAACGTATTACATTGTCTACAGGTGCTCACTGCTCGAGTTCAGAAAATAAACGAAATCATTTAAAATGTTTGATTTATCTGGTCTTCGCAGGGTCTGACTATATATTTCGACCCATATATAATAACAAATATATAAACTTTTTTATATAATATTTTTTTATAAAAATTTTAACATGTCGACAATAATAATATTTTTGTATGATATAATGTCTACATAAATATTTCAGTCTATACCGATCCAGTCGTCGTGTTTATGTTTGATAATTTTATCCAAATGACTATGCATTTTTTATACTTTAATCATTTATATACTTAAAGTTAATTAATTTTCAATTTCATCCGATATATTACAAATAAGTATAATATAATTATTTTATTATTTCGCACAGACTCTTCTGTGTTCGTAAATGCTATAAGTAATATTAACTACATTGAATTGTTAATTTTATATTAGTTTTTATACAAATTCTCCACACCAAGTACCAACTATATACCAACAAGAATTATGCACTAAAAATGACTATAGGTATTATAATATTTACATATCTGAAGCGTTTACTATATTATTATGTTATTCATTTTGTTTCTCTATAAGATATAATTATTGTATCGTCAGCTGTCACCTCGACGTTATATTAGGTAGGTAACCGTGTTTGGGGTTCTAGCCGTACATCTGATATCATTACATCCTCCGACGCCGATAACGTTTGATTTTAATATTATTTAGGTACCTCGTGTACCTCGTGTACATCTTGATATAATAATATTATATTATACACGCGCATACACGATATTATAAAGAATTGTTATTTTTATAGGTAACTAAAACTAAACGCGCGTGTTACTTAATGATTCGTGAATAACGAGTATACGAGATGATACATTATTATAATAATATACTTGGCAAAATGGCAAACGCTTTTTTGTAAAACGAGATAAATTTAGTATATTATATTAGTTTAGATAGAGAAAAGCGACGGCATTAACCCGATATATATAGATATATCCTCCAAACACCAATTAATTATTAAAAAATCAATGTAACAAACATTTAAATAATCTCTTTTTTCGCTCAATAAATCATCTATTCACCTTGATTTTCACCTATATACATCAGATATATACAGCAGATATAATCGTTTCACAAATATTAATGATTTGATTTTCGGTTCAACACACTCGTTATATGTATATAATATATAGAAATAAATATTGAATTTTTTAAGTGCGTCGAACCGACTGTAGTATCCACACTGCACGAAATTTCACTTGTAAACAATTATTACAATATTTGTCAGAGTCGAATAACCATCAGCCCAAATTACAATAATGAAAAGAAACGCGTACCTACGCTATATATTATCGTTATGTTGACTCATCTCGACACGCCTGTCGTTAGTATTAGTTATACAGGAAACAAATACTGTACGACTGTTAGTCACAAAATTACATAAATCATTTGAGTTATTTGAACTGACTAATGAAACTTAAGAATAATGTGTATTTTCTGGCTTTCTGCCGGTCTCGAAATAATATTGTTAAATTATTATATTATTTTTCACCTTCGTGTTTGTATTCTCTCATCCGATAAGTCCAAAATGAATCGAGATTACACGTGACCACGACGACGGACGGCGTGGTCACAAAAATTACCATTTTTTTACGATTCGATATAAATAATTAATCCGACGGAAGAATTGTAAAAAACGACACAAATTTATTATTATCATATATCTGCGTGTAGCTTATAACCGATATCCGGACGACGGGCTGTCACGATAATCTAATTGCGCGTGCACATAACTTACGAGACTCGCGACCCGCGATTAATATAGCGGTTGAAATTATTTTTTCTTCTACAAATATATAATGATAATATATTACTTTCATTAGCGCGACTATCTAAACGAGAAGACGTACATTAAAAAATAATATATATTAAGACGCTCGCTTATCGCGGTGCATATCCGGATTATAGATCGTATATTTTAATATTTTACCTACCTATACCTAGTTTTTATGCCGTAATAATATTATCTCATCAGCTGAAATCGAGAGGTCGCACACAGCCATTATAATAACTATTATATTTATTGTGTATCGGACCCATCGAAAAACCGACTTACAGCCGACAGACAGCGTATATAGTATAATAATGTTATGCGTACATTCGATTCAGCTGCGCGTAATAATAATAAAAAAACTAAGGTCCCACACACGATATTAAAATCGAAATTACAATTTATACACAATTAATTCTCACGATTGTAATCGCCGTCGCAGTCGCGTCGTCGAATAGTTCCCGCTGTACGTGTCGGTCGGGCGTTGTGGCGGTGTACACGGAGGGGTATACGGCCATTATGTAAATCGTGTTAATCGCACGACTACTCTTCTGTCCGTGTTTCAATCAAGATGCATAAATTTCACCGTTTCTCGTTTGTTTGTTTTTTTTTTTTTTTTATCAATTTTATATTCTATTTCATGAAAATAATATGTTTACAAGCCGCCCAATGTCGTAAAAACGCCGATTATATCGTCGTCGAGCAGTCATTATCGCGCGGGACTCGCGCCAGTAACGCATCGTAAATACAATGATTTAACGCACGCTGTCTCGAGGAGGAAGACCTCTCCGTCCGGTCCGGTCCGCCGTTTGATTTGTATACATAATATTGGTTTCGTGTTCGATTAAAATCAACATTTCGGAACGCGATATAGATTGATGGTATGCGCGTTGCGTGTGCGATGTTCACGTGTAGCAAAAAAAAAAAAACTCAAAAACCGTATGTTATTTTTATTATACGATGGGAACTGTGCGTAGATCCGTTAAACTCGAAATTGAGTAAAAATATTTTTTTACGAAACCAGTTTACCCGCGCCGAAACCGTTTAATTGCGTAAATAATAATTTTTTTTTTTTTTACATTCCCTCCGCGGTCGTTTAATTTAGACGTCTCTCGCGACGTTATATTACATTTTATTAACCCGTCGACTCCACCCTCTGGGCAGCGGTGCGCGCGTCCGAACCGGATCGCGCGAGCTGTAATAATAATAATAATAATAATAATAATGATAATTTACATTTTACACGCGTTTTATATAACGAGCACAAGACCAACTTCTGTAAATATTAGCATCCGAACAAATAGTTCTTCAACAGCCAGCATCGTACAGTCGCGTGTAAACACGATTATGGTATATAAATGAGGGCGTATACCGTGCGGTCAGTCAACACTGTCCCTGTCACGATAAAATAGGGAATTAATATCGTTTTCCGATAAGACATTTTCAAGTTGTGATTTATTGTTGCGGACGTTATCTGCTATGTATAAATATTATTCTTAGATTCAAAGGTTACTTCACCTCAAAATAATGAATGTCTTATTAGAATTTGCTTACTTTATCAACACAATAGAATATATATATATACATATATATTTATATACATCAGACTAAAATAATTTTATTTTATTTGTGTGTGTGTATTGCGCAAATTAATTAAAAAAAATTCATTTTACCCTTGAAATAACCATTAGGTATACCTAATATTATATTACTATTTTACATTACGAAAGTAAAATTTAAATTTTAACACAAATTTATCGTGCCCATATCTATATAGTCCATATAGAGATACTTGTAGTAAATAAATAGTAACCTGTTCCTTCGAAAAATTTCACTCCGACACGATTTATTACCGACTTCACGGCAGCCATCTCGAATAAGTGTCTATCGGTCGTGTGGCTATAAGTTATAAATTATATCGGTTTAGATACGTATTATTAATGTATTGTATATAATTATTATATAGAAAAAATAATAATAAATCAAACAACACTAAATATATGATAACTTATTGAATAGCCGCTAGTCTAAAAATATATTTACGCAATATATTAACATATTTAATACGTAGCAAAACATATATTATTTTATGTATATTTATTATTTATATATATACATATTATAATAATATATTATACAAGTGTGTGCATTCGATTTATATCGATTTTTAACGAATGTGTAACCTTATATCATAATAATATGTAGATATACCATTTGTAATAACATAATAAAAACAAATTGCACTCATAAATACTATACGATACGATCTTCAAAATCGATGTTTTAATTAAGATGATAACATGAAACCATAAAATCAATATATCAATAATGTATATATTATTATGTACAATTGTAGGTAGGTATACGTTTGGCGGTATTTTATAAAGTTCGTACCTAAATATATTATAACGTTTAAACAACCAACAAATAAACATAAGTTTTATATAATGCTATGCGATAAGCAAACATGATCATAATATAAAAAATAATTAGGTACGCTATAATAATATACGAATTGAAAAATAAATCTCATATATTTTTATTAAACGCGATGATGGATAAGATAAACTATACTTACTATACTTACTCGAAAATATGAATAAAAATATCCTTTATTTGTGTACCATTAATAATTTAACGAGATCGAATTGCTTGTATAATGTAAGAGCGAAAATCATAACTTATTCAGGTGTATTTATTTTTATATTTTTCACTTGATTTAAAAATATAAAATTATTAAAAAAATATATATTTGCATATAAATGCATATATTTTGGATAAGAGCATATTTTTACATATTTCGTAAGTTTTAAGAGCATGTTTTAAGAGCATATAGCAAGTTTTAGGTGCATATTTCAAGTTTTTTTGATGCATATTTGCATATTATTTTAAACTCTTTTAGTGCATATAAATCCGTACTTTGGTCATCACACTAAAGTCAAGTTGCAATCCCTCCATCGTTGTAACTTTAAGTTCAACTGCTGATATGTGAAATAATAAAAATCCACTAACGACCGTAAAACATTTTATAAATTTAATATAACAATGGCCTGCAATATAGGTACGGAGAGTGTATGATTAAAGTTAAATAAAACTCGCGCGCTATAATAGTATTCGACGACAGGGACAGAACGTCCAATTATCGAAGAAACGGCGTATTTACACGCAGGTCATTTATCCTAATGATCGTAATTCACATTTTCCCTATTTAATATGCTATTATCGTCGTATTCCATGGCGAACGCATTCACGTATATCCGAGTATTTTTTTTATATTTTTATATAAGATAGGATCACGTGTCGTGAACCATTTGTTTCGTGGCTGTTGGGTGTACGGTAATTAGCCGAAAACCTGAAGGTGCAGTGGAGTCTAGCTACCTCTATAAATGTATACATGTTGGTTTTGAAATAAAAACAGTTTCTCGTTAAAGAAATAATAATAACAATAATGATATGTAATAAGAAAATAGCCATAAAAAAGTCGTTGGGTTTTGTTTTCACCATATGTTAATATAATATAGACGTGTTGGAACGATTCGTTTATCTCGTGAATCGTTTCATTAACGTCAACGGGCTGATATCAGATAATACACGCGATAATAAATAATAAACAGAAAAAACACATGTTGGTAAAACGTATCGCATGTCGTTATAATACTATTGTGAATCAATTGGATACCTGTATTATATTATACGTAAGTGTCATTGTCTACCACAAAACAACGAAATATAATAAAATTACGTATAATTTATATATATATAGTTTCATAGTAATGGAAATGTATAAAAATTGTATCAAAAAGTTATCATCGGTAAATGTTCGAATGTATTAGCTATAATAACTTCGAACACGTTTATACGTTTATCTTGTACGTTAAAGTCTTTAGAATTTAAGATATAGTCCTCTTTAGTTAACTAATACCTAACCTATGAAGTAGGTATATGTCTATACCTGTCATCAAACTCCACATTAAGTAATTTTAAATTTTGTTACAAAATCTGTTTGCCATATTAGTCATATTAGTCATATTACAGTTTACGTTCGTTAAATTACGCCTAGATATATCGTAATATAATAAGGACTTGAATTTTTCGGAACAATCTTCTCAGGGCCATAGCAAGAGATAACAGCGCCCATGGCAATCGTGTAATAGATTATGAATTAAAATTAAAACTTGATTATTATAGCTATGTGTTATAATATTATTAAAACCATGTTTTCATATCTTAAATATTCTATGTACGTTAATATAGAAATGAAACATTTTATTTGTATATCTAAATATCATTAAATTCGCACCTTTCGCAACACTACGCTCCTGGCGAACGTTCTTGACATACGGGCCTGAATCTTCTTCTTCTGACCATACTACTGTCTAAAAGTTTTAGTCCTCACTACAATAACCCGCTATTTTTCTCTGTCTTGCACAATTTCAAGACAATCTTCTATACCTATTGCATTTAGATCTTCTGTCACTTCATCAATCCACCTCTTCCTTGAGGATTCCATTCAAAAGCAACCCATAGTGTCATTTTCTTCTCTTTTTAGGATATGACCTAGCCATTAAATTCTTTGACCTTTAATGTAGTTAGTTACTGAATCCAAACTTAACATTTCCTGAAGTTCCTCATTATACCTTCTTTGCCTGCAGCTTCTCATATTCGTGTCGAAAACCAGCCCGAAAATTTTTCTATATTTTCGTCTATGAGTTATATTAGAATAATACAGTGCTTGGCTCACGGTGCATTTTGGATTATTAAAGGTCATATGCGATGCTCGTATTATTGTTATAATTTTTTCATGTACTTTTGAATGATAATAAGAGCGTTTGTTTTATATTGTTTGATAAATTTTGTTATTTAGATCATATTTTTAGTTTTTTTGGTGTTTTGGGTTTTTTGGAAAACCTGTTTTTTGTCATAATTTTAATAAAAATAATATAAGAATCAATAACGTAGTAGTAGATAGTAGTAGTTTAGTAAATTGTTTACAATTTTTACGGCATAAAATAATTTTTTAGAGTTTCTTAAGGCTTTTTATATTTCCAGCGCTACTAATATGTACATGCTAATCAATAATAATATTATACGTTCTATAATATAGAATAATATTAAATGTGACTGGTATCCGCGGTATCTCGCGCGGACAATCGTCATCATGATATTTTTCACGTTGAATAGTCTCTAGATACTATTGTAAAATATCTACCAGTGTATTATTATAATATAATATTTATATTTAAGAAAGAATAGAAAAAGTTTTGCCGCGGAACCGACGACGGCGCACGTTAATGTACTCGTCACGAGGAGACCTTTACTATTGCCTCCACAACGAGCGCGTAAAGCACTCAGGTCCGGTCTCCGGGTAACGCGTATAATATTATAGCCGTGTACATAATTATAATAAAATACGCGACGCAGATCAGTATCGTCGAAAATAATAATAATAATTAACCGCAGCTCCGCGGGGCGAAATGCAGTACGATGCCGGTCACTTTCCTTATAATAGCCGCTGATTTATAGTCTAATTACAATCGTTTGCGCGCCGTATCGGAAACACACGATCTTCCCTCTGCTTACCTACCAACATACTATTATTATTATTATTATAACTTGTACACTATACGAGTATTATAGTAGTACGGGTCACGAACGAGGCTGAGGAGACATCGAGATTTGACACCGTCGTCGTCTGGACGCACAAAAACAATAGTGATTTTCGATAAACGAATCAATCGCATATTCGTTAAAACTCTATTGCGGTTGAGTTATATATAGTCTGACGCTGAACAGCACCTGATAAGTATAAATAGTGGTTTTCGGACAGTGAGATTTCAATGCCTAATCAAATCACAAAACAACATTGTATTACAGACAACGGAGTTTGTGCCATAACCGCGAGCCGTGATAAGAAAACTGCGCCGTTATTCGTTTTAATATTTAGGTAACCTACTTTTAGTTGCGATTCGGATATGGTACGACGAGTCTGTCACTATAGCGTAGAGCTGTGTATTATAATCAATACACCGCGAATAGTTTGTTAGTTAATTCGCGTTTTCAGCTACCTATACCTATTTTAAGTGTTTTAACGCCCCAAACTATAGATTTTGTTTGTTGAGATGATTCGCAGTTTGTAATTATATAGTGCACGGATGAAACTACCCGAAAATTAATAAAAAAACAATAATAATAGTATAAAATTGTTGCCAGACGGTCTGACGTCATTCTCGTTCCGAATCTTGGATGTTATTCCAAATTATGTATAATGAAAATATAAGATGACGTCGTTGTCGTACATAATATTATTATGGCTTTTTTTAAAAAAAAAAAAAACTTTTCCGAGTTTTCTACATGTCATAATCGCGTGTTCCTATTTACAATGCATACATATTATAATACGAGTATATAAGCTCCATTTCTACGACGGGGAACGTCTCACCAGACGCCCGATCGGATTAATTTCGTCTGCGAACGAAAATTACTTATGACAACTTCGTGAGCTGTCCGAATGCGTTTATTTATGTATTTTTATCAAAAGTGTACCAATTGTATTATACGAGTTGAAAGCTCTACTTAAATATGAAAAAGATTAAAAAATCATTTCCATCGAGCTCATCTAAACGTGAAAATACGAATTGAAAACCGAAACGCGTTGCGAAACCACCCATTAGGTTTTCCGGATAAAATATTGAAACATTTGTCAATGACCAGAAATAAGGCCACGGTACTTTGTATAAAAATGAATTGGCAAAATAAAAATATGATATAATATATTATATAGTTGGGTCACAATATGTAAAATATCGATTCCGACGGGACTTTTTCCCGGCGAATATGGAGGAAAAAATTATAGGTTAGAAGCCGCTACGAATTTATATTTTATATAGTTGAAAATCGCCGTGACGATAGCGTATACGATAATATATAAATCAGTAGGTAAAAAGTTCTTTTGTAGGACGTATCCGCCGCGGTCATAATATATAATATATTTATACCTAATATTGTAATATATAGGTTCGCCGCGATCGACCGGGCGGGTATATTATAAATATTAAAAAATATAATAACGGTCAGTTATAAACGGACGATTTCTACGAAAAGTTTTTCCTCAACGTTATTGTAAAATGACCTAGGTAAACTGCAGATAACCTAACCACTCGTGTACAAACGCGAAAATTATATACAAAGTATCTCTAACAGATTAAATAAATCTGCACGACTTAGCATATATCGGAGATTTTTCAGATAATTTTTAAGGTGTTCCGCAAAAAATTAATTTTGTATAGAAATCAAATGTACACATATTTAGTGTGAAACGTGCGCTTGACGTTCTTAATTATTTTATATAATTACTCAATTCGAGGATGAATTGATGAGTTGATGACATACATATTCGCATTTCTTGCTCAATCGATAATAATATATAGTCTTTCCTGTTTCTTTACATTGATTTTGATGCAGGAAAGCGTATGATCTTTATAAAAAGTGTGTCGAAACTTTTAATAATTAATAATTTTGTGCCACGATTGAAAAGAGATTGGGAACCACCGATATAGTATGTATAACGCATTTACGCGTACGCCGAATGGATACAACGGCAATCTAATTAGGAAATTATAAACGCTGTACAGGGTGATCATATGTTCGCTTTACAAAAACATTATGTAATCACTAATCCCCATCGTTATTGCAACTAGAAATATTCTGATCACTCTGTATAATTATATATTATATAGTTCCTCTTTTATGGGTCGTAAATTTAAATGACTAACGCAACGTTTTTATCTTTGGCGACGACGACGATAGACCTCGCGACGAGCCTCGTTCACGACGGACTTTATAATACATATAATACTATCCGTCTGGAAGCGTTAACCGCGACCGAAGGGGTAAACACGATTTTTTTTTACCGCTCCGCCATCCCATTCGTAGTACACGTAATCTCGTAGCACGCGATTTTTATCGTCATATTTCCATACGGCGACCCCGACGCGGAGGAAAAAAATATATATATTTTACGTTATGGTATAATAATATGTCGTATATTATTATATAGCCTATTAATCGGTTCGCATAAATCGTTTCGCGTAGCTCGTTATAATATTGTGTGTTCGACACGCGATAAGACCGCCGCGGATGGCTATCCCACGACAATATTATATAGGAAAGGGACGACGTTGGAAATATGCTCGGTCCCTGCCGCGATAACAGTCTCTATAAGTGTATATCGATTTAATAGTTACTATAAATTATGTAGGTATACCACACGACATTTCGTAAAAAGCCGTTTCGAATGTCAATAATGTTATTTTAAATTTTAATTGTACATATATATGAAAATATAACGCAGGGCCTAAAATTTATACATTTCTATACTACACACACTAATATATTCTTCTCGGATAAAGTATTTTAGCTAAAATATATACATCTATATATAAATAATTTTTAGTATACTAGTACCTAACTCATAAGTAATATATAGTGACTATAGTGGAAAATATTGTTAAAAAACAAACATGTAAACTTTGTACTTGTACATAGTTTAAAATTTTGTACTACACATTTTACTTTTCGTACAACATAGTGTTCTAGTTATCATAGTATACATAATTTAAGGTCCTGATATAACCGTCTTTGTGTATGCCATATTATTAAGACGATGAAAATGATTAAGATGATTAAGATGATTGAAGTGATTTCAAATTAAAAAGTGATAAAAACATGAACAAATCAAGAATTTGTCGAACTTAAACAGTTTTTAACGCTTGTATAAATGTATTGCACCTTTTGCCATTCGAAACTCGAATACACAATTTTAAGCTTTTGATATTTCAAACGCTTTTGACACGATGTAATACAAAATTACAAACAGAGTACCTAATCAAAATTTAATGTTACAAAAATGGTACCTATTCAAATTTAAAAGTGAACCACATACATTTTCAATATTACCTGCATATTGTTATTGTAACGCTAAATTCTGGTCACACTATGTGCAAGTTATTTTAATAATATTATTGATTCAACATGTGTTGTTCAGAGATTATCGGTTGTTATTATACAAAGTAATATTTACTTACGCGATTCAGTTTAGTATACTTATATAGTACAATTACGCCGCGGAAATCGAAAATGACAACAAATTCTCCGCTGGCTCGACACGATTTTGTTTTGTAATCGCGGTTCACGGTATATTAATACACACATACGCGTTAAAGTGTTATATATTATTCTGCATGTACATAAAACCGGAAGGAAGTTTAGGAAATACAGGTTTCAAATATAGGACATAAACGTTACAATGTGCGAGTTAAAAGGGTACTATTGATATTACCGGGCCACAAATGGAGACAAGGCCATAAAATGTCGAGATCGAGTGAAAATCGTTGAGATTCAATATTGTGAGAGTTCACGAAAACAGTTAGTGCAGATAGTTTTCCATTTCTTATACGCGTTGCGTGACTGAACGATATTCGACCGTCCGCGACCTCTGACAGAATAGATATTCGAACGTTTTACCATTGATCATAAAATAGATTTTTCTATAATCAATGGTTTTACGCATAAGTCGTCGCGTATCATTGTTCTGCAAAAAATTGTCCGGTTAAAACAATATAAAATATCGCGGTATCAATAGTTAATGACTATTAAAATATCAATACATTATTATATGTATTATAATTTATAATAAATCGCAAGATAATATATAATTTATAACATTATTGTGGTTTCAATGTGTATAAAAATGAAATATTGAACATTTGAACACATTCGGTAAAAATTTAATTTAATTATAATTCGATATCAAATAGAAATCAATTTATCTCTCGACTTGTCATTATAGTGCTCGGATTTGAATGCATTTGTATCATTCGTTTGGAATGAATGACACGATGCTCTTCAAGCTATAAAAGTATATCAATAATTCTCTATTTTAATAATTAAGTTTTTAGTTTTTTGAATTTTTAAATTTTTTACAACATTTTTAACCTATTTCTCGTGATACTGATTATTTTAGACAATAAAAACCAAAGCCCAGAAACAAAGTGATTTTTAAAATATTAAGTATTCACAATAGATTATTAACAATAAGTAAAAAAATAATAATAAATAGATGGTGAAATAATAAAACAATTTAGATACACCCTACTGATAATATTATAGAAAACTATACGATACGAATGTACAGGTATAAAATACTTGATTAATGAGAGGTATTGGGGTAATTTAAAGTGGGATATACATTTATAAGATGCTAAGACAATATACAGGAGAGTTTATTTTATAATTAGAAGAGATAAAAGGAATAATGTAGGAGGAGAGATTCTTATGTGTGCCGACTGCCAAGGAAGAACTTTAAAATTTATTTGTGAAAAAATTATAGGAAAATCAATTCAATTAGATTGAAATTTGGAAAGAAATGATGATATACTAGCAATTTGCCTCCCGTCAAGGCAATGTAAATAAAACTTTAAATTAAAAAATTTAAGAACTGGAAATATTCATGTATAGAACTAGGAATTCTGTAGAAAATAAGCAGCAAAAGATAAAAATTTGTACTGAAATCTTTGAATTGTATCCAATCAATAGAAGATTAAGGGTCCCAATTTTTTTGTTGGCATTTTTGGATACTTTTTGGACATTAATATTTGAACCGGTATCACAATATATATTTTTATATATTTTTTTGTGAACCTAGGTAATATATTTATGATAATAACTTGATGTATAATGTATATAGAAAATCTCTAACACAACTAAATTTTCCAAAATATATTTATTCAATCGTATAAAATGTTTAATATGTCGAATAAAAAATTAACAGTTTTACATCCTATATTTCCCCTTCTAGCAAAAATTATTTAGTATCGAATTTGTGTTGAGAACACTTTGTTTATACCTTTTAATGTTACAATTTTGAATTTTTTTATCATTTGAAATCTTACGATTATATTTGTATTATTCATATTTCTTTTATATTTTTTAGATAATTTGAAACGTCACAATTTATTTCTTAAATAAAAAAATTAAATTATCACAACATATTTTGTAATTTAAAATATAGTATGTATTAATCGATTAATTTTGTATAAAAATAAGCTGAAATAGAATTAACTACTAGTACTTTAGAAACCTAAAAGAGTAACTCGTCATGTTAATTGTTTAAAATGAATTTAATATCACAACTTAATTTTACTCGGTAATGATGGTCATACTTGATATCCATAAAATGACCGCATGATATGTATATATATTATAATAACAATGAGCAATTTCTTTCTTATTTTTTTATATTACTTTTACCTATTGCGCTTTTAAAAGTGATTTACGGAATTGTATTTTCAACCCAAGTCTTGGATATGTATATATTATTGTAATGGCTATTAACTCTCACATAATATATGTTTATTGTTTATATATCGTTTTGCACATTGTTTCTGGACCATTACGTCGTCTGATAATAATTTACCAGACAGCTAACGTGTGTAGGCTTATACGATTTACCTATATATATATATATATATATATATATTACCACTTACCGGGTAGAACTACAAATAACTGCCGGCCGCGCGGATTAAATCGTCACGCGCGACCTTTGTGCCGCGACTGCGACTACGACTGCGGCGGCGACTGCGACCACACGTCATTTTGTCATACGCTATATAATTATTATACGTATATATAATACCACTATAACCGCGTGTTGCGCAAAACTTTCACGGCCGTACGGTAAAACAACGACCACGACGACGACGACATAAGTTTATGGTTAACGATTTTTATTATAATATCTATCTGCGATCTGTCGTTGGGATCGTATTTACGATCCCATTGTGTTTATCTCTCAGCAACGCGCACACAATCATAATAATAATATAATACCTATATTAACATTATTATTATTATTATTATTGTTATACAGACGTATAATGCGCGCAATATAAATTACACGATATAATATAAACCGCACGTGCTGGTATATATTTTATTATTACTATTTTAATTCGTAGCCGCGTACATCTACGTGTGTTTGGCATTAGTCTATATAGTGTATGATATAATATTTAAATGCTATATGAAAATGGAACGACGTCGATAAAGAATAAAATATACGTTTTCCCGACGATTTTTATATAATTTTTTTCTTTCTTCGATCCACCGGTATATTGCGACGCGCGTGATGTCAGTCAGGAGGTCATAAAACGCGACACTGCAGCAGCTGCAGTTGCAATAATGATGATCGTGATTCTAGATAATATATTGTTGTTATTCTATACGATTTTTGCTGAATGTGCTCGCATATATAACATATATTTATACTAAACATATATTGTAAAGCGTGATCGTGTTACAAATATAATAGAGATAAGTGATAACATTGAAAAACGTATACAATTTCCATTTCCCACCATTTTTGTGACGTGCAATTATTTTGATACTTCATCTGTATTTATAAAATAAATTTTTTTTACACAATTGTTTTTTAACAATTTTATTTCGTCTTTTAATAAAGTTAAAATCAATCGTTTATTAGTTACATTTTTAAAAGTAAAAAAAAGACCATTATAAGAAAAATTGAAAATAAAAAAAGTTTGGTGACAATAGAACTTATTTTTTTTTTATATAACCAGTTTTATGGGTTTAGATTTTAAAATCTAATAAATGTGGCTCGGATTTTAAGGACTTAAAAATATCAAAAAACATACATTAAAAAAAATGCATTTATGACATAAAAATATCAAAACAATATGTCATAAATAATGTTCAAATTCAAAAAGACGTTTAAAAATAATACGATTATAATAACATTATTGGCCGATTTATTTTTTCAAAGCAAAAACACGCGATTAGAAAAAAAAAAAAAAGTCTCCTGCGCTTAATTTATACTGCGTAACATTTGATGTGGACTTTGTTTTCCGATCAAACGTCGTACTCGTTTACATCGTGGCGTATAATAAATGTCTATTACATAATATTATAATATCGAATACGAGGTCTGTCCGGAAAGTATCGGGCCTACCTTTATATTTTCGTGCTAGCGTTATTCTTTATCATCTGGTGGGTGGCATCCTTCAAAGTAATCCCCACTTGATTGAATAACACGGTTCCATCGATGTTTCCACTTTTCAAAACAGTCCTGGAACTCATTTTTAGGGATAGCCTTAAGTACAATCGTCGCATTGTTTTCAACCGTTGTTTTGTCATCGAATCGGTGTCCTTTGAGTGGTTTTTTGAGTTTTGGAAACAGCCAAAAGTCACAAGGGGCTATGTCGGGACTGTATGGAGGTTGTCGAAGCAATGCGATATTGTGTTTGCTCAAAAACTGCTGCACAAGATTGGATGAATGCGCTGGCGCATTATCGTGATGGAGAAGCCAGTCACCACTTGCCCAAAAGTGCGGGCGTTTTCTTCTCACTGCATCACGCAAACGTTTCAAAATTTGAAGGTAGTACTCTTTATTGATTGTCTGACCTGTTGGTGCATATTCGTGATGCACAACACCTTCACAATCGAAAAAAACAATCAACATTGACTTAACATTGCTCCGACTTTGACGTGCTTTTTTTGGTCTTGGCGATTCAGGATGCTTCCACTGTGAAGATTGTTGTTTTGTTTCAGGATCATAACCATAAACCCATGATTCATCACCAGTAATAACCTTTCTAAGCACATTATCATCATTATTGACCATTTCCAGATTGTCCAGAGCGATTTCTAAGCGAATGTTCTTCTGCTCAGCTGTGAGCAATTTTGGGATGAATTTCGCACACACGCGTTTCATTCCTAAATTTTCGGTTAAAATTTCTGAAATGATAGTTTTTGGTATCCCAAGGTCTTCTTCTAGTTCTCGCACAGTCATACGACGATCTTGTTCGATTGCAAGTCGCACCCGCTCAATATTATCTGCGGTTTTTGTCGTCGAAGGTCGGCCGGAACGAGAATCACTATCAACAGAAGTGCGACCATCCTTGAACCGCTTATACCACTCTTTTATTCGTGTTTTGCTCATACACTCACTTCCGAAGGCCTTTTGCATCATTTCAATAGTTTCCGAACTCGTTTTTCCGAGTTGAAAGCAAAATTTGATGCAAATTCGTTGATCTTGTTTTTCAGTCATTTTTGACAATATCAAAATCCGACGAACGTGAAAAAGGCACTGTAAACAAAGACACGCTGCGCATGAACTATACGTTCGGCAGATGTCAGTAAGTAACCAATAGATTTGTGAGGCTTTACTGTTGACGTTTCTGTCCAGCAGAGGTCGCTCGAACACTATGGCGCGAAGATATAAACGTAGGCCCGATACTTTCCGGACTAACCTCGTATGTGATGAAGATGGAAATCTGATCGTTTTGCGACAGTGGTTTTGTGCGACGTGGATTTTTGACCGTATAATGTAAAGCTTTTAAATCGTCTCGCTCTTGTGTCGACTCAGACCCGGAGTTTAGCCGATCACCTTCTTCTCGTGATGTGTAACGTGCGGTCACACGGTAATAACCCAAGGAAACAGTTAATAAATGGCTGTTTCGCGTCGGTATCAACCGCGCGTGTCGTTGCGGTTACACCGGTCGTCGGACGTACTTAATGAAAATGCGGTCGCAGATAAACGCGCTATCTCTCTGACCTTTGTATATTCTATATATATATATATATATATATTATTCGCGTTTAGTATATTTTTATAATACCACTTGTGTGTGCATATATTTTGTATGTAAATAAATGTGACCCAAACGACTCGGCGTCACAGGAAATGTTTTTCCGATAACGCGCGTCCTGTTCACGCGAATATCGTTCAACGCTTTCGGTTATCGCGGTCGCAGTCGACGAAGAAGACACAATACAATATACTGTAATAAAATCATTCCAAACGCATAATATTATTATATTGGGTATATTATAACGCTATATAATATAACGCGTGCGTTTAATTTTTTTCGTTACAACTTATTATATTATCCGCATGACGATCTTTTGAGGTTAAGCGATAATATATTATGACTTTATGACATTATATTATTATGATTGCGAATCTGCAACGATATAAAATTACAATTTACAATATTATATATAGACGTTCTTCGGTCTTCCGTGTAATCTGAGCCGGGGATTGGATAAATTTGGTCCACCAAGATGTCAATATTTTACCGGACCATATTTTATAATTTTTTCTTTTAAACGTACCTAAATATAGTTAAATTGCTCTGTTAGTATTTATATCAAATTTTATTTTGAAATACAATACAATTGGGATGTAACATTAATATCTTATTTTTATATTATTTCCCAACACATTTCTCGTGTATTTTTCTACCGGCCCACCAAAAATTTTTCGATAACTCGCCAGGCCAATCCGGGCCTGCGTGTAATATCGAACTGCGTGACACATACAATCGGGAAATGGAACATTCTGACGTGGCCGTTTTGGCGTAAATCATAATGATGTGAGATTATTTTGACGTAAAAATTACTCGATTCCAATTTTCCTCTTAGACAATATTTTTTTTAAGATCTTTAATAAGTATTTTCTAATTTCTAATATAAAACTCTGATGAGTTATAACTTTGCACAACAAATCGAGGAATATTTTCGATATGCGGAAAGAAGCGACGGCACCGAGGAGCACAACCACTAGCAGAGTCATGCATTATATTGATAAGAAAGTATTTAGAGTTTTAAGAAATTAGTCGTTTCATAATCTTTAATGATATATAATATATTGTGTATTATGTAAGATTTTGAAATGATATACAATAAATCATTAAATATGATTTTTGTTAATTTTATAATTAAATAATTTTTACGTCAAAATAGGCCTTTGACAAAATAACCTCACGCCATATAAAAGTGTAACGACAAAAAATCGGTTTTAATCGAAAAGTGGCTTACCTGTAAAACATTATTTATTTTGTGGGGGGAAGGGGAAACTAATTGATGCATTTTTTATGGTTATAGTCTATATAACTATAAATAAGTATTAGGTACATATTATACTAAAAAAATAAATAATTAATTAAATAACAAAATCCAAATTTCTTTTTTTACTGTCAGCAAACATGTCAATGACTTGAATTGCTCTCTATATCTATGGATTTCAAGTAATGCTATAGTCCAACCAAAATTAAAATATACATTATTAAAAATAAATATTAATTATGTTAAAAATTTCTGATAGGAGGGATGGAAAATTTCCCGAATTTCCCCCCCCCCCATAAGAACGCCAATGGATCGAAATCATAATATTTCTCGAGCTATTTATTTCGTATAATTAACATTCACACATTCGTAGCACCGCGACGAGATCATTATTTCATAGTCGCCGTCGATGAAAATTATACTTAATTCATATTTCATAATACGTTTATAAGTTATAACACTATCGTTGATATTATTTTAAAAATTATAACGCATTATAGCAGACAATGATTATTTTATTGCTCGAGTCATATTTTTTTAGTATATTACAGAGTAAAAAAACGTTTGAAGAGTTGTATTTTTTTCGTGCGGATTACCAATAAACCAATAACAATTGTTATAATATTATATTATCATATTATATAATGACTATAATAACGTTTATTTTCGGTAAAATAATAATAATAATAATTACACTTTCCATTTCGTGCAATGCAAAGTCAGTAACTTTAAGTATTAAGTTTTCCGAGTAGAACATATATAATATTATTATAACATTATTGTTTAAATGCACGCGACGAGAGTCGAACACGAGATGGCAATAATATAATAATATCGAGCATTACAATTACATATCCGCGTGTACAGCCTTAAATAATACACTCGCAAGTACATATTGTATTTTCATTCGTTAAACACTCGTTTATAGTTCGCTGTAATAATATATTATAATATTATATGATATTATTATCTGTCACGGTGCCGGGTCTGGGACTTGGCAAGAAAGCGGATTGTCAAACAATTTTTTACCCACGTGCAGTACAAAAATAAATAAACTCGTGTGAAGTAATATATTCTAATTTGTTTTATTATTATCGTTTGTTCATTTCAGCTCTATATTTTTAATATTTCCATTATTATTTTTTATATATATACCCAACTATTTAAAGTTTAGATTCTAAATTATTGAGTTTAAGGGCAAAATCTATGAAAAACACACGTTAGAATTTTCGTCATGTATAATGTAAATGTAAATAAATGACGATTATTTATGTAAAGATCATCTAAAGACATCATAAAGATTCCTGTTATTCCCTTCATAGTACATCTCACTATTTGTAACCAGATTTCTATAAAAAAAAAAAATATATGAAATTATGACTACCTATTGTTTATGTGTTACGATGTTTTAATCGATGTATGGATTACTTGTTTAAATACATTATGTGCATTTTCTGATAGTTTTCGTAAAAAAGATATTTTAAATTACTCGTATTTGATGAAAGTTGTAAAATATAAATTAATTGAACGGTATAACAAATTATAAAAGAGATCACGTGTAATTCGAAATTTTTTGAAATTTAAATCGGACAACAGAGGACTTATAAATGTTGGAAATGGTCTAATTATTGTCATTAAATATCATAGTCTATAGGACATGGATTTTATAAGTACTAAGAATTTTTGAAATTTATATTTTTACTTCATAAATAAATACCAAATTTCAACATTAAAGTTAATATAGGTTTGTAATATCTATTCAAAATAATTTAAACATAAAAAATGGCTATTTTAACTTTTACGAAAAATATTCATAATTTATACCATTAAAAAAAATGTAAACTACTAAATTTGCAGTGAATAATATAAATTTTTTCCACAAAAAAAAATGTTTTTAATAATATTGTTTATTTCTAAAGTTTACAATATAGTCATATTTTTAATGGCATTTTGTGTAATGTTTTTGAATATTAATTTTTAATTATGAGCACATTTTATTTTTATTCTTTTGTTCTGTAATATTTTGTAATTTCATTTTTTATTTTAAATATTATATAATTTGTTTTCTTGTCTTCTTGTCTTGTTATTAAATTTATAATAAGTCGAGTTATAATATTTAGATATTTTATAATAAACGTTTTTTGAATAAAAATAATAATAATAATTCAGTTCACTGAAGGACGACAGCTTGCTTATGTGATGCTGTTATTTCAACACGTTCGGAAAATACCAACAAAATTATAGTTTTCATTCAATTCAATTCATTTGCCACGTCAACAATTTCATCCGTCCACCTGTAATATCGTAGTCGTGTAATCATTTATATTTGCGACAACAATAATTATTATCAATCCTAGTCGTAAATAGTTATGTAGTCAAGGTCTAAATAACAGTTGACTGCAAACTTCATATAAACATTTTAAACCGATCTATATGCCAAAACAATATTCCTGCTTTCTTTAGAACGCGAGTTAAGTGTTAGTATACCGATTTGTAACTCGAATTTGAACAAATAGTATAATATAATAATTATCCATTTAAATGTATTTTGTACGTATTTGTTAGTTATTAATTATTAAATTTTGGTTATAGTTTATATTATTAGTGAGCCTTTTAACCCTATTGATGATTTAAAAATACCTATTATGAAATAAATAATGTATACCATGGCTAAATATATAGGTATGTCAGCAACTTTGTAAAATGTTGTTATAGTTTGCGCATGTATTATTATTCCATGATATTTCATGAAAGAAAATCTCAGCTGGCAGTGATCCATAGAGTAGATTATCATTTCCTGCTGAAATCATGTGAAATATCTCACTCATTATTCACGTGTGACCAATCATTACTGTTATTTGTTATGATAATGAATTCACTGCCAGTGGCCGCCATGACACCTGCGTATCACAAAGTTGCTGACATACCTATATATTTAGCCATGATGTATACGTTCTAAAACCTAAAATGTTGAAAATAATTCTTAAAATTATTAAAACAATAAATTTAAACAATTAAAATTTGTAATAACAATAATAAATATTAAATAAAAATTTAAGATTAAATGTGATATTAATTTTAAAAATAGCCTGAATATGAAAAATTGAGTTTTATGTTAATAAACTTCCTGTCCGAATTGAGTAAATTGACAAAACTTAATCTAACCGCAAAAGCGTAACAAACTCACTCGTAAGTTTTCAATTAACTGTTGGAAAATAATAAAAAAATTGCTAAAATTAAAAAAAAAAAAAATATAGTACCTGTATCTGTTCAATTATTTATATTTGTATGCTATTAACATTTTAAAATTAAAATACGTATTTAGATTCGTAATTAAAGCCTCTGCAATCTAAAAAAATTCAAACAACATCATCGTCATTCATTATGATAATATTAAGAAAAAACGATAATGTAGATTATTGTATAATATATATTATAAAGACGCGTGCGCAAAGAAATCATATTTTAGGTACCTATATAAAATGCTTAAAAGCACGCACTCTTTTAATAATAGGGATGTAACCTCGAAAATAATAAATATTTTATTGACAAGTTTTATTTTCATTATTGATCCGTTGTGAAAACAACTAAGTACGTAGTAGTTCTACAATTTCAAAAATAAAATTGAGGCAGAGAAATGAAAAATCAATTTGGCTTCACGAGACCGAACATTACATATAATATAATATGAATAAATCTAAGTATGAAATAATCTATAAAGATTATGGACTATGCTTATAGAGAGTGATTAAATATCAATATCTAGTGAGAGATATAGCTAACAACTACACCGCGCATGCGCAATGTAAACTATGTAAAATAATTGTTTATTCCATAGTTTAATTTTAGATTTGTGGATAAAATTATTATCTATCTACCTAACGGGACAATATAATAATAGATGTGTAAATGTAATCTGTTTCTCTCACTTGATGTTGATATTTCAAAATATATAGTTTAAGTACAATAGGATACTCTTAGTCCATACATAGGTTTATAGGTCTATGGAATAAACATAGGTGGAGCCAGACTTTTATTTCAGGGAATGTAAATATATTATTTTAGAAAGAAGGGTATATAAGTTTGAATTTAGTTTATTTCTTAATATGTGGTAGATATTTAAAATATGTGCTTTAGCAAACTTAAATTCATAAAAAATTATTTTAGATCCACTATATGAGCCAGGAGAGACTATCAAATTTGGCTACCTTATCTATTATAGAACATGAAGTTGCTAGAGAAATCGATTTTGAGAATGTTATTGATGAATTTGCGGTAATCAAATCGAGAAAAGCAAAATTGTGAATTACGATTTTAAAGATTTAAAATGTATGATTTTTAATTTAATACTATTTAACTTTTTTATGTTATACCTATGTTAGTAAAAATTAATTTTAAAATTAATAAATACATTCTTATTCAAAAATTCAATAAGAAACAGTTTAAAATATTCACAAATGGTAACGATTTTTTTGGTATTTGGGGGGCGCATATATTCAAATGAAAAAAAATTGCCTTATGAGATGAGCTTGCTACGGCTCTGGATATTATATTTATTATTCTTGAGCGTTTAGTGTATATGCAACAGCTAACGGTATATTCTGCACCCTCCTGGTTACGTATATTATGGCGATCAAACACTAATCCGAAAATGTTGCAACCAGATTGGTTTCATAGTGTTATCATTTAGGAAAAATTGAAAAAAATAATATGTCCGAGAAGTAACTTTTGAAAACTTTTCTTGTAGCGTCGCGTTGCTACTTGTAATTATATTATAATATTATGTGGCCATATAATAATACGGGAACCGGTCGTGTATAATATTATATTTTTGTTAACTATCCGTATATTTTTCTTTAAAATAATAATAATTTGTTAACACGATTATTATTATCGGTTCGGCCGAATGTGAATTCACGTGAATCGCAATAATAATATTAATATAATCTATTGTATGATAAATTATAATAATTATTATTATTGTACGACCCATAAGAAGAGGTTTTCCGGACGCACGCGACCGACCTGTCAATCGCATGTCAGACAGACCGCATGAGCGTGTATAAATAATAATAATAATATATGCTAGACAACGGCTATTATAATACACGTCAAGACGGCGGCGGTGCATTCCATCGTCGTCGTAACTAATTATTATTGTTATTTTGTCTTCGTCGTCTTCGTCGTTCGTCGTCATCGTTGGCTTGCCTCCCATCATAATATTATAATATCGTGTATTATCTTATACAGGGTGGTCGGAATGTTGTGTTACACTTACGAAAACAATGGCGATACCATTAAAAACGTAATATTCTGATTACTCCGTATAATATAATCGGTACGCTGTTTGCTAGTAACAATATAATAACACTATAAATTATTGTAACGGTACGTAGCTATATTTTGTTAGTCGCGTTTCGATTTTAGTACAACTAAAAATTAATCTTCTACTACATCCTAAAATGCTCAAACTTCATTTTTTGATTTCTGGTACTGTGGTAACATTCATTACAATGGCATAAACCGTACGATTTTACATATTTTAGAATAAATTTGTACATTTTTAAGGAAGTAATAAAATGTACAATAATAAATGTTTTTTTATTTATTTTTTGAAAATTAAATTAAGTAATATTAAATGCTGTGTCAAAATGTAAAATTATGAAACATAATTTAAATTGTATGTATTAAAAACTTTACACTATGAAATTTTGAACAAGACTTTTATGATATACTGTCATGTTCTTCAAATAATCGTAAGCTTCCCAACGATCATTTGTTCGGTATATATTATAACTTTGTATAGTGTCCACTGGATACCCTCAGGCCCCTCTTAAATAGTATCAATATTCTTTATTTTTAAAAGTTTTGGTATTTCTTGAATATTCTATGTATAACCGTCTCGTTATGGTTTTATGGTACATTATTACGTTACCGCCCTAAATCAAAAAAATGAATTTCGAGCGTTTTGCGATGTAGTACAAAAATCACAAAATAAAGTACATGATATTGGATACATTTTTTTATACAAGTTTCCAAATTTCTGATGCCATGGTAACGCATCTGCAATAATATAATATCGCAGGTGTATGCCATCGTCCATGTATGACGATTAGGTTTTTCTTGTAACTCTTTTTTTTTACGAACACTCTGTATACACAGTCGTTATACGTATACCTCGTACAGAGATATGCGTGTTGTTATATATATATTTGTATTATTATATATCCTCATCGTCGTAGCTTATAGAGCCCGCGGACCGGATTTCAAAGGATCGCGCGTGATGGTCGTCGGTGGCGTATAATTTTCTTAATGTTAAGTGACGTGGTAATTTTCGTAATGACAGAGAGCACATCGCGCGCCGTACAGGTTTCTGCCGCGGGGCGAAAGTTTGTGTGTGTACGTGTGCTGTACAGTAAGTCTCCTTAATGATAATAATTGACAGAACACGCGATCCGCAGTCACGATGCCAGAACGGCTACTTGACTTCGTGTAAATTATATTATTAAAACCGCTCTAAATTATCGGGAGATGCAACCCCTCGGCGCTTTGCTTGTTAAACAGTCGTCGAGAATATATTATTAAGTTTTGAACAGTGATTGCTAAAAATCCCGGACAAAAAAACGTTTTTTTTTCTTCCCAAAAAATAGGATTCGTTTTATGTTTATCAGCAAAAGTAAAAGTTAAAGTAATGTCAATCGTCCTCAACTTATTTATTTACCTATATATACTTATATTTTAATATTTTTAATTTTAATTCTATATAGTTTAAGTTAGGTTAAATTTATTTAGTAAATTATTTAAGTTACGTCCAAAATTAAAATAGTAATCAGTACAAAATATACATTTTCTAATATTTCTCATTCCAGTTGTAATTATTATTGAATATTTTTATTAAACAAAATATAGAAAATATATTTATACTTAGATATAATTATGGATTTTTTTTTTTCATTTTTCGCTTACAATTTTAATAGTATTTTAATATTGCACTTACATTTTAATACTTTTATGACATAAGTATTATGAAAACCGCGAATGGATATAAAATATAAAATTATAAAATGTTACTGCTACCATCATTTTTTCTAGACTTGATATACGTATTTTATATATAGGTACTGTATGAATGTATAATTAAACAAATGATTAGCTTAAAAAAAAGCTATGAATATTACAATATGACACAAAGGTTTTCTATAATTAATTGTATGTTAATGCCAGGTCAGAAGTGTTATTTTCCGGTCAATATCGTGTAATTTTATTACTAGAGTAAAGTATAAATAAAATTGTATTCAAATAGACAAAATTAGAACACAATGTATAGTCGTGTGTCCGTTGTTTTTGTTCGAAAAAACTAGGTTAAACATTTTTTTATCCATTATGATTATTATTCCTAGTATTTTATTACTATTAGTTATGTATATATATAAGTATAGAAAATATTATGCAAATACAAATATTATAATATTGTTATTATAACTAAATGTAGGCTCATTCCTATAGGAATATATACAATGTGATTTAATTTGTTCAAACTAATATAAGACATCTCAACGAATTGCATTTACAATGGGTATAGGTATTTTAATTGATTCCTAATAAACATTAATTAAATCAGTTTAGCATCTCCACTTATTTTTAATAATCATTTTTTTAATTAAAGTTTTAAACAAGAAATATACTAGTATAATTACAACTAGTTTAGATTTAATCGGTGTCACCGCATAAGTTATCGCCAGTGCTTAAGTAGCCTTCATGAATATCTAAGATTTAACCTTGTTCGGTAAATTTAAAAGTTAAATTCAAATTAAGTTATTTGTTTACTTAATATATTATATCTATAGTTAATGTGTAATTTTAAATGTTATTTGAATATGATGATGTCCCTAGTTTATGGTAGTATAGATATATGTTTGAGGAGAATAAATTGTATTGTATTATTGTATGTTAAAATTATAGTATACAAGGAGTAACGGATTTTTTTGAAACTTTTTTTTTATAATAAAAATACAAAAAACACGAATGTAACCTCTGCACAAGTCTGAATAAGTAATTTTTTACGGCGTTTTCGTCCGGCTACGAAATGGGATAGGATTTCACTATAATAATATGAACTGTATAGCACTACTATACCATACGCGTGGTTTTGGTAACCGATTTCAATCGATCGTCTTCGAGAATATGCAATAAACAATACAAAAATATATCGATCAACTACAGTTGAATGGGAATAAGCATCGTCGCCTCGCTTAGACGAGACCAGTTTTCGGGTCATTGTGCGCGCGCTCATCCCGTCGAAACGTAAAACGATCGCGTGTGTTTTCACACATTATTTTATTCAACAATCTGATCAGTGTAAATAAATCTTCAGCAGTATCGTTTCCTATTGTCCATAACGTATATAATATATTTTTACGCTTCGGGCTGAAAACATATAGGCATACACTGGAACGTCTTTGATTTTTTTAATCATAATAATAATAATGTAACAGCGATGGACTGCACACCATATGCATATTATTAAATATGTAATATGTTAAATAAAATGTATAATATACCATTTAAATGATCGATTTTTAGATAAATATTATTATGTTATCGGTGTTCGGGTGTCATGTACCTATATAGACATGTTTCACATCCACATTATAATTCGATAAATAATCGATTTTTCAATACCTACCTATTTTAATTTCGGGTCGGTTGTAATAATGGATTTAATCGAGTTATAATAACTTATAATAATATCGAATAATGTACCAGATGGTTCATAATAACAGGTTTGGACGTGTTAGGATAATTTTTTTTTTAATTAAAAAATAAAAAAATAAAAAATGAGAGTACGTTATTATTATTTAAATGATTTGTTTATGCAAACAAAACTCACAGTAATGAAATTTTTATAATTACGTTTCAAGTAAATATCGTTAATGATTTCTATGTGTGAAATTGAATATTTTGCGAAAATAACCCTTCACGAAATCTCAAGTTTACGGTACTTAATAGAGTTCAGTTTGTGTTTTTACTAGTTTTCTTAATTAGACACGATACGTTTTCTATATATTTTTAATTTATACTATTTTGATGTATAGCTTCACATTAATATGATTTATGTTTGAATAATAATTATTAATCTACAAATTTTAAATCAATATTAATAAAATATAAATAAATTCTATCGACTACATATTATATTCGTCGATTGATACCAAATGTTTTAAAACATAATGATGGACAAATAAAAATTGAAGCGTACCTCTTCGTTTTATGTTTACAAAATTAGCAGTAAAATTAAAAGTATAAGATGATTTTTTTTTAAACTAATCATACTGAAAATGGTCGAGTGGTGATATTTCTCTGATATTCTTTGGGATTATCGTAAACGAGCGAGTATTATTAGTAACTCGTAAATCGTTTGTTATAATAATTATTAATATCGCGATTAAGACACGTGAATTGTTTAAGTATACCATCGGCTACTGTGACGACAAAAATCTCTAGTCGGGTGTGCTATCGTACATAAAATATACGATATTACGTTATGTACGTCACATATTTATAGCGCACGAGGATTGTAGAAAAAAAAAAGAGAAAAATACGTTGGCGGCTGTGGCGAGCGATAGAAATAACGACAGTGAATTATTATTGTTGCGCCGTCTTCGAAGACCGGTAGCCGACGACCTGTCCGACGATAAAATTTACCACCGACTTGTTGTTGGCGACGACCATTCGTATGTATACACAGTGTGCTTTAAAGGACCAGAGAAAGAGAGAGAAAGAGAGAGAGACGAAAAATACCCGTGCGAAATAAATCTGTCGTCCGTCGAACGGGGTAGATGCCTATATATACAGAGTGATATTTTTCGTTTTGTTTCGATTCAAATATTTCTCTCCCGCATTAATCTTTCTATGCTCTCCAAATAAAATATATTAACAATAGAAAACATTAACCAATATCCATATGAATGATAAAAAAATTTAAATTACGACGATATTAGTTGTCTCCGCGCGGTGTAGAGCTTATCACAGTGTTTTGAGTTATATAATATACGACTTGTAATTAATAATAAATACGTTTTTAAAATACACGTGTACTAGTAAAAACATAAAGTTGTCGGGGACGAGATCTATAGCATCGTTCACTTGGAATCGACTATTGTTTATCGAAAACGCGAAAGTGTATACCGAAACAACAATAAAAATTGTTCGCGATGAACTCGATCGCCCTGTATAAATTATGTACGTTACATATTATGTTATATAGACGCGCGCGTGTAGAGAATAAGTAGCCGGGCGAAAATGAATATAAACATTATAAAAAAATAAAAAATAAATAAAAAATAAAAAAACAAGTACCGGCCGTGTAACCGGTGGCGGTTTTCGATCACAAAGGACGTCTCCGGCTCGGTTCCTATAGCATACGGCGTACGTTATCATCGTGTCGTTTTTATTTCCACTTTTTTCCCCTTATATTATATACCAATACCGCGGTATACGAACCCGGTCTTCAAAGAGCCGGTCTTGGAAGCGGTTTACGCGCGAGTACCTATATACTCTTTTTTTTTTTCTTCTTCTTCTTCTTCTGTTATTTAGGGCCGCCCGGGTACGGTATTTCTTTCGACCCACCAGCAATCTTTTGCGCGGATCCGGCTACGGTCCGTCGCGCGTTTCTTATGGAGATTTCGACCGGTCTGCGTCGTTCGTATATATATATATATATATATATATATTCGTCCGCCCGCTGGTCAATTATAATATATTACGTATTATTATTATCGTTCACGCGGCGGTTTATTTTTGTTTTTACCGCAGATTTATTACGGTGACGTCCACGCACGGCAGCTGCGGCGAAACTCTGGAGATTTCATTATAATATCGTATAGCATAATAATATTATATGTACCTCCTACCGGTCCGGAATGTTTTTATTTCGCCGCCGTACGTGCGCTAAATCGCCATTGTTGTGTTGTATAATATATATGATATAGGTAGTTGCTGCGGTCGCGGAGACGATACGATTTACGAGTCACGGGACGTCGAGAAAAAAAAGAAACCAAATATAATAATATAATATTAGATATAACGAACGGGGATTTGGCGAACGCGACGTCCGAAGGACTACGGAAAAATTATAAGTATAATATATTATTATCGTATGTGTAACAACCAGTCGGGTTACTGTTTCGCCCGCTGCCGATATGTCGATGTCGTATCAGCACTGAAACAAATATTAATAATAATGACAATGAACGAGTTCAGAGAGATATTGAATTAATCAAAGCCCGTATTCAGACTCGATTTTCGGGAAGTAGGTTTTCGTTTTACTATTATAATATTTAATTATTATATTAAAAACATCTTTTGTCTTCTTCTTCTTCTTTTTCGCCTTACCTCCCGACTATATAGAGTCAGCCCTAGTCCTACACCTCCATAGATTTCGATCAATTCCATATATTCACCTCGTCATTGGTCTTCCTCTTTCTCGTACACCTTCCTAATTAATTTCCTTAATAATTCTCACTGCCTCCAAATTATTCTCCTCATATCATGATCTCATTTTACCTACAATTGATGCGACTCCTAAAATTCCCCTTGTATATTAATTTATTATTATTTTATCCGCTTTAGTTACTCCACACATCCATCTAAGCATTCTTATCTCCTCTGTTCCATTGTTTTGTTCATTGCCCAGCACTCGGATCCATACAACATTGTAGGCCTCACTACTGTCATTTTTTTATTCCTATAAATCTTATTGGCATCCTCTTGTCATACCCCCCTCGTACATATTTTGTGAAAAAAAAAAAATTGGCGGAGTTTTATCCTCTAAAATTTCCCCCTAGATAATATGGCCTTGGTATTAATATTATTACTATCGTCCAGAATTGAATAAATGGATTTTTACAAGTCGAATATTATTTGGTATCCTTTGACTCTCCTTCTGTCAAACGAAAACTAAAACAACTCGTTCAATTTTCTACAAGTTTATTGATCGAATTAAATTAATTATGTATAATAATAAGTGTATAAACGTAACTACTAACGATTTACAAATATCAATAATAAATATAAATGTTTTTAAAAACACTAGATTTATTGTATTTAATAGGCATTTATAAATTATAATCTACATAATACATGAATAATGTATGAAATAAAGAACATGAATTTATATAATAAATGTAACCTGCCTATCTAACTATCTTACCCAACCTACGTGTACACTTCCTTTTGCATAGGCAACTCATCTGAAATACAGAATATTAAATAACAAACATCTTAATTAAAAAAATTTATTAATAAACTACTCGAAATAATGATAAACAAATAACAAATTATAAAAAACTGGTATTGGATAGGCACATTAAGCAAATGAATTATCAAAACTATTACACTAATTATATTAATTTAAATTATAAACAATTATTCATAAATTAGTACCTAAATGATAACTATTTATAGCTCATCTTCGACCTTCCATTACTTTTTATTTTTTTAATTTAGCGTTTTAAAAACCTATACTCAGCACATTTATTAAAATATAATCATTCTTACACCCGACACTGTGTGCTGTTTACCACTCTACCAAGTACCTAAACGGACTCTCTGTCGATGTATGATATCGCTCATATAATCTAGATAATTAATCCACTCGGAATCTGGTGACTTATTCCACTAATAAACTCCATAACTTGTGTGCTAAGTACAATATTATAACCGAATTACCAAAGTCCAAAACCTATTAGAATTTACAGTAATTGTTTGTTGAATAAATATCGAGTTTTGTTTTATACTATGTTTCATAATACAAATCAATAAATGTGCTAAATAAATTATAATTTTGCAATCACTTTATTAGTAAATGTTCGCATAAATACATAATATTTTTTATGCGAAATTTTTTAATTTTTTATTACGTTTCGTTTAGAATTTAACGAAACTGTATTATCGTAATATTATACTATTACCAACGTGTATATTATTATTGTTATATAACATCATGATGATTATATCAGTGGAATATTATAACATGATATTGTATTAAGGTGTAAAGATCACATCGCTTATGAATTTTAATATATTATTCGCTTGACCATGCGCATTTATCATATTATTATATAATTAATTCGTGTACGGATAATATATTTTTGTAACCAGTCTATTAAGTGTTATTTGAGGTCATCGGTAATTTATAGGTTAAACATCAGACGGGTTTTATTTTATGTTTTGACCAGCCCACATTATTGATTATCTATGTACCGAAACTCATTAACATCAATAGTATATAACTAACCGCTTAATAATAATACTACATTCAATGTAGAGGAAATGTTATAAATTATAATCTAGTGAACATACCTAATCATTTTCCAACTATTTCCCAACTACATTAAATAAATAAAAATATTTTTGAATTCTCAGTATGAAAAATTGAACACAAGTGAAATAAATCCAATGTAAATTATAATAATAATATGTTTATGCAATATGTTTGCAGAAAAATAATTTAAACTTACGAATAATGAAAGAGATAAAAATCAAGTTATGCGTATAGTTTAATTTTAATATACGAATGTTATTTTTAGCATACGATTTACATAATCGATTTGTAAAATATAAATCGCATTAAATGGCGTTTGATTTTGAACACGAGAGCGATAATTTGTTGTCAGATATAATATTATATTAATAATAAATCGTATCCTTATCCTTGATGGACTTGAGTGTGTTTACGCTAAACCGACGAAATAATAATATTCATCATTATATAAATACATTGCGTTTGGTGACATTTATTGGTGTTGTTGTTGTGAAATTATGAGAGAATGCAATAATAATATAGTACAGACTACAGTTGTAATTCTACGAAAACAAATAACAACAAAAATTACGCTACGTTTTCAGTCGTATATACATAATTACTAATATTATAAATGTATAATAATTATCGTTTAATTGAGTGTGTGTGCACAAGACATAATAATAATATATTGTTTCGGGCTTACGAGCACGGGTAGAATTATTATACTTACGGAAAAAAAATTATCTGATAACCCCAAAGTGGTAGTATCATCATAAATCGTGCACAGTATAATGAATTATTAACGAGAGTACATAATTATTAAAAATGTAAAAATAATATGTGGAATCCGCTGAAAGAACAAAACGAGATTATTCATTTTATGGTGTACTAGATATGTACGTATTCATAAACTAGCACTATTATGTTTTAAATATAGATAAGGAAGTACAGCATCGAAGGCCGAAAACCGTGTAGAGTTTGCACTTTTTATATTTTATTTAAATATTGTTTAAAATGACGTGCATTTGAACCTCGTTGTTCAAGAATACAAATATTTACAAGAAAAAAACCATTTTTTTTAGTAATTGAGTAATAGTTGGTAGATGTGATTAATAAATAATACAATTATATTAATAAAATAATATAAATTATATAATGTAATAATAAATTAAAATTATTATTTTCGTTTGTTTTATATTACACGATCACCTATTTGACCATAATCGATATTTAACTAATATAATTCGATTTTCAGTAATGAAACTAAATAATCGCCCGGATGCCGGCTTTAATACAATAACGTACTGTCCTTGTCCATAATATTAAACTTCCGATTTATTTAATAATACTTATCGGTATAAAATAGTTAATCGATTAATACTGGATGAATGAGGTTTAATCGAAGAATGGAATTACAATGAAGCACATACGATATTGATTTTAGCCAGACACAAAGGCAAACAAAAAAATGCAAATTCAGAAAAGGTGTCGAAAAATAATACCCATACAATTTTTAAGAAATTTAAAAAACAGTGGAATAAAATGTTTAATAATTTTATAATAATTTACTAACATAAGTTCTCACTTTATTTGTTAAATAACGCTATAAATATCTATAAGTATTATTAATAAATTATAATAAGTATGAAGAAAATAGCAATGAAAGAAAGTCGTAGGTTTTCCTCGGATAAGACGTGGAATTTCACTGGGAATTTGGAATAGGTACATTAAAATGTTTTCTTTTAATGATTAATATTAATAATTTTTAATATACTGTTTTTTCTCCTCCTAGTAATAATATTTGTTTAAATATCCATCACTACTTTTTTTTAAATGTTTTTTATTATCTCTTAAAAATATATTTTCCGAATTTATTTGAGTATGTTTTCTTTTGGTCATAATTTAATATTATGTTGGATGTATACATAACTATTTTATTTATAAATAATATTTTATAAGATAGTAATATACCATATAGCTACTTGTTTATCTTCGATATCCAACTACGGATGAATTACTTCGATCGAAATTATTCATTGAACTGAAAAATCAATGATTAATTTTATAAGGATAATTTGTGATATTTAGGAATATAATACGCAATATCTACTTTTAAAACTTTTCCGTATTGCCCGGTGAGAAATATTTATTAAGTATACAGTAATATACGTTGCACACACGTCACAATCACACGATAACATTATTCGTTCGTTCGGATGTTTTCAAATCCGAAATCTGTGTCACGACGACTACGCACGTTGTCTTTTGAGCCAAGTTTCACCGCTACCGGACTGCGTCTGTTGGACCCGACGAATGATCAAACTCGCATTGTCTTTGCAGCAGATCTTTCGAGATAAGTTACCGGGTACAATAATATTATGCGCGTTTGTCCTCCTTTTTCATTTGGCCGTCCCGAAATATTCGTATTATTTTCTCCGATTATTATTTATTTTTTCTTATTCTTCTTCTACTTCGTCTACACGATTAGACCAGAGTTAACTATAACCTATACGTATTACACAATACGATATTGTAAATTAATACCCTTCGTTGTACGGGTTGCACATCATTACGGTAACGCGTACGGACAAGTGGGCCGAGTGGAATGGAATTTTTTTTTTCTCTAAAAATTCCCAAATTCGTTATTAGTGTACAATATAATATAATAATATTATAAGTACCTACTCCGTGGCGGTTTGCAACAGAAATTTATGCAACAATTTGTATTATTGTCTGTCGTAGGTATATATATATGTTGTACACGTTTCGCTGCTGGTTTATATTATAATAATGTGCAGAAATGCAGAATAATATAATATATTGCTTACATTATAATAATAACATTGTCGGTTTCCTGATAGGACAAAAAAACAGATGTTAATTAATGCACCCAATGCCTCTTATTATAATATGGCTATGGACATATTCGACTGTAAAATTATTAGACACTAATTAGGGAGAAAAAGAAAGATTCTGTTCAAAGTCATTACCATAACCAAAGTGTGTTAAAATGTGAAATGTTTGCGTAACGATTATACATAATACCGATACCAGTATGAAAATCCGAACCTAATTATTAATTTTAATATGGTTGTTTTAAAATACCTGCAGTGTTGCAGCTGTAAGTTGTAACTAGTACTAAATTGGTGTTAATGAACTCTATACAAAGCTATATATTATATTAATATCGCTGCTGACACGTTTTATGTTTAAATTTTGAGAAATCAATTACTACGTTTCTAATTAAGTACTCGATTATTCTAAAGATTTCTGTGATATTGATGGAAAACTAATAATGATAATGGTTATATAAATCAAGATACGTTGTTTTGTTCCAACTAATTAACGAGATCCATAAGAATCTCTTCCAGAAGAATTACAAAATGTGCATATATATTATTCATAATTGTAATTTGTGTGCGAAGTAATTATTGTAAATTATAGTGATTGTATTATATTACTTCATTTAAAAAATAATAATTACCTATCTAATAATATCATATAGGTAGGAATATATGGCTAACTAAAAAAAAGGAATTTAAATTAGTTTTTAATAAACGTACAAAGTATGCGCTTTTAACATTCTTCAGCTGAATACAATTTAGTAAAAACATTGCCCTGAATTAAATTACATAGTCTTAGTTTTGGTCATTACCTATACTCATTGTTTATTAATAAACTGTAATGAGCACCTAGTATTAAGTACCTGTAATTATAGTTTAATAAGTGATTACGTATCACCTACTATATAGACATAAATGCACTAATCTACAATTTAATCAAATATGGTAATCTAATTGGAACACATTATTAAATGAAACAAAATTATCGTAGTCCGTAACACCACTATTAATTGGTTTATTTTTAATGCTTTATTAATTAAAATATATGTATTTACATTTTTATAGTAGCCAAATAACTTTCTAAATTGCATTCAAATGACGGTACTTAATTGATAGAGAAAAGAAAATCTCTAAAACCGGAAACCATAACACTAGTAAGCAATCACCTTGAAATTGCTCAATGTCATCTGTTCAAAATTAATTAAAGTGATTATGATCGATGTGCTGTCTGCAGTTCCATGCACTGTGTAAATGCAAAGATCCATTACGATTATGGTTCAGTGATAATTAAATGTAGTAGATGATGCTTTAATTATATGGCAACGATATAATTTTTTTTTTTTAATGTATAATTATTGTTCCAGCACCCACCTAGGGGAAAAACCTATAACGATAAGAATAATAGCAGAGATCAGACACACGGAACGGCTTTGAATTAATTTCGTCACGGAACAAATGCGATGTTTCAACGTCAATTTTCTAATGGTAAAAAAATAACCAGAACGGTACAAGTGGCAGCTGGACGCTGGTTATAACATTTTAGTTGTATACGATGTGCCCACATAAGTGACGATATAATATAATATATCTTGTTTAAAACTGAAATAAAGATAATTAATAATAGCATTTTACACAATGGTGGTTTGTCATGAAAAAAATGTGGATTTATACCTATATGCTACATTCAATCTACTTTGTACTTAATAATTTTTATTCTAAAGGAATGATAAATATTATAAGACGAATTGACAATCATGACAAGTAATCATATTTAAAACAATGTAATGACATATACTCATATACGGTGTATCAAAATGTAGTAGATAATAATATTATAGCCTAACACTAATTTTAGCAGAACTATAACCTTTTTGTTTTCACGACTAAATACATACAATAGAATAGGTTACTTAAAACTGTAAACCTAAATTATTTAAATAAATTACTAATGTATATATTATTATCATAAGATAGTAGAACTTATTTTTTTAGAAAGGGGATATACAAGTTCAAATTTAGTTTACACTTTTAAATATTTTGTAGGTATTTTTTTGATTTTTTTGAGCGTTTATGCAATGGAGTACCCTGCACGGCCTGCACACCCTCTAGCTATGCATATTTTAGTTTATTAGTTTGATTAAAGAAAATAGTTGTGAACAATTGACGTGTATAAGTGCATAAATAATGTAAAGCACAAGGAGAATTTTAAAGAACTTTAATCAATATCAATGAATTTGGACTCGTCTATATTTCATTATCAAATAGTAATTATAAAATTGACAAATAGACACGTATAATATGCAGATATAAAAGTTTACTGTAATAATATATGAATTATCAACAGTATTAGTAATATAACTTTACAAATTATTAAAATATGGTGCGGAACTTTAGAAATATAAAATAACACCTAATTTTTAACATCCTAGTATACCATGAATTTTATGGTTTCCATCCGAAGATTGGTTTACAGCCACTTTCCACTCTTCTCTACTATTCGCTTTCCTTTATATTTGTGCATATGAATCGCATCCTTGTGTTCCTATTATTATCTGTTCGATGTGTTATAGTCTTAGCATCCCTCTTACTGCCTTCCACACTACCTTTTATAATTAGTTTAAGCAATCCTTCATGTCAAATTATATATTATATCCATTTATTCCGTCTTTTTACTTACTATACTTTTCCATAGTAGCTTTCCTCTGACATTTTTTCAAGAACTTTCTTATTCTGTCCATCCAGCTTATTTTCAACTAATCTCCTAAACACCATATTACAAATGTTTCCAGTCTTCTTGACCTTCCAATGATAATGTCCAGGTCTTACATCTATATAGGGATACATTCATAGGTCCTTTTTAAAAATGTTAAGACTAATTTTCTTTAAAGTAAGTAGGATTTTTTTTACTGTTAAAATTTACTTTGGCTTCGAAAATACATTTTACTTTTCCACTCTTATTACGTCCATCCTTGATTTTTGTACTTTCTAGACACAAACTCATCTACATGATCTATTTTATTTTCTCGTAGCTTTATGGTACTCTTGTATTTTCCTTTTAACGTACGAGTACTTTTATTTTTTGTGCATTAATTTTAATTATCAGATCATTGTTAAATGTTTCATATATGGTTCATATTAACTCTTATAAATGTTTTTCATTTTTAGAAATTGAATGCTATGTTATCGGCGAAGCGTAACATTCTTATTCTCCGATCGTTATTTATGACCAAAATGGTGTCATCCTTTATCTTATCAATTACTACCTGGATAGTTGGATATACGTATTGACAGGCGCTTACTGGCCCATCGGAATACCGGTAAAATACCGGTAAACCCTCTTAATTATTATAAGACCTCGGTCCCCATCAATGTTTTGATTTGCAAAAAAATGGTAATATTATAGTTTTATCTTTAGTAAGAAATTTGTAGTAACTTGGCTGATGTTATAAGTATACATGGTATGCATACGACCCTATCTACAAAAGCTAGGAGTGTTTGCTTATCTTACCTAATCATTTTCCGAATGATTATTCTAATTCTTCCTTCGTTCTCATATTCTTTCTAAACCCGAATTGGCCTTGATGAGACTAGGTGATCTCAGTAACTGTTTTATAAGCAGGTTAATGAGTAACGTTATGGAAATTTTACATTTTTTGGCAGCTGCTTTTTTTAGGATGGGTACAATTAAGCTTTTTAAAAAATGCACAGACAGCTCATCTGTAACCGCTATTAAAGTATTAAGCTATCTCCTTTACCGTTCTACTTATTCAACCCATAGGCACCCGATATGTCTTTTACTTTTGCTTCACCCACCGGTACTATTTTGCACAGGAATTTTTTACTAGAAAAGACGTCATATTATTGATACTTGGAATGATGATACGATTATTTTTACGTGTAATTTTAGTAATTATAAACATTACCTGGTTATAGCAGAACAAATTTTGTAATAATGAATATGACACGGTCGGTACCTATATTATACAGACGTGGCGCATAAAGTGAGAGATCGGATATTTTGTATTGTGGAGGGTATGATACAAACGGACCCGATGGAATGTCAGTGGTAAAATCACTTTGACATGTACATTTTGGAAAATGGACCATACGACGATAATAATAATTATTATAATGTCGCCGCCGACGCCGGTGTATCCGTACTAATCAATTTTCCGTCATCGAAAAACGTGTCCCGACACGATGAAGGCTACCTACCATTATATTCCATCATTCAAATCCTACTGTAATAATATCACACAGTATAATACTACTACAACGTACCTCCCAAATAATATTATATATATATTACATTGTATTAAAGTGCCTATCGATGATGGATTATATTAGCCGCGCGCGCGTCGGACAGCTGCTGTGTGATAACCGCGTATATTATAATATTAATAATACATTCTACATGACAGACAGCTATTATTATAATATACCGCCATCACGACTGAATTCGGTCGAGTTGTTACAAAATACAGGTAGGTATTAAACATTGGTAACCTATATACTTATACCCGAGTATAGTGGTAGGACGTAGGTATATAATATATATAAATGGTGTATGAAAGGACGGAGATGATGATGAGGACCCGGTGAATATAATATAGGCTGTTATATTATTAATAATGAAATGTTTTATAATACAGGTATATATACCTATGTGTTTACTGGTGTATCGGCGTGTCAGCGTGATTTGGCGTTTTCCGAGAGCCGCCGACAAAAGGGCCCTCCCAGGATCACGGCGGACGGTTGATGCGACCGCTGTATAATAATAATAATAATAATAATAATAATCTTCGATCGCGTCTTACCATTAGCTCATAATAATAATAAATAAATAAAAAAGAAAGAAAATTAAAATACTCTATATATATATATGTATAGATACATGTAATATATAATAATAATATAAATTTAATACCTATATGTATATTTGTTATGTTATTATGGTATTTGGTATTTGGTGAACGAAAAAGATAAAATTAATTTTCCGCACCAAAAGATATCGGAAATCCGATTATTTAGGGTTGGCGGAAACAAAACACACACAATGATAAATCGAAGGAAACACAACAATGAAGGGTTTTGTTAAAAAAAAAAAAAATGCTACAATACATGCACTGTGCGGTCGAAAACGATATACTCGTCGTCGCGACTGCTGCGTGCATACGACTCGGGCTTATATTATATATTAATGGTTCATTGATCGCGTTTTTTTATATATTTTTTTAACCTTGATGGGGTAGGCAATAAAAAAAAAAAAAATAACAACGATCTATAATATATTATAGGAAATTTCACATTTCTCTCTTTCTCTCTCTCTATTTCGTTTTTATCGATACGCTTTGTCCGACTACCCTTTTTGTAAGCTATATATAATATATTATATGAACCTATGTACTGCTCTGAACGGAAGCAATGTGTTTAAACTCCGAGACACCTATATAAACCGTTCCGCATGAAAACATCGAGGGTTTGAAAAGTATTGTTGTCAACTAGATCATTTCTGGTATATTACTTTTTCTTCATTTCTATAAAGGTGTTCGAGCACTATAACATAATGTAGATACAATCGATATAAATTATTACTTCACAAAGCACTGTCCGCGGAAAAACTGATTTTCAATCTTGGTTTTTTACAATATTAATATAGTAACCGGATTAAAAATTGATTTAACCTTTTCCAGAAAAAAATTACTACTTATAATAATTTTAACACCGAATGACTTATATATATTGTATATATATATATTTTTTTCTATACAGATAAACATCATTTTGACTATATTATATTTAAAATTTAAGTATTATATAGAGACAGCAATTTATGTAGCATATTAAATACAATTTATTATAATGGATTTAGGAAATATAAACACAAATTCAAATATATTGATATAGGATTATAGGTATATGCTTTGACGTGCACATGACAAGTTTGTAAATATCACAAATAATTATAATTTAAATCAAGCAAATATAACTTAAACGACACGATGTCACTAAAAATATTGTACGAATGTTTTAAAGATAATTATCATTCTATTTTACCTCGTATTATTTTATGAATAAAATTATAATCGTTTGGATTTTCGATCGGAGTGAACAGTGCACTAAATAGAGATAGAAAAAAAATCAATTTACAACTGCGGAATATTATTTTTCTGATTTCATCATATCATATAGGTACCTATAGTGTGATTAAATTCGTTCTGTTTAAAACCACTGAATTTATAATATTGTGTACTAAAACAATATTTTCTTATTAGCCATTAATATGCAGTGATCGTAAAACATAGAAACCTTTTACATTTAAGATTCAACATTTATTTTTAATACTTTATGATGTACGACAATAAAATTAAGTACCTTATAAATTTTCGTTTCAATGTATATGTTTTTCAAAACTATTTTTTTTATAGCATAATTTACTTTTAATGCACTAACTACGACCACGCGTGTTAAGTGAATTCTCGCGTCATATTATGAACATACCTACACTATTTATTTTATTATTTTTCGCTTCGCGTAATACTCAGATATTATTATATTTTTCTGTTAACTATCGAAACGGCTAATAACCCAACTATAATATCGTCACTTTGGATTAGTAAACAAATCTGACACGGATAAAATGTTGTCACAAAAATATACGATCGCAAAGTGCAAACACGTGTATTGTAAATAAACCCGTCGTACATTATATTATATTATGTACTACCTAATACAAGGGAAACAGTCGTACTAAACGACCTCGTTTGATGAAGAATAATAATAATAAAAACCGTTTCTTTGTTTTAGGGAAAACAAATTATAAAACGTAATCGTTTCGTTTTAATAGACGAGCAGACACAAAAAAGTTAATTATAAAAATAAATTGCTCCATCGTGACATAAAAATGATATCAATTAGTATTGTCCGAACCATATTGTGGACGATTAAATAAAATCTTGCTCACTCGTTTAGGTTTGTTTAGGTTGAATTAATAATATTATTAATGACGCTATTAAATCGTAAAAAATAATCAGCAGTAAATTATAAAATATTATACACATAGCCATATAGGTACCTATAAATAATAAATATTACAATTTACAAACAAATAACCAACATTTATATTTAACAGGTTTTGCTGCATGTTTTATGAAATAAATTAAAATACAAGTTTCAATCAATAAAAATGAACGAAAAATAAGATTTTACAAATATACATATTTATAAAAGTAACTATATAATTATATTGCGTTACATGAAATAAACCTCAAAAGTATAATAATATTGTCAATTTGTTAAATTATTATTTTGTTATAATTTCAAAAGTATGTAATTTAAATAATTCGTGTAATTTTTATTAAATATGACAAAAAAACTTAAAGGTACGGTTAGGTAGTATCAAATTATTTTTTGACGGTTTGGTCAAATACGATATGACGTATTTGAAATTCAACTATCGTTTACTTTAATAAATAAAATAAAAGAGCATAATTTTATATAATATCATACAAATTTAACATAACGAAAGTTGACAAGCGTTTACCAATATATAATATTATAATGTGGTTAAAAAAAGTGAAAATATAAGACTGAAGGATTACTATACCTTTATGGTAACTACATATTACGCTACCGGAATTTTATTATTATTATCTTGTATCTATACGTGACATTCGTTTCGTTTTCGTTACAAAACAAACGATTTATTTACGTGAAAAACGTATGTAGCATATTATAATAAATCGTCACTGCAATAGGCACGGAAATTATTCAGCTTATTGTTATATACTTGTATTATGTATTTATTTATTATTACGTATGGAAAAAAAACGAGCATCCGAACAATGAATAATATCAAACGTACAACTCATATTTTTCCATTTAATCGTAAAATAAATAACCAAACAAAACAATAGACTAAAATGTATATGTGTATATGTAGAAAATGATGACAGTTATTCATATAATCTTTTATTCCCTTTTTTTCACGCAGGTACATACACGTCATGGAACTATTATATTATACATTATATATATATATATATTATTATAAAATACACAAACACAAAACGGAATTCAAATGATGATAAGTGGGCGACAAATGTGTGCACAACCGTTCTGAAAGATACCTCTCTAGTTTTCTACCCATATAATAGTTACTCTAGTCGTTTCACTTAATCACTCCCGTGGTTCGAGATGACTATAAATTAACCCGTATTCATTTAAATGCGCGTAAAATGTAATTTACCATAGCTCTTTACCTCGATTTTTTAATTTTTATTATTTTTTATGAACCATAATATGACTATATATTCTATACAGTAGTACTGTATAGTAGCAGGTATTTTACAACCTACCATTTTTAAATAGAAGTGCCAGTTTCATTCGCTTTGGAATTATTTCACTCTGACGCGTATCATTCGTTATTGTATCATATCATTACATCGCATAATATTTGCAGTTTTTATTACTTTTGTGTGTTTATTATGAATAATTATATACGCTTAAAATTATACTAAATTTGGGTATGTATAATTATTATTAGATTAACTTTGAAAAGTGATTTTATAACGTTTGTATGCGCGTTAAATGATCACAACCAAAAACAATTGAATTCAAATAGAATGTAATACAATCGTCATAAACACTAAAGATTTATATAGATTTATGTTATAGAGGGGCGTATTTAAGAATATATAAATGAAGATTCAGATTTTTTTTTTTGGAAGATTTCATGAAAGTTCTCCCCACTTCCCGTTCTATAAAATAAACAAATTAATCACGAAATATTTATTAATTTTTAGACAGGGTATGGATTTAAACTGACCAACCCCTCTCCGGAAATATACATCTGATAATCTGATATTATATCTTCTGTTCACATACTTTTAAGAATACATGTATTGATGTTGATTTTCCAAAATATATAGCCTTTTATATTGCTGTGCATTTTGGCATAATACAACTATACACGTCTACACCACACTGCAAAATATCTCCTAAATCATTTTTAAAATAGATAATTTTGTCACCTTAAGATATGACACTGCGTAATTTAAAACATCCACGCGACACCAGTGGCGTCATGTGCACACATTATTATTCTGCGCCAGAATTTCGGTCACGCATATAGATCAAAAGAAAAATACCTAATCGCTCAGCTGAAAGGAAGTCGGCTTTAGTCGAGTGAAATATTTAGCTTCGACTACGTGGAACATAAATTACAATAAAAAATATATATAAAAAAAGCCAGTCTGACAGACAAACATGACAACGAAAATATTACCAGATCTACCGACCGAGGGAACTTCTGTGGATTGTTCAGTGCAAACGGGGGAGGTAATTCAAGCGGAAATTTACGATTGCGAATTTCGGTCATTCGCATAATATGAAAGATGACGGCTGAACTTCTTTGTTTAGAGTTTTACTGCCGATACAAAATAATGGTATAACAAATCTAAATTATTGAATAAAACGAACAAAGGGAAATATTCAATAGATTATCAAAACTTCTACTTAGTAGTAGTTATGGTATATTTTTTCACCTCGTGAAATATTTATTGATTTTTTTTACGTCGTTAAATAATATAATATCTATTGAATCGAAATTAGCTCCTTTGTATATTCACATTTTAGTAGACAATTGGCGAAACAATAGTAAGAGTTGTAGTAACAGAGTTGTAACAGAGTTGGTATTTACAAATGGAAAAATAATTAAAATAATTTTTGTTAAGACTTTAAAAATATAACATTATAATATAACAAACGATATATGATTGAGATTATTTTAAGTATAATAGTATTTTTGAATAATATATATAGTGATTTTAAATATTGTAAAAGTGTAATAAATTAGACATATTACTATATTAGTGTTAGTTTGCGTGTCTTATACCCTTAAAATAAAACAGTTTATGGTAAAAATCATCCAAAAGAATTGATATTTAATTTTAATATCTATACTTGCATAATTATGTAAATATTTTAAAGTTACCTTGTTGTTTTTCTGTATTTTATTTACTTTAAATATTTTTTAATATTTTGATATACATTTTCATATAAGAATAGATACTTCTATTTAGTCGATTAAATTATGTGTTTCATACTTACGTAGGAATGCACTTTGCAGAATTCTGTATAATTCGAATCAAAATGTTATAACTCTTGATAAACTGATAAAACGTATTGTTGTTTATTATCAATAAACATACTATTTTAATTTCCGTTCCGAGGACGAACGACGAATTCTGTGGGATAACGGATTAGAATATGGGTTGACGACACAAAGATCGATTGTTAATGTTGGAGATTTGCGTAGGATATCATGGTCGTGTGCAATTATCGTTTGATTCGCATTATAATCCGTTAAAACGTGTATTTATTGAATGGGTGTGTATGTGTGTTTAAGCTGTATAATAGCAATGCCCGTCGGCTTCTATAAGGTCTATAATATTGTCTATAAGGTATAGACCTTATTTACGCGTGTCCTACGATTATAACATTATTATGTTTAAGATTAATAAAAGAGGCGGCAGCGGACGTGATGTGGCCGATCAATATTTGAATATTATTAGCCTGCGAGTGTTGAATACGAGATCCGACGTCAGATATTTGTATTATAGAAGGTAGAGCTATTCTATAAAATATAATAATATATACTCGGAGAATACGAATGATCGAATTAAAATGAAACATTCCATCAGAGCCCGGAGGAGAACTGTATTACAATGACCACGGTATCCTATTAGATAATAATAATAATATGACGTATTAAAATATTATAGACAGAAAAAACCAACACATTTTCTCAACGTTTCCCGTCAAATAATAATTATTATATTGTTGTCACGTTGACGGACGACGACGGTGCTAAAATATTAATCCTTCGTACGTCTTAAGTTATTATAAATTATTCGTGTGGATGAGATATTATATTATATAAATTTAGATAATTGTGACTATGTGAGGAACAATTGAAGACTGAAGAGGAGCTAATTTAGCGATAATGCGATATTGGTACTTTAATGTCTTTAATGAGAAGAACCAACTAAGACGGGTGGAAATTATCGTTCTGTTTATGCCGTATAAACTCGGAATATTCTCATCATCCGTATACACTATGTTATCATTAATTTATATACAAGTATACATAACATATATCATTATGATATATTTATGTGCTGCACGATATTCATTTATAGTCTTTGTATTTTACAAACGATGGTCCTGTAAACGAAACCATTGAAAGTCTTTGATCTCGCCAAGCTCAAGAATTATAGGGAAATTAAATTTTTCGAGAACAAAATAGCATACAATATAATAATTATTGAGTTTAGAAGAACATGCTAATCATTCTTTGAAGTTATATTGAAAAACAAATGGTTACATTTGCAATCAGTTATTGGCGTTTTATATAAATCTAAACGTTAAGTACTGAATACTATTAGATACGTTAAGAATATAAATTATTTTAAATTTATATAGAGCAATAAAATCTGGAATAATTCATGCATTTAAATGAAAAGGTAATTAGGTGTGTCTCAGCAAATTAAACGTTATAGTTGTAAATTCACCGTAAGATTCATTAAAGTCAAACATCACGTTTGATGTAGGTAATAATTTAATTATGGCTTAGATTATTAGATATGAATAAACATAGAAAATAAAATAGTTTGATTGAAAATTACTGATAATAATTGTTGTAGAAAGGGACCTTTTTCGAATAATTCATTTAATTTTATGGAAACAATTAATTTAGAATTAAAACAATAATTAAAATACACGGTAAAATTAAAACAATGTAATGTGAAAAATTATTTCATTGTAATAGATACTAGTAATATCATAAGAGTATAGTACCTACTCATTACTTAGGTAATTATTAGGTAGGTATACTAGTTAGAAAAATATAACATATACAATATATAAATATTGTATAACAATCAAGTACAAGGGGTTTTGAGGGTGTTCACTTCAAATACGTGATAAGTATAATTAATAATTTTACAACGTATATCTACATAAAAATAAACTAATATACCTAGGTAGTGTTATTACTAAGTTTATTATACATTCCATATATTTAATGCGTTTGTAGAAAATTATTCTATGAAATCGTGATTAAACTAATGAGCGAATTCTGAACAAAATCTTCCCATGGATTCACATATATATATATTTAAAAGATTTAATCTTGAATATTATACAGCGTATAATTAAATATAATATTGTGTTTTAATAACGTAATTTAAATAAATCTCTCATAAAATTAAATATCATTACTCAGATTTTTATTATAATAGTATAAATACGAATTAGAGAGTATATGATCAAAATGAATACCTATGCATTATAATATTGATACTGAATTTTTATGAAATAATTTTCTAATTAGTCTGATAATTAGAAGAAAACAATTTTTAAACATATATTTATTTTATCAATTTTAATGGTTTAAAATACTGACTGAACAGACGACGGTTTATCTGCAGAACACGTTAGAAACCCATTAGTTAGGAAGTGGCCGTTTACGTCTAGTTATACACTAGTGATTTAGTGTCTTTCTCTCTCGTTTCGACGTACCTTTCACGATAACAGTTGTGTATGTATGTTATTATTGTTATCTCGCATTCGTGTTTATTGTCATTAAACGATGAGATGACACGCGCACGAGCACGACGCTTTTACAGTTTACTTAGGTTTTTAAACTATTAACTCAAAGCGTGAAGAAGCTGGAATTAGTATTGTAATATTATGATATAGAATCGTCGATATCCTACTTAAAATATTATATTCGTGATCGTCTATTAGGACTCGGTAAAACGATACGTTTATGCTATGAATTTGTAAGTTGTGACGTGAATATAATAAGGAACACCCAACCATAATATTATAATCCATCCAAATTATTGAAAATTACGGAATATTTGTACTATAAAATAAGTATTTATAAATACATAATAATTATTAATATATCAAAAAAATGTTATTTCAAATATAATATATATATATATATATATCAGTTTATTATTGAATAATATTAATATATAATATACATTATAATGTTAAATCTTCAATATTTATGTACAATTTAAATTGTAAAAAATATATAAAATATGTGTAAATTATCTATATATTTTAGAAAGAAAAATAGTATATAAAAACCGAGTTCAAAGGCAGGAAGAGTGAGCGATTATCGTTCCCAAATATTATAACCACCACTGTAGTAAATCACTTAACAATTAAAAACGATAGGAACAAAACACGCGAGTGGGATTTATCGGATTTCACGATGATAATGTTAATTGATCCGCGCGATTCTCGCCATCTTAGACAATTTCATCGTAAGTAGAATAGATTGGTTAGAATTGATTTTTTTTTACGCGTTGCGGTCGCGTTTTCATATTGTTTTCCGCCGAAATTTGATATATCGAGAGAAACGGGACTAATAAACAGTCGAGGGGTTCGTAAAACGGAACTATAAAAATAAAATAAAGGAGCTGCGTTTAATCCTCGTAAATCCACGGTGTAGGCAGTATAATAATATATCGGCCTAATCTCTTTTTTTCCATTGCTATCTGTTACATTACGGTGTTAACACGCGGTTACAAATCATTTCCATCGGAGCGGTTGTCTCGCCGCTCTCGTCCTTATAGCACTTTGCAGCATCGGCAGCGGCGAACCACGCGGTCGGTGAAGGAAGAGGCGGCGGCGGCGGCGGCGCACACCAGTGTGTTGTGTTCCACACTGCTATATAATAATAATAATAATAATAATGATAATAATACTACACTATAATATTATATATACTATATTATACCTCTCTCTTTCTATCTACCTACTGCCACCGCCGCCACCGCCGCCGCCGCCGGCTTTGATATATCGCTACCGGTTTTTCAAAACGCCATTCCCCTCAGTTAACCTTCCAGAAATAGAACCATTACAATAAATTACAATTAATATCCTGCAGGGACCCGGGCGGCCCATTATATAACGGCCAATAAATTTGAATCCGTTTGACGTGGGGCCACAATAAAAGTAATAATGTTAACAATCCCGTAGCCCGGGCGAAGACAATCTGTTTATCCCAGGCCACACGAACCTCGACACCGTGATAAATCGTTTTTCATTTTTTTTTTTTTTTTTTTTTTTTCCCCACTCGCTCGTCCGTTCTCTCTCCGACAACTCGGTATTTCATATATATATATATATATGTTTTTTTTTTCTGTATTCTTCCTAGAGGTCCTCCTTTCTGTCGGCGTTGTTGTGTTGTGTTATTATATTATATATTATTTGTTATTTATTTTGTGGAGAGGACTACTTCATATTATAAATTGTGACGTGGCACTCCCCGCCACAGCCCCGACCCGCATTCGTCCGCCCGGGAGTCGTGTCGTTTTATTATTATTATTTATTTTATTTTTCGTGTCTCATTCACTCACTAGCCATACATTATTATTATAATACAGTCACTGTGACGCGCTCCGAACGGACGAACGGCAGCTGACTCTTTTGTAGCGCGCGCACGAATCGAATTCGAAATTTTACCGAAAATATAGACGGTATAAAACAGTGTTTAATTAACGATTTTCGGACAATTAATGCTAAAGCTATACATTTCCCGCTCAGGGGCAAAACACATTTGCCCGCCCTCTGATCATCATTAGAGAATATTGAAAATTGCACAAAAAGTCACGGGCCATGTCTTATTGTATTTCTTCCTGGATTTGTTGTAGTAAAAATAGGATGAATTTTTAGAATTTTGCGTACAAACTTTTCTTTATTTTCCAATTTTTTTCCTATTCAATTCGTTGGTTTCTTCGTATTTAACGTCTTGAAATTTGCCACCCGGGGTTATATTTTCATCCGTTAAATGCGCTTCTGACATAATGATAAAAGTAACGTAATGAAAACAATATTGGTCGTATAAGCTATAAACAGTAAACATTATATAACCCCGGTTACCTGCAGTTAGGTTAGGTTAGTATTGTTTTAAATTTAAATTATAGTTAAAAACAAAGTTATTTTATATCAAAACAATAAATTATGCGGCTTTAGTTAAAATATTATTTATTAACATTGATATAAATTAAACTGAATATATGAAATATTGATATTTCACTGTATAGTTTACATACATAACTGAAAAAACATAAATCGTTAAAAACGAACAATTTGGATAGGTATTTAGAAATAATAATAAACAAATATGTGAACAATACGTGTTAGTTCGGTTAATAGCTTTGACTGAAGGATTATGGTAATTAATAATGGAAAGTAAATTGTATACTCAGTAGAAATTGCATCTATTTTTTTTTAATAATTGATAATAACATTGATTGTTTAATTATAATTTAATTATATAATTTGTCCACTTTGATAAGTCTTGTCTATATTATTCTAGATAAAAGACTGCAAACTCTAAAACTGGTATACATTTTAATTTGATCGTGTTGTGTTGTTCTTCGGAAAAAAATAAAAAAAAATATTATATATATATAGAACTCAAGGCTGCAATCTAATACATCAGTTTCATTCATAAATATTACTTAATTTATTATACGTTCCGAAAGTAGGTGATGTCGTATCACTCGTATAGTCCGGGCCATTAATGCGTGGGCAGAAAATGGTTTCCTAAAATTAGGCCTAGAATAATATAATATATAGTTTCAATCTTCTCATATATGCAGCTGCAGTAATTTCCGCTGTCAAATACACTTTATAAGCTTGCCAAAACTCTAAAGATCAGCATCAGCTTAATGGATTCGAAAATACATTTTAGAACAGCCCATCGAGATAATGTTTAATGTTCACGTATAAAGTAGTTAATCATCATAAACTGAAAAGATTTTTTTTTTTTTGTTTTTAATGTCATAGCCATATATTTTAAATATAAACAAATATATTTAAAAATTGGATTTGCATTTTTAAAATACTAGATATAAAATATGTTTACAATGTAATATGGTATTTAAATAATATATATTTTATTAATGTTTATAAAAGTAGAATAAAACACTTTTTTACACCGAGAAAATTATGTTTTTCGTTAATTTAATGCGTGTAGTGACGTAGTGTTAATCGAAGTTGTAAATAGCATCCATCTATCTTGCATGAAATCTGAACTTACATAAATGACATTCAGAGTAATAAAATGTTTATTATGGTATTTTTATGTTTTTAAAAAAAAATATATACGTAACGTCACATGATACGTTTGCAGCAGATTAGTCATTTCGATATTAATAAAAATAAATTTAATACCGCCGTCTCATCGCGTTAGATAATATAATATATCTTTTCAATTATAAAAAAAAAATAAACAGATGTATTATATATAGAAGAAATATACGCGATAAAAATGTTTAACTGTCAATATATTTAATATGGACATATAATTATAATTATTGATGTAAGCCGTAAATTTAAATTGTTTTTTTCCCCGTGTTCATTAGCAGGTAATTATAATATTGATAAACGAGCATCATCCGAGAAACGAAAGGAATGGTAAAAGGGTCAACGAATTAAAAACTAAATTAATATTATTATATACCGTTTCAATTCTGGACAAGTGGCGGCGACAGCATCGTGTCAACTATTTGTATATTATATCGAATCGGTAGATAAAAAAAAAAAAAAAAAAAACTAAAAACTCGTTTTAAAATACGTAATACGGACAATAACTACTGCTATCAAAACATACAACATATATATATTTTAAAGATATCTTATCGCCATCGTCATTTATCTTGATCCTATAATCACGGTGACACGTATATAAGAGATACGTATATATATATAATGTATTTATGCGTATAGAGGTTGACTCCGTTGACCAGGAATTATAGTTGGTAATTTGTCTCTGTACGTATATAATAACATATAATATACAGATCTCGGTGTAGCAATACGCATTCGTATAAATGTACGATCGGCTGTGCACTCACTCGGTCAACGGTGACGCGTTTTTATTTCGACTTGGGAATGCGACATTACCTATTATATATATATACGTGTAAGTATATAATATACTATACGAATATAGGAATTTTATAAATGATCGAACTCGGTATATATAGCTAAATACCGCGTATACCTGCAGTAATAATATATTATATATGTCGGTTGGCATTCGACTCATTATTATACGTCGTAGTCGCGTGGTACCTATACTCGACCGGTAGTTGGGCGTAAAACACTTTTAAAAACTATTTGGTATAAAATACGTTTGAATTATCCCGAGAACCCATATATTCCATAAATATAATACCTATTCACATTTAAATGTTTATGCAATAATATATACCTATATGAAATTAAAAACAAGAAGTTAAACAGTGTTTTTACTAAATACATT